>JANBXA010000069.1:94407500-94830000 GCA_030556225.1 Cricetiscus sungorus | reverse complement strand
AGCCAGCCTGCTCTACATAAAGAGTCCTAGTCCAGCCAGGACTACATAGTAAAACTCTGTGGAGAGAAAAAAACATCTTTATCAAAGGGAAAAGCTTTGAACGTTACAGTTAAAGGAATGGAAAGATGGGCCAAAGACCGAGAGACAGTGTTTTACAGGTCACATGTCTCCTGCAGACTAGTGTGAAAACCTTGTCACAAATACAGGGAGACCAGTAAGATGGCCGGGCTGGGGAGGGGACAGCAGGGCTGGGGAGGGGGCTGCAGGGCTGGGGAGGGGCTGCAGGGCTGGGGAGGGGCTGCAGGGCTGGGGAGGAGACAGCAGGGCTGGGGAGGGGGCTGCAGGGCTGGGGAGGGGCTGCAGGGCTGGGGAGGGGCTGCAGGGCTGGGTTGGGGAGGGGCTGCAGGGTTGGGGAGGGGCTGCAGGGCTGGGGAGGGGCTGCAGGGCTGGGGAGGGGGCTGCAGGGCTGGGGAGGGGGCTGCAGGGCTGGGGAGGGGCTGCAGGGCTGGGGAGGGGGCTGCAGGGCTGGGGAGGGGCTGCAGGGCTGGGGAGGGGGCTGCAGGGCTGGGGAGGGGCTGCAGGGCTGGGGAGGGGGCTTGCCCACACACAGCCTGACAAACAGAGCTCAGCCCTTGGGACCCACAGGGCAGAAGAAGAGTGAAACATGGAGGTGTCACCCTTTCACCTCTTTTCTTAGTTCTCAGCTTGACCACATCTGGAATAAACTAGGATCCAGAACAGTGGAGGCACACCTGTGAGGTTTCCTCCTTGGATTGAAGTGTTGAATCCACTTCTGGTCCAGACCTCTGAGGTGGGAAGACACAGACCTTTAATCCTGGTCTTGAGGCGGGAAGACGCAGGCCTTTGATTCGGGCCACACAAGGACATAGGAGACGGAAGCTTTCGCTCTTGGCCTGCTTGCCCTCGCCGTGTCAGCCATTCCTTCACTGTCACTGAGCCTCCTTCAGGGTTCCAGCCTTTACAGAGGACAGCTGAGTCCCACCCAGCCTCGAGGGACTCAGTGACTACTAGACTCTTGGATTTTCCATTCACAGCTAGCATTGTTAGATTAGCTGGACTGCAGCCTGTAAATTATTCCAATCACATAGATGTGTGTGTGTGTGTGTGTGTGTGTGTGTGTGTGTGTGTGTGTGTGTGTGCGCGCGCGCACACAGACACACACACACACACACAGAGACAGAGATTCACTCCATAAGCTCTGTGACTCCAGAGAGCCCAAACTAAGATACTTCTCATGCTCTCATGTGTATACACAGTTTAAAACGCTAGAAAACCACCCAAATTATAAAGTACATAAAAGATCTGGACAGACATGTATTGCGGTTTAATAAGGGTCAGGATAAACAAATAGGCCAAATAGATGTTTATTAAGGGAGAAACAACTCACAACACAGACAGATGAACACAGCAGTTAAAACTGGTGCTCCTCTCTCCGTGTCCTGCCAGAAAGAGCCCATTCTCCCCCTCCTTCCGAGACCAAGTCCCACAGGTCACTTCCGCCCCTGGCTCCACCCCTCAATGGGGGTGTTCAGTGCCACAGAAGCAGACACAGTGAATATCCCACTACAATTCCCCTTTTAGTCTAAAGAAAAGATTGAAGCTTGATACAAAACTAAATACAAAACAGTGAATAACAAGTGTGCTCTAAGAAAAGTAAAATCAAGAACAAAACCACAAACATACCTAGTCCTAGGGCGAAGGCATAAGGGAGTTTACAATAGAGTTGTCCTAAGCTGGAAAGCGTAAGTCTAGTATCTAATTTATCTAACTAGGAAGAGAGAATAATACTTATGATAGTTTAATCTACAACCTCATCAAGACCTGAGAAGGAAAATAACGATACTAGGGTAGACAGGAACTGTGGATGGGCAACTTCCAAAAGGTGCAGCGAGGACAGAAACAGCAAGCTACCTGGACAGTCACCCAAGGTCTCAGAGCAATGTTGGTACAGCCAGTTTTGGCTAAGGCCAGGAGTATTTGACAGACCACAACAAAAGCAGGGAGGTAGAAAGGCTGTCTTACCCTGACTTGGCAGGGTTCAGCAGTCTTCTATGTGTGTCTCCTGCAAGCACATAGGACAGCATGTCCAAATCAGTGGTCAAGGCTGAGGCAGTTCCTTGCCCAAGAAGCCATTAGCCGAAGCGAGGATGAAATCCAGAAGGAGCAACAACAGTGTCCAACATACTTTCGGGAAAGTGCACGGTGCTGTCAGGAGCAACAGTGTCTCATGTCAACAGAGTACTAATATAAAAACATTTAAATGCCATGTTCTGCAGGTCTCATGTTCTGCAGGTCTATGAAGTGATTGAAGATTAAGCATCTATGTCTGACTAATCTCATAGGCAAAGGAAACATGGGTGAGGATAATCTGTAATACTCAGGAACTTGGCTAACAAACCTGAATAAAACTTCCTTGAGTAAAGCAAGGATAAATACCTAAACAATATAACTATGTACATACACACACACACACACACACACACACACACACACACACACACACACACACCACACGTAAATTCCTAAAGTAGGGGTAGAGTAAAAATGTCTAAACAAGAGGTAGAGCTCTAAAGGGCAGCAAGACAAATATCCCAAATTGTATCAATATACAAAATGTCTTGAACACAAGCAAAAGTATGCATAGAATATGGCAAGTATAATGTACATAAAACAAATGGAAAGATTTCACACAATATAACAAATATAATATACTATTCTTCCAGGAAGGGAATAAACTTAATTTTACATAGGTTACCACAAATAAGAATATATAACAATGTAAGCTGTAATACTAATGTCTCACTCTTACTAAATAATTCACAAGAAAATAGGCTAATCTACCTATATCCATTCTGAACCATACCTTTCCCAACCATACCCTATTCCTGTCTAAAAGAGATAACCAAGTCTAAATAACACCTTCCAAACCCAACCCCAAGTAACTAAGACCAACCTATGAAGATGAATATTATCCCTAAATTCCAAGAATGAGGAAGCGTCGTTATCTTAAGATTACTTCCTGCTGAAATGGGACAATGATTTCTCCATGGGATTCTGTTGGAAGAAAATTTTAAGCAACAAAATTTCTCAACAGAACTGGCTGTAACATATGTAGGTAGTCATTGTGTGGCAGAAAATGCTTGACTGGATTCTACTTGAAACTCTGGCCAGGTTGTAATAGGAAGGTGCACCAATACAGCTAGCTAGTCATGAGTTGTCTCGAGAAAAGCAGTCTCAAACTGGTTTAGGGTGAAGTTTGTAGTCCAGATGCATCAGGTTGAGTCAAGTGGAAATGTCCAATTGGGGCCCCATCTTCTTTCCAGAGTGTTCAAAGATTGCTGTTGAGAACTGTTATAGTCCTTGTGGAAAACTTAAATAACAATATCAAGGTAAAATTTTTAATTTTTACGGTATGCATTAGGGAAAGGCAACAATAAGCATTAAAATGTAAATGAGAAAATTAGGATTTCAGAGAGAAAATTGCGAATAAGTGAATGAGTCCTTAGATTTTGTTTGCTTCTTGATATAAGGCAGAAACTGTGAATTTAATCTTAACAACATGCTTGAATTTAGAGAAGGAAAGCCAAATCCAACTCTGGTTTACATCAATCGGGACTACAGAAATATTAGATAGTAAAGAGAAATAGATTTCAGTATAGAAACAGTTTACTAAACTTAAATATTTTTACCATAAATCAGATTCCTCTTCATTAAGTGATTCTCTCTGGAGAGCTGTCTTCTCTTCTGTAGGTACCTACATGTTCATTGTCTCTTGGCTGTTTGAAGATAGTGTTCTCTGTTTTCCTGTAAGGACAAGAACAGAACACTTCCCCTACCTTTGAGAAGTCTCCGCACATCTCATGGGACCTTATTTATTGGATGACTTGTCATTTCTCTTCATTAAGATCTTTCTCTTGTTCAACTCGGATCTTGATTGACTTAGATGGTATCCATAGCTTTTCTTCTCCTGTAGATACAAATGCAAAACCCCTACCCCAACGTAACACATATCCTGGTTTCCATGCTGAGGTCAATACATCCTTGAAGTACACCGGCTGATGTAGTTCAGAAGTTTTTTCTATTATCCAGTGTCTTTCTGCAGCTGTTTTTCCTTTTTCATCAGCATTAAGAAAGTTTAATGTTAATAAAGCATTATGTAATCTGTGTTTGGGTGTCTTGGTTCCTCCTGCCTGTTTATGGAGCATTTCCTTTAAAGTACGATTAGATCTCTCAACTACTGCTTGTCCTGTAGGATTGTGTGGTATACCAGTTATGTGTTTTATGTTATAATACTCAAAAAACTGTTTCAATTTGCTGGAAATATATGCCGGAGCATTGTCAGTTTTTATTTGTGCAGGTATGCCCATAATGGTCTTTACCTCTAAAAGGTGTGTAATAACATAATCAGCCTTTTCAGAGCTCAAAGCAGTAGCCCATTGAAACCCTGAAAATGTATTTATAGTGTGATGTACGCGTATTTTAATTTTCCAAATTCTGCAAAATGAAACACATCCATTTGCCATATTTCATTTCTATTTATACCTTTAGGGTTACTGCCTGGTGGAAAAGGAGTTTAGTTATAGAATGAGCAAGTAGGACATTTCCTTACTATTTCCTTGGCTTGTTGCCAAGTGATAGAAAAATCCTTTTTCAATCCTTTGCTGTTCACATGGTGGTTCTTATGAAACTCTGAGGCTTCTAGCACACTTCCTATCAACAACTGGTCAATTTCATCGTTGCCTTGTGCTAGAGGACCTGGCAGACCCGTATGGGATCTGATGTGTGATATATATATATGTATATGAGGAATCCTCTTTCTGATAGTATCTTGTAACTGTATAAACAATGAAGTTAATTCTGTATCATCAGGAATAAATTCTGCAGTCTCGATGTGTAAGGCTACTCTCTCTGCATATTGAGAGTCAGTAACTATATTGAGGGGTTCTGTAAAATCCATAAGTACCATGAGAATGGCATACAATTCTGCCTTTTGTACAGAATTGTAAGGGCTTTGAACTACTTTGCTTATTTCTCCTGATTTATATCCTGCCTTACCAGATTTGTTTGCATCAGTGTAGAATGTCGGAACTCCAGAGATAGGTGTTTGTCTTACAATGCATGGAAGGATCCAAATCGTCTTCTTTATGAATTTGATTCTTTTACTTTTGGGATAATTGTTGCTAATTAAAAAATTACTGCATGCTCTCTGCCAATATTCATTATCTTTCCATAAGGAGGAAATTTCCTCATTAGTTAAAGGTACTATAATTTCTGCTGGATCCCTTCCTGTTAGTTGACGAAGTCTTAATTTACCTTTTAAAATCAAGTCAGAGATCTTTTCTATATATGTTTTTAGTTTTTTATTCTGTTTATGTGGTAAGAATATCCATTCTAATCTGATGTCTTCTTTCTGCATCAAAATCCCTGAAGGATATTCTCTAGATGGTAATATAACCAGAATACAGTCTAGATATGGATCCACACGGTCCACATGTGCTTCTAATATCCTCTTTTCTACCCATTCTAATTCCTTTTCCGCTTCAGCTGATAGTATTCGTGGACTATTCAAATCCTTGTCCCCTTTTAGGGCCATTTTCAAGTTTTTCAAATCATGCCCTTCAACTCCAATAATGGTTTGCAGTTGAGAAATCTCTCCTAGTAATTTTTGAAGATCATTAATAGTTTGGTAGCGATCTCTCCTGATCTGTACTTTTTGTGGTCTAATTTTCTGTAGACCTATTTTATATCCTAAGTAGTTGATAGACTCTCCTTTTTGTATTTTTTCAGGTGCAATTTGTAATCCCCAGCGAGGTAAAACTTCCTTCACTTTCTCAATCATTTTTTTTAATATTTCTGCTTTAGAGTCAGCTAACAATATATCATCCATGTAATGATAGATTATGGATTGTGGAAACTGTTTATGAATTATTTCCAGTGGTTTTTGTACAAAATATTGGCACAGGGTGGGGCTATTTAGCATTCCCTGTGGCAAAACCTTCCATTGATATCTCTTCACTGGTTGAGAATTATTGTAATTAGGTACCGTGAAGTCAAATTTCTCTTTATCTGGTGAGTGCATGGCAGATAAGCAACACACATTAATCTTTACCATCTGAGTAGGTAAATGCAACTGCTTGCCTATTAATGTGACTAAAGAAACAAGACCCCAACCACTCCAAGAACTGAGGGGACACACACACACACACACACACACACACACACACACACACACACACCACAACTGGAGCTTGCATGACACTGGCTGTGCAGTGCCTGGAAAACATCTTGGCAGTTTCTTAAATAGCCCTGATTTCTGTGGTAGGAATTTACAGCAGACAAGTGAAAAGCTATGTTTATACAAAAGTCAGTGAGCGTCCACAGATACTTCCGTCACATTTACTCAAGCCTGGGACAAACCCTGGGTCGTTCTAGAGATGAGTGCGGTAACATGTTCCCACAGGCTGAAATACTGAGGACAGGGACAATGGTGCATCCTGGAGCTTCCCCGTGGGGCTGTAGGGAGACACTGCCTCACCGCCAGCTAAGCCTCCACAGGTGTGCGTGGGGGTGGAAGAATGACTATTTCTGAGTGACCCACAAAAGCACGTGACTTTTAATATGTATAAGTCAAAGCAGTCTGTTAATTTAAAAAAAGAAGCCATCACTGTTTAAAAGCACGTACCGATCTCGCACAGGACCCAGGTTTTGGTTCCCAGCCCTGGCATGGCATCCTACGACCACACATTACTGCAGTTCCAGGACCCAGCCCCTCAACACAGGCAAAACACTTATGCACAATAAATCTTACAAGGGGGAGGGGGAGGAAGGAAGAAAGAAAAGGCCAGGTGTGGCCAGGTTTGCCTGTAATTCCAGGCTTGGGAGATGTTCGGAATCATTTTCAGCTATATAGTGAGTTTGAGGCCACGCTGGGCTACATGAGATCATTTTTGCTTGTTTGTTTTTCGACACAGGTTTTCTCTGTGTAGTCCTGGCTGTCCCGGAACTAGCTTTGTGGACCAGGATGGCTTCAAACTCAGAATCCGTCTCCTCTTTCGGTGCTGGAATTAAAGGCCTGTGCCACCACTGCCTTAGACCCCTTCTTAAAACAAAAATGGCTGAGGTTCAGTGACAGAGCCCTTCTTTAGCTTGTGCAAGCCCCTGGGCCACCATCCCAAAAACCGCGCGCGCGCGCGTATAGATTAATAAACATACGCGGATAATTGTTTTTTAAAGCATTTGAGTTTATAAAGTTGTTATCTAACTAACTTCTGTGGGACTGGGCAGCTGAGATCCTGCGTCCCGAGCCCTTTGGGCAAAGGGAGGAGACCCCACAACTGTGCGTGCACTTAGCCACCCGGAGACTCCGCAAGCTTCTTTAATGCAGTTAGGAAAACGTGGGAAGAGGCGGCGCAGACGCCACCTCGTGGTCCTGTCAGGCCTGGGAGGGCACCCAGGGTGCTCGGAGAAGCGTGACCAGAAGCCGGGTAACAGGAGGAACAGGGTGGGTGGGGCGGGGCCGCAGGCTCCACCTCCCGCGGCCCCGCCCCTCCGCAGGCCCCGCCCCCACAAGCCCCGCCCCTCGGCCAGCCTCCACTCCACCTTGCTCTCGGCTGCTCCTCCCACGACGGAACTTACAGGACAGCCTCGCGGCCCAATGAGCTGCACGACGATCAGAGGGCGTCCGGAGAGCCAATCCCAGAGCGGCGCGCGTTGCAAAGGCGGGCCGGCGTGACGGACAGCGGAGGAGGCGCCAGGCTGGTTGCTAGCCGCCGCCACTCGCCCCTGCGGACGCTTCTTTATTGTCACCCACGGCCGAGGCCAGCCCCGTGGGGCCCCGGGAGGCTCCGCAGTCGCGCCCGCCTGGCCGAGCCCACGGGCCCTGCGCCCCAGGCCTGGCCCGCGCAGGTGAGGGCCATCGCGCGGTAAGGGATCGGGCCCTGCAGGAGGATGGCCTGTGCCCGGCCCGGTACCCCTCGCCCCGGGAGATCGGCATGGGGTCCGTTCGGGCGTCCCGGAACCCCTGCCTTAAGTCCCAAGAGGCCTGGGAGATGCGGGTCGCCCGCGGAGGAGCGCAGCACTGCACTGCTCAGGGGCTCTGCCTCCCCGAGTCAGCTGGACCCCGAAGGCCTAGGAGCAGCCTCCTGCCCCTCCGGGTCCTGCGAGCCTGTGGCACGGTTTTGTCCAGGGTGAGGTTGGCCTCCCCAGCCTCCTCCCCTCTTCTGGCTTGGAGGTTTCCATGGAGAGCCCGTGTTTACCTCACTGACTGCACGTGGGACAGGAAAAGCCATGTCCACCAGCTCAGGCGCCAGCCAGAGTCCAGCTGGGTGTGACCAGTGCCAAGAAGGGGAAGGTGTTAGGTTTCTCACACGGGTGAGAGATGTGTAAGTGAGGACCTGGCCCAACTGATGGCAGAGCAGCCTCTGAGAGGGACACTGCCCCCACCACACACACCTGGGTGTCAGGACCGAGGGAGCATCGCTTTGGACCTTGGTGGGTGTATGCACGAGCCCACTTGGACTCAGCAAGGGGGTTGTAATCACTCACTTAGCATCTGCCCCGTGTCCATGTCTCTCGGCTCAGTACTCAACACTTGAGTGCCTTCCACACGGCCGAGACTGTGGTCCCCGTCCTGACGGGCAGTGTGGAGGCAGGGGGATTGCAGATACAGAGGTACGTTTGGGGAACAGCAGGAAGCAGCTTTGGTTAACGCAAAGCGGAGTGGCTGCAGAGGACAGGGTCAGAGCTGGTCCTGTCAGGTGTTCAGATTTATTCTGTCTGAGGAAGGCGTTTCCCCAGGGCGTGAGGTGAGCGGAGAGCAGTTTGTAAGGATTCAGTGGGTGATGAGAGCTTGAACCCTGGCCAGGTAGGGCTGCTGAACTCTTGCAAGGCGAAGACCACAGAATACCCCTGAGCGCTGCTCTGTGGCGATGCAGGAACTTTTATGACTCCACACCCTGCTAGAGTAGCTGAAAGCTGTTGAGGGATCTGCAGTGTCCAACCTCAAAGTCACTTTTTAACCTCAGGGTAGCCCAGAAAGATGCACTTTTTTAAATGCAGAGAATGTTCAGAACAGATAGAGTACCTTGACCTAGGACTGGGCTAAGTGACAGGGCCAGGCTCACCCACCGCTGCCTGCTGCTACCACCCTCTGGGAGTGCTGTCTGTGCCCACAAGGCCACGCCCCAGCTGCTCACAACATCTCACCATTCAGAGCCTTGTGTCTGGTTCAGAGTGGTCCTGCCTTCTCCTGCTCCCGATTGAGCTCCCATCCCTACTTGTGGCTTCCAGAGTTAGGTGGCAGGTAGACCCAGATGTCCAGGGCAAGTGCAGGGGCTGAGATCCCTCCATGGTATCTTGTCCTTTCTTTTTTGTCTCTTTTTAAAAAATTATATATGAGGCTGGGCAGCGATGGCACACCCCTTTAATCCCAGCACCTGGGAGACAGAGGCAGGTGGATCTCTGTGATTTAGAAGCCAGCCTGATCTGTAGAGTGAGTTCTAAGACAGCCAGGGCTACACACAGAGAAACCCTGTCTTGGAAAAAAAACAAAGTATTTATGTGTGGGTGTCAAATCCCTTGGTGCTGGAGTTACAGGTGGTTTCGAACCGATGCTATGGGTGCTGGGAATGAAGTTCTGTCCCTCTAGAAGAGCAGCCAGCAATCATAAGTACCAGGTCACCTCCCTAAGCTCCATCCCCGTCGTCTTTAGCCACGGGCTCAGGTAGCCCAGGTTGGCTTTGAGTGTCTGAGTAGTCTTGAATCTCTGGTCCTCCTGCCTCCGCCTTCTGATCACCAGTACTACATGCTTACACCACGGTCTCCGGCTGTATGCCACGCTGGCGATTGGACTGAGCCACATCCCTAGCCTGTACCATGGTGTCTGATTGTGTCTCTCCTTTCTTTCTCAGGGCCAGCCTGGTCCACCATGAAAGGTTCACGGGCCATCAGTGCCACTCCTGAAGGCAGTCCAGAAGGTGTGGCCTTGAGTCTGGTCGGCCTCCCTCCACCCATGTCCCAGCGCCCCAGCAGTGCCTCTGCCACCAAGTCCGTGGTTCGCTCCATGTCTGTGGCCACGGGCAGTGAGCCGAGAAAAAAGGCATTGGTGAGTGTGGGGGCCAGGGCCGTTTTGGGGTGGCACCTGGTCTCCGGGTGTAGTTTCTCACAAGAGCATCTATCTCATATCTACGCTCACCCTGGGGCAGGGGGACTGGACCTCACAACCTCGCAGCCACCCTGGGGCAGGGGGACTGGACCTCCCAAGCCTCGCGAGACACCCTGGGGCAGGGGGACTGGACCTCCCAAGCCTCGCAGCCACCCTGGGCAAACGCACTCCTCTGACATCAGGCCCTGCTCCTCCTGCTATACTTTGCCTTTAGGTTTTTTAGGTTTTTCTTGGGGGGGGGGAACCAGTGGGAGGGTTTCGAGCTACTGCGGTTTCGAGAAACTGGGTGGGCGGCAGATGGGCAGGGGTTGGGTCCTTGGGGAGAGCTGCCTTTGGTCCCCCAGCGTGCTTCTGTGGGCCAGGGGTCGGGGGTGTCACCCAGAAATCGGTGAGGTGACCACGAGAGGCCAAGCTGGACTCTTGCCACCCGAGGCTGCTGTCCGCTACGTTGTTATGGTCAGGCCAAGAGAGGAGTCAAGTGCTTTTGGGACCGGGGCTGTGCCTGAGTCTGGCCTGAACTTGTAGAACGGGGAGGAACCTGGTCGTGACCTGGATGCTGCCTCCAGACTCTGGCTCTCTCTACCTGAGAAGCAGCTCCTTGTTGAGGGTGAAGGGCTGGCTGACACTCTGAGCTTCCTGTCTGGATAAAAGGCTCACCTCCCCCTCCTTCCTGAGGGAGGGGTTTGTCAGGTAGGGCACAAGACCTACCCTCGCCTCCTTCCTTGGTGAGAAGAACATAAGGCTGCCGTCAGGAAAACGGAAAAGGAAAGGGGGTATCCCCGAACCAACTGATGCAGTGTTGACCCTGTGTGTTGACGTATTCGGCAATTCCAAACTACTAAAAGTAGGTCAGGCCTTCCAGCACTTGGGAGGCAGAGGCAGGAGGATCTCTGAGTTCGAGGCCAGGCTGGTCTACAGAGTGAGTGCCAGGACAGCCAGGGCTGCACAGAGAAACCCTGTCTGGAAAACCATGGTGGTGGGGAGAAGGTCGGCTGTGCAGGGGAGAGATGAGAGCTGCTAGGGTACCATAGCCACCCCTGGTCTGCAGATGGCCCATGCCCCGCTGCGTTGCTTCCCCCCCGTCCCCCCCCCCGCAATGCAACGTGGTCTGCAGCTCCCCCCCAATGCAACGTGGTCTGCAGATGGCCCATGCTCCGCTGCATTTGCTTTTTCCCCCCCTGCAATGCAACGTGGTCTGCAGATGGCCCAAGCTCCGCTGCGTTGCCCCCCGCCCCCCGATGCAACGTGGTCTGCAGATGGTCCATGCTCCACTGCATTTGCTTCCCCCCCCCCGCAATGCAACGTGGTCTGCAGATGGCCCATGCCCCGCTGCGTTGCTCCCGCCCCCCGCAATGCAACGTGGTCTGCAGATGGCCCATGCTCCGCTGCATTTGCTTTCTCCCCCCCTGCAATGCAACGTGGTCTGCAGATGGCCCATGCCCTGCTGCGTTGCTCCCGCCCCCCTCCCCCCCGCAATGCAACATGGTCTGCAGATAGCCCTGCTCCGCTGCGCCCCCGCATGCAGTCTCGTGGCCCATGCTCCGCTGCGTTGCTTTCTCCCCCCTCCCCACAATGCAACGTTTCCACCTGTTGAGAACACTATGCTCGCTCTAGATGACAATAGTACTCACCACACAGCAAGTGTGCCTAGTCAGGCCCTGTGCTGCTTTGTGGGACCTCCCCCATTGCTGGAGTAAAGGACTCCCTACTTTGTGTAATACACCCAGGCTCTCAGAGCCTGGGGCCCTGCCCCTCATACCCACCGATGGTTACACCTAGCATTGCTTACCAGCCATCCGGTCCTGTGGCCGCCTCCCTTATTGTCCACGTGTCACCTTCAGAGCGTCCCAGCTTGTTTGGAACCCAGGACACTCCTTTATAAACCCCAGTGATTGCTTCAAGGCCTGGCCTGGTGCCGAGCTCCTGGCGCCTGTCTAAGGTTGTCTCTACTAACTAGGGTCTTTTGTCCTCTCTACAGGAGGCCGCAGGGCCTGGGGGCTCCCGGGCTATCAACAACCTTCGAAGATCCAGCAGCACTACACAGGTGAACCAGTCATGGACAGGCTCCCCCAGGTAACCTACTGTGACTCCAGGTCACCTGCAACCTCCACCCGCCCCCCCTTCCTTCCTAGCCCCCCCTCTAGTGCATCAGTCACTCACGGCCTTTGCTGGATGGTGGGGTTTGGGCTTTGTGTCCCACTCTGTTCTCTTGAGCTAGGAGGGTTAGGGGCAGCTAAGACGTTCATTCTGCCCTGCTACATCTGCTGGACCCTGGATCCTCTCAGGGGGCCCCACCTGCTCCCCCGCCTCTTCTTCCTGCGGTCCCAGGAGTGCTCGGTGAGGGTGCTTGAGGGCTTTATCTACATACCTTTCAGCTGTAGCCTCTCCTGTGCTTCAGATGTCAAAACCCACTGTCAGTGGAGGCGTCAGTGTGGGGACATTTCTGAGCCTTCCCTTGGACCCCATGCCTGTCTTCAACCAGCGTAGCTGTCTGGGAACCTCAGTGCTGGGGAGGCCAGCAAGAGCCAGCAGAGGCCAGTGCCACTGAGCAGAGAGGGACCAATGAGGCCCTCTTGCATGAATTGTCCCCACTGAGACTCAGTCACACACACACAGGTTCTGAGCCAACAGAGGTGGATCCTCCCCCGGGAACATAGGAGCTGCATTAACAGCAGATGCAGATGCCTCGGCATCGCAGCGTCCACCGAGCAGCACCCTCAGGGCCCAGGATGAAGCAGAGAATAGGCTGGAGCCATTGCTGAGACTCTCAGGGTGTCTGCTCTGCCAAAGTGCCAGTGGCTGAAAATGCGGGATCTCCTGAGGGTGTGGGGCGTGCACACGTGGCGGTGATAGAAGTAGGATGTATACGGGGGCTGTATATGTACATGTCTGTGGCATATGGGTTGTGGAGTGTGCTTCATGTGTGGCAGTCACAGTCTGTGGTGTGTTTGTGCAGTATGGACGGTTTGAGTTACAGGTGTGTGCTATGTGTAATAGGATGGGTGCATATAGTGTGTGTGTGTGTGCGTGTGTGTGTAATAGGATGGGTGCATATAATGTGTGTGTGTGCGTGTGTGTGTGTGCGTGTGTGTGTAATAGGATGAGTGCATATAGTGTGTGTGTGTGCGTGTGTAATAGGATGAGTGCATATAGTGTGTGTGTGTGTGTGCGTGTGTGCGTGTGTGTGTGTGTAATAGGATGAGTGCATATAGTGTGTGTGTGTGTGTGTGCGTGTGTGTGTGTAATAGGATGAGTGCATATAGTATGTGTGTGTGCATGTGTGTGTGTGTGCGTGTGTGTGTAATAGGATGAGTGCATATAGTGTGTGTGTGTGCGCGCGTGTGTGTGTAATAGGATGAGTGCATATAGTGTGTGTGTGTGCGTGTGTGTGTAATAGGATGGGTGCATATAGTGTGTGTGTGTGCGTGTGCGTGTGTGTAATTGGATGGGTGCATATAGTGTGTGTGTGTGTGTGTGTGTAATAGGATGGGTGCATATAGTGTGTGTGTGTGCGCGTGTGTGTAATAGGATGAGTGCATATAGTGTGTGTGTGCGCGCGTGTGTGTGTAATAGGATGGGTGCATATAGTGTGTGTGTGTGTGCGTGTGCGTGTGTGTAATAGGATGGGTGCATATAGTGTGTGTGTGTGTGTGTGTGTGTGTGTGTAATTGGATGGGTGCATATAGTGTGTGTAATAGGATGGGTGCATATAGTGTGTGTGTGTGCGCGTGTGTGTAATAGGATGAGTGCATATAGTGTGTGTGCGCGTGTGTGTGTGTAATAGGATGAGTGCATATAGTGTGTGTGTGTGTAATAGGATGGGTGCATATAGTGTGTGTGTGTGTGTGTGCGCGTGTGTAATAGGATGATTGCATAAAGTGTGTGTGCGTGTGTGTAATAGGATGGGTGCATATAGTGTGTGTGTGTGCATGTGCGTGTGTGTGTGTGTGTGTGTGTGTGTGTGTGTAATAGGATGGGTGCATATAGTGTGTGTGTGTGTGTGTTTGTGTGTGTGGTATGGTGTGGTTATGTCCATTAAATGACATTAAGGAAACCCTTTGCAGGTATTCCTGAATTTCTCCTGCTGGCCTGGTTCTGTTAGTTGAATGTCTGGCTTAATTTCTCCTATTGTTACTGGTAAAATACCCTGACAAAAGCCATCTAAAGAAGAAAGTGTGCATTCTGGCTCATATATCAGGGGCGCAGTCCCTCACTGCAGTGAAATCAGGACAGCAGGAACCTGAAGCAGTGGTCACATCACCTCTGTGGTTGGAGGAGGTGCTTCTCTGCTCCCTTTATCCCTGTGTATACTCCAGGACCCCAGTCGGGAAATGGTGCTACCCACATTGGGAAGAAAGAGTGGGTATATCTCCCTCCCTCACATTAATGGATCGCAGATAGTCTCGCATAGCCACGCTCAAATGCCCATTTCCCAGGTGATTATAGATTTTGTCAGGCTGATGACAAAACCCAGCACAACCCCACCCCTTATCAACATAATCTTCATAGGTTCCTGACCATGTTATCATATAAAATGCTTTCAGTCCAACTTTAAAAGTCCCCGTAGTCTGTGACAGTGGACTCATGTAAAATAAAAAACTTGTCAGAGCACAGAGTGAAATTGCAAAATGGAAAACAGGGCACAGCAAGAAGCAGTCACACCGACGCAAACCCACAACCCAGCAGGGCAAACAGTTAAGTATTGCAGCCACATCTGGCACTGGGGACTCGTAGTGTGTTCAGCTGGGCTCCTGACACATTCTGGGGTCCACACTGCAACCTAGTTAGTCTTCGTATGTAGCCTGCTCACGTGCCCCATGCAACCTCATTACATACAGTCTCACCGACCTGTTGTAGCTCTGACATTCTGCATGCTGTAATACCAGTACCACGCGGTCATCACCAAGTTCTGCCAACTCAAGACACTTTATGAGACCTTGGCAGTTAAATGCAAAAAGAAAAATGTTTCCCTTGGACCTAGAGTTAGGGCTGGTTTGAGCTGCCTTGTGGGTGCTGGGAACTGAACCTGAGTCCTCTGCAAGAGCAGCAGGTGCTGTGAACCACTGAGCCTTCTCTCCACTGTTCGCATTTAGCATCCTGGAGCCTTTGACAGTGCAGTGTGCCTTCAGGGACTTTCCCTGTTGCCTGGAGCAAAGTGTGAGTGTTTTAACTGTGGCTGCTTCGTGTGACCTTTCCCTAGGCCGAAGCTCCCCCCTCACCTGCTGGAGTGTTCTTAAAAACCCTCTGCTTGTTTTTTCTTTTTTCTCAGTTTTTAATCTCAGTCTGATTAAAAGCCTCAGCTTGGATGCTATGCTGTCGTGGAATTTCTCCTGCCAGATAAATTAGTCTATTGCTTTTGAATTCAGCCTCCCCGAAAATTCCAGGACTCAGACAAAATGTAGCCAGGTTTGTTGCTACAGTGTAACACAGATAGTCTCTACTTGGGATTAGGTTCTTGTTTCCAGTTGAAGCCCCGTGAGCTGTCCTTACTGTTGATGATTGGCTCTGCTGCTCACAGCATCCTGAGGTTTCTCTTGCCTACAGCCCCAAACTTGCAAATCCCTCCCACAAACCAGTTCCCAAGGCCAACATGTGTACGCTTATCACAGCAACGCCCCTCCATTTTCGTACCAGTTTTGTGTATTCCTTATGCTTTGCATGGCTGTCAGCAGACAGCGGGAGCTTGTGGCGGCAACTTCTTGTACTGTGGCAGACAAAAAAAAACCGGGAGGCGCACGCTGAATTGGAAATGGAACTTTGAGGTGTGTGTGTGTGTGTGTGTGTGTGTGTGTGTTGGGGGGCCGTCTGGCTGGTGAAAATGTCAGTAAGGGTGGGCTTACTGACCTCCTGCCAGCCAGACCCCGCTTTCTAACGGTCCCACAAGCTGGGGACTGATTGCATGAGGGGCACTTCAGATCTGGACGGTAGTGCTCTGCCCTCATGGCGTGCTGTGGCCCTGTGCAGCACCTCGTGTCCTGTCCTCTGCTGCTGTGTCTCACTGTTCTGGCCTCTTCTGTCTCATGTCTCTGTACCCATGCTTATTAAATGGCGACTTGGAGAAGAAGCCGTACTTACTTTTAGTCCTGCGGCTCTTCTGGTCCTTATTTCTCCGTGACTGTTCATGTGCTCTGCCGACTTCCACCAACCTCCATGTCCACTAGAGTCTTGCTAGACTATCTAGGGCCTCCCTGTCCCTGCTGCTGTGTGCCGGGTCTGGGTCGTCGTCCCCCTGTTTCTGATGGGTTTCAGTGTTCCTTGGTTGACTCTGTGCCCAGCGGCCTTGCTGGATTTCAGCACTTCATCGTGTCAAGTCTCTCCTACTGTTTGTGAATCAGGACAAGTTGTCCCTTCTGCTTTGTGTGCTCATGCAGAATGAGCCCGCCCCTCTCCAGCTGGTGGAGGGCGCCATGTGAGGCCTGAAGCAGCGTGTGGAGTCTGTCAGCGTGGCAGCCTTGACAGGGGTGTGTCTGCACTGAGAAGAGATGGGCCACAGCTGAGGGGCCTTGTGTCTCCCGGCTACCTACCATCCCTCCCTTCCCCTGCAGAATGTGGACATGGCAGCCTGGATAGAGCCAGGCCATGCCAACTCCACTGCTGTCTGCTTGTCCGCTTTGCTGGGATTCTTGTGTCGTACAGCTCACGCTTCAAGGACCCCTCAGAGGTGTGCTAATCTGTAGGTGCTGGGGATAGAACCCAGGGCCATGCCCGCACTGGGCAAACAACTCTGCTACCAAGCCCGATCTCGGCCCATCATTTTCAGTGCGGCCAGCACCATGGTCCTGTCTAGAGCTTTCACAGCCCCATATCTGCTAAGGCCCTCTATGTCCTCCAGCTTCTACCAGCCACCAGTCTGCATGCTGTCCCTGTGGCCTGGACATTCTTTAGCTGGACTCGGGCACAGCATGGCTGCCCTCTGGTGCCTGGCCGCTGGCCGGCCCCTGAGTGAGTGCCACGCATGGCTCACCGTGTGGTAGCTGTGTGTGCCGGGGCTACACTCTTGGGATTGTTGCACTGTGCCGCCCTACGCGCAGCCTATCCTCACCACGAGATCTGCGTGACCTCGCACGGGGCCCTGCACCAGGTCCTCTCACTCGTCAGGTTCAGCTCATGGCCGTCTGGGGGAGTTCCTGCCATCTAGCTGTCACCCCTGACTGTCTTGAGCTCATTGCTGTGGCTCTTTGTCTGTAGGGGGTGACAGATGTACCAGTAGCTGTCTTTGTCTGTAGGGGGTACATATGTACCCGTAGCTGGTAGCCACACACTTTAAGGCTTTTGATCCTTAGGCTCCGTGTGGCTACCCAGACTCCCCAGGCTTCCAGACTTTGTCCCCCTGCACTGTCTCTGCCAGGAAGGAATCTAGTTCAGGATACATTTGTACCAGCTGCCCTCAGAGACCAGAAGAAGGCGTCACATTCTCTGGGAACGGAGTTACAGAGGTTGTGAGCCTCTGGGTGGGTGCTAGAAACCAAGCCTGGGTCCTGAGCCAAGTCTCCAGCCTCCAAAACATTCCTTTAAACAGGGCTTGTGGCCAGACTCCTGCACTGGCCGCGCCCTCCTGTCTCCTGTAAGACACGGGCCTGTCCTCCTCCCTGACATCCCTAACGGTTGACCTTGTGTGATGACCTCTCTCTGACGCAGGCCAGCAGAGCCCAGCGACTTCCTGATGCTGCTTGAGGGTGGCACCAGTAGGACCAGGAGGGTGGCCAGTCCTAGCAAGGTGTCCAGTGAGAAGGAAGCCTCCTGGAATGTCCTGGTGAGGGCGCTATGCAGCGGCCGTGAGCCCCGGGATCCCTGCCACACCCTTCCTGCAAACAGAGGGCCAGCAGCCACAGGGAGGGTGTGTCGGGCTTGGTGAGCTTCGGTCTTGACACTTGGGGGTCGCAGCTGCTGCCTTGTGGCGTGTAGGAGCCCGTTGTTGGTATTGCCTGTGTCCCAGTGCCCCAGGCTGAGAAGTGTCCCGTGTGATCCACAGGATGACCAGCCTAGGAGCTTTGCTCTGCCACCCAGTGCCCAGAGCCCCAGCACCCTCGACTCTGCCTTGGGCCCACGGAGGAAGGAGTGCACCCTGGCACCCAGCTTCACTGTTAACAACAGGTATATCCACCAGACCTCCTGGTCCAGGAACTCCTGTCATTTTTGTCTTTTATGCATCTGGATACAGCTCCTCTGTGATGAATGGGGAAGTTGGTGGCTGAATGAATGGCTTTGCCCTCGGTTTAAAGAGGGGACTATAAGGTGGCATTGTGCACAGGCGGGACCTTTGGCCACTGTTTTAGGGCACTGCCTGTGCTCAGGCCCAGCAGGCTTCCTGGGATGCCTCCTCTCCCGTGGACGCCTTCCTTCTAGAGGCCTGAGTCACCCAGCCGTGCCTTGTAGAAATTTCAGGTCTAGGAGGCTCCCTCAGGGCTGGCTCTACCTGACTTGGAAGGTTCATCAGATTTGGGGAGGTGGGACTGTGTCACCCTGGGGCTCCCAACCTGCCCGACAAGGAAGGGTGAGCCTGTGTCAGAGCTGTGTTTGTCCCTCTTGGGATCATGCTCACCGGGGACGTGACAGACCAAAGTATGTCTGAGAGCAGTATTCGGATGGCAGGTCCTGCTGCGGTGGCCTCCCTGACAGACAGGAGAAGCCACTGGAGAAAGCACACTCTAGGCCGCCTCCCTTGACCTCAGGAGTCAGAGGACACTAGCCACCTCCTTTGGGTGCAAGAAAGGGTTTTCCTAACTCAGAAAAGGCTTGGCCACTGGGGTGCGGGCCATGGGGTTCTGGAGGTGCGTGGTCATTGTCACAGGTCTTGCCGAGGGTCTATACGTGAGCGTGTGCCACAAACAGCCTGACTGTGTCCTCCGACTGACTCCCTCCCTGTCTCTCTGACAGGAGCAACAAAGGAGCCGTGGGCAATTGCGTCACCACCATGGTGCATAACCACTATGCCTCCTTGAAGAAGGTGTCACCTCCCAAGAGCTCCAACCAGACAGCCCCCTCCCTCAAGTAAGAAAGACCCTGCTTGCATGCACACAGGAAGCACCTGGCCTGGGGGGCCGGGGCAGGCGGGTGGCCTGGGGGGGGGGCGGGTGGCCGGCGGGGCACAGTGTGAGCAAGTGAGGGACCGGCCCTGGGACAGGGCTCTTGGCTCCCACTTGGGCTAAGGCAGCTGACGGGGGAAGCTCAGGTCTCTGCTCTGGAAGGAAGCGCCTGCCCACATACAGAACCACGGTTTGGGGTGACCGAGCAGCAGAGAAGCCCTGTGCCCTGGAGTCCGTCTGGTTCTGGACTCCTATACTGAGACGCTCTTCCCGTTTTTAAACGTACAGCACATCTACCCGGGTGGCAGTCATTGGGACTTGGCCATGCCGGTAGTTGTGGGGACCAGCAAGGTGGAGCTGAAGGGCCAACTTTGCGCCGTGGCCTGTAGGTCTCCTCCAGTCTCAGCCAGGGACGGCTCAGGGACCCTGCCCAGAGCTGGGGACAGAGCTAGGATTCTTTCTGTCCTGTCAGCAACATCATCAAGGCCGCGGCTCGTGAGAGCACGGAGGGCGGTGACTTTGGGAAGATTCGCAAGAACTTCTCTGGTGGCCGTCACCCCAGCCGGGGCACCACCGGCCAGCTGAGGCGGAAGGAGGTGACTGAGGAGGAAGCTGAGAGGTGACTGCTCACAGGGAGGAGGGGACCAGGGGCTTGGGCCTGTGACGCCAACGATGAGTTCCCACTAAATGCAAAGACAAAACGGGCATATGGGGGAGGGGGCTGTGGTTTCGTGGGGCTTGCCAGGAGCCAGGGTGCTGCAGGGATTGTTTTTAGGGCGAAGGGAATGTTCTAGAATGGGATTGTGCTGATGGATGCACAAGCCTGTACATTTGCTTTAAAAAGCATTGAATTGTACGCCACAAATGGGAGGGTTTTGTAGTGTGGTAATTACACCTCAGTAAGTGGTGATTAAAAACACATTTAGCAGGAAGAAGATAAAAGACTAAGGAGAACAAAGCACCTGCCTGTGGGCTGTCCTTGACAGTGCCCTCTGGGGCTGTGGGGTGGGCACAGGTAGAACTTCCCTAGCTACCATGGGGGCTCCTTGCCAGGCCCCCTCCGTGGGTGAGTAGCTATATCAGAGCCTCCCTCGCTCCACCCAGACCACCCACCTAGCCCGCGACTCAAGGCTGAGTGTAGGGGAGGGGTCCTGCAGGTAGACAGTGGGAGGGAGGCGCGTGCTGGAGGTGAGGCCAGAGCCTTCGCTGCCCAGAGCTGCGTCTTGGCGTTCCTCTGTGGATGGGCCTCATCCCAGGCAGCGCCAAGAACGTGGACCTCTGCTATCATCCTTGGTAAATGGATCCACTCATGGCCCTTCTGGTCAGGGTTGATGGGTTCTTTTTTAATCGGCTTTATTTTAGTTTTTATGGGACCCAGTGGCTTGCATATGCTCAGCAGGAGCTATACCGCTGGGCTTCACCCCCAGCCCGTCCGGTTTAGCTTTAAAATGTACCCACTTGACAATTGTATACGGCGGCAATGCTTGCTTCCCCGGCATTTTGGTGGTAGAGGTAGGAGAACAAGGAGTCCAGGGTTACTCTCAGCTCCGTGGTGAATGCGTGAGACTGTCTCAAACACAAATAAGTGAGTAGGGTGAGTAGGTGTGGAGGCGCACGCCTTCAGTCCCAGCTCTCAGGAGGCAGACGAGGACCTCTGCGGGTTCAAGGCCAGCCTGGGCTACATAGGGAGACACTGTCTTAAAAATAAACAGCATGGAAAATACAATAATTAGACTGTTTCAACCTCCCTCAGTTCCCTCAGCCCACGCCGACCGTGCATGTGTTCTCGTGCGCCCTGACCTCAGCGGCCGGCCTCGGGCTGGTTTGTTTCGTGTGCTTAGCACGGCTCCCTGGCGCTTGCCCTTGCTCCCGAGCGTGCCCTGTTGCCTGGGAGCGTCACCGTTCACTCTGTGGCCAGTTGTCGTTGGCCATTTACACTTTCCGATGACTAAGCACGAAGCCATCCAGATGTGCTGCAGACTTCCCAGGAGGGCGGGTTTAGGTTTTAAAGAGTCCAGAAGGGCTGACCTTCCATCTCATAGCCTGGTGGGAGGTGTCCACCTGGACACTTGAAGGGCACAGGGATGTGGGGACCCCTTCTGGCCTGAGTCTGGCTCTTTGGACAGGTTTATCCACCAGGTAAACCAGGCTGCAGTCACCATCCAACGCTGGTACCGCCGCCAGGTACAGAGGCGCCGGGCGGGAGTGGCAAGCCTTCAGCACCTGCTGCAGTGCAGGCGAGAGGTGAGCAAGACTGCGGAAGCCGATCTAAGCTCACCGTGGGACGGACACGGAATCCTCGGGCCCTCACGGTGCACGGTGGAGCTGGGACAAATCCAGTAGAGCCAGACCCGGGGTTACTCAGAGGTGCAAACCCTTCTGTGGGCCTTGCCCGCTTCTTGAAGTTGTTGTTGAGGTTGACGTGTCAGGGGCCCAGCCAGCGCCAGGGTGACTCCCTAAGCAAGCTCCTGGCTCAGTGCTACACAGCTGTCACCTTCTGCTATGCCTCCCTGCATCTCAGGGTGAGGCTGGCTCTCTTTTGAGCCAAGGTGACAGGTCCAGTGTCCTAGGGGACTCACCTCTTCTCTGCTGGTGAACTCTGGAGATTCCCATGACTCTCGGGGTCCCACGGAGACCTCCCAGCTGTCATCTTTCAGTTCTGTAAAGTTCATGGCTTTGGCTCCGCTGGCAGGGGCAGAGGCAACGGCTGGGTAGTGGGAACCTTCTGGACCTGCACCGGCAGGAGGAGGCAGCAAGGAAGAAGGCCCGGGAGGAGAAGGCTCGCCGGGCCAGGCAGGCGGCCATTCAGGTAGGTACTGGGTGCCCAGGCGGCAGCGTCCGTTCTGGGTGACACCCATGCCTGGGAACACCGAGCCGCAGACAGCTGGGCTGCAGACGGGTAAGGGCACATGCTGCTTTAGGCGGCCGCTCAGAGATGCTCCTCTGTCAGGAACTGAAGCAGAAACGATCCCAGAAGGCAGGCGAGGCTGAGCACAGGCTGCCTAAGGACAGACCAGAGACCAGAGCACCGGGGCAGCCTCGACCAACGCAGGAGCCACCCCTGATGCCAGGCAGTGTCCCCCACCAGGCCCTCAAGGCCAACAATGCTAGTGAGTGGCGTGGTCCTCAGTCTGCCTGACTGACTCTGGGAGGCCTACGGTGCGCACTCTGCCGGCTTTAGTCCTCGTGCTGTGGCCAGGCTTGGTGACTTCTGCCTGCAGCATCGGGATCTGGGCCCCAGGTCATTACTCCCCACCTCTGCTTCTGCCGGGGACACTTGTGGCACTGGAGTTGGGTGTCCAGACCACGACAGATCGTTCTGGCTGTGGGACCTGTACAGCTGAGGCCCAGCATTAGGGGGTCGTGCAGGGAGGGGGGTCCTCGATGTGTCTAAGCTCCTACCTGGCTCCCGCCCGGGCACCTCCACACTCAGGCCTGGGAGGGAGGGCACTGTGTTCTGGTTTACCGGCGTCAGCATCTACCCCGCAGGCCCTGGAGACCCCTGCCCTCCTGCCTCTGAGTCACTCCCAGAGCTCCAGCAGCCTTCAGAGGACAAGCCACAGGTCTGGACACGGCACCCTCTCCCCTCTGATTTTGGCTTTGGGGCGTGCCCATGCCTGGGTGGCCTACGCTGACGTCTCCCTGCCCTCACTTCAGCTTTGGGGTCCCCTGTGTCCTGAAAGAACGCCCACAGGGCTCCTGTTGTGATGCGAGACAGCAGCCTGGTGATCTTGTTGGGGTGAGGTCTCAGAACTGCCCTGGAATCCTGCTGGGCGTTCACATCTCCACGGGAGGGAGGAGTCCTGTGTCCCCTCTCCATGAAAGAACAACTCAGGGTTCAAAGGAGACAGCAGGGCCACAAGGCTGCTGGTGTGAGACTGGGCGGGGCGTGGGGCGCGGGGCCTTCCCCCTTCCCCCCCCCCCCTCGAGGATGGCATCTTGAGACGGGTGCCAATTGGTAGATTCAGTAGATGCACTGACCCTTGGAGATGGTACAGAGGCCCTGCCCAGCTGCACTGGGTGGGCCTAGTACATGAGGAGCATCAGTCACCGCCAGCCTTGCCGATCTTCCTCCCTGCCTGTCTGCTGTAGGATGCGGACGCCCGTTCCCGGGAATCAGCAGGAGAGGACTCGGGAGTGTTGGGAGCTACCAGGGCCAGGGCCAAGGCAACCCTGGATGAGCTGCTAGATACACTGAGGCTGCTGGAAGAGGAACCTGAGCCGCTGCCCCGGCCCAAGGCCTACCACAAAGACAGATACGCTTGGATCGACGAGGCGAGTAGCACTTGGTCCTGGTAACCACCTGCATAGGTTGGGGGCCTCCATGGGGCCAGGGAGGCCGGCGCCCCCATATTCCTGCTTTAGTCGACCTCTGTTCCCTCTCCCTTCCCGACTGGTCCTTGAGGTGGAGACACCTCAGTAACATCTCCAAAGATCTGAGCAGCAGGAGCCCCTTCTTCCAGTCAGCCTTACTACCACCCACCTCACTGCCCCCATCCCGGAGGGACCCCAAGTCCTCAGGCTTCCCTGACAGCCCCCGATGCCGGGCCACTGCAGGAGGATGACACCAACTCCCTGACGGCTGACAACCTGGAGAAATTTGGGAAACTGAGTGCACCCCCAGGCCCACCCGATGATGGGACTCTGCTCTCGGAGGCAAAGCTGCAAAGCATCATGAGCTTCCTGGACGAGATGGAGAAGTCAGCACAGGACCGGCCAACACCGCAGCGGGAGCGCCAGGTAGTCAGCCCCAGGCCCCAGGTGGCTCCCCGCGGGCACGGCCCTTATGCAACAAGTAGTCCCACTCCCGATTCTGAGCAGGTGAAGGCTGCAGGGCTGCCCTGTCCCACTCGGGCTCCTGCCTAGACGGGTTACCCTGTCCAGGTGAATGGAGCTGACATCCCTGGGCTCTGGTCTCCCTGGGCTGTCTTTCCTGAGTGGAGTGGTGCCTTGTTTGCATGGGGGCAGGAAGGTCAGGGGTGGAGAGGTCATGTCTGCTGAGCCTCCGTGTTAGAGTGTCAAGGCCGTGGCCCTCCTTCTGTACTGAATGACAAATACCGTCTCCATGGGTTGACTTGTGACCCACTGTCCCTTAACCAGGGGGCATCTAGTGACCCCCCATGGAGGCTGGGTATGAGATGGGTGGTAGGTAACTGCTGGGTGGCCTACCTGAGACTTGTCATATCCTTAGAGCCTGGTGCTGGAGGCAGGCCCACGGCCCCTGGAGCTGGGGTCTGAGGGGAGTGCATCCATGATGCGGCTGAAGTTGGAGGTGGAGGAGAAGAAGCAGGCCATGGTTCTACTGCAGAGAGCTCTGGTGAGGCCCTCGGCCACTCCCACCCTCGGCCACGCCCCACGGGCTGAAGCTGGTGGGGCTTGCCAGCATCCTACTGAACAGGCCTGAGCCATCCTCATCCCCGAGGCTATGCCCTTAGTCTCAGATAGGGACCCAGTGCCAGCACCCCTGTCCGTATCCCCTGCAGGCGCAGCAGCGGGACCTCACCATTCGACGTGTCAAGGAGACAGAGAAAGAGCTAGGCCGGCAGCTGCGACAGCAGAAGGAACACTATGAGGCCACCATTCAACGGCACTTGTCCTTTATTGACCAGGTGACGAAGCCCTGGGAGGCTGTGTGGGGAGAGAGGAGTTGGTCTGAGACCCAGGCTTGGTGTCACCGTCCCTCCATCGGGGTCCAGCGCTGGCTGCAGGCCCACTGTGGCCGAGGCCCCAGGGTAGTTCTCCAGCCGGCTGGCTGTCCTAGCGGAGGTGCCTTGGGGTGGGCGTCAGAGCCTCACCCCGCCTCACCCCAGCCCACCCCACCACAGCTGATTGAGGACAAGAAGATCCTGAGTGAGAAGTGCGAGGCAGTGGTAGCTGAGCTGAAGCAGGGGGACCAGCGGTGTCGGGAGCGCGTGGCCCAGATGCAGGAGCAGCATGAGCTGGTGAGCTCCTGGCGGCTGCGAAGGACTTGCTGGGGCCCAGGGCATCGTGGCCTGAGGATGCAGGTTTAGGGGGCCTGGCTGAGACCAGGCTGGCCTTGAACTCACAGAGCCCCATCTGCCTCTGCCTCCAGAGTGCTGGGACCAAAGGCGTGTGCCACCACACCGGCTTTTTTTTTTTTTTTTTTTTTTTTTTTTTAAACTTTCTGGTGCCTCTCCCTTTTCTTGAACCGTATCCTGAGGTGTGGGCTGCAACCTCCCAGGTAAGCATGCACAGCCTACCTGGCCCGCCTCACAGGACAGCGGCCATAGACCCAGGAGTCCAGGCTGGCCTGCTCCAGTGAATTCCTGAGTAACAGAACCTGTCCATCTTCAACATACCAGGCGCCTCCGCTCCCAACTGATTGGCCAGCAGAAGCTGGTTGAAAGTCTGACTCAGCCACCTGGCTGTGCTCCTCCCCCAGAGCATAGACCTGGCAGCTCTGAAGCCTCCTAGACTGCAGCCCAGACCCAAGTGAGGGTGGGCTGGGCTGGCTCTGATAGAGACCCCAACGTCCACCGCCCACCGCCCACAGCCAGGGTTGGAGACTGCAGCTCTCGGGTGCTCCAGGCCGACCCAGCAGCCCAAGGGAGCCTCCCCCACCCTTGATCCTTGCAGCTCTTACGCACAGCAGTTGATAAGGTGCTGAGGACCTGTAGGTGTGAGTGTAGCGTCTCCAGGCAGAACAGGGCTTTCTTCATAGTGGATGTAAATAAGTAAGGTCTTGTAGCTTTCTAAGTCACATTGTTCGTCTGTCCGCAGGAAAGGCACAGGTGGGGACTTCTCTTCTTCCCCATGTCCCCGTCATTCATGTGGCATCCCTCTTGGCGATGACACCTCTACAAGCCGGTGGCTGTAGCCACCCTACCTGGTTGGCAGGGCGGTCCCCACCCCTGGGGAGAGGAGGGAGCTCTCAGAGAGCAGGCCCTGGAGGTAGCAAGGGGACAGGGGACTCATCTCTTCATTCCGACTTCCTGTGTCCTCTACCCAGGAGATTAAGAAGCTCAAAGAACTCATGAGTGCCACTGAGAAAATCCGTCGTGAGAAGTGGGTCAGTGAGAAAACGAAAAAGATCAAAGAAATCACAGTCAGAGGTAGGAGCCTTGCCGCCCTGGCGGAAGCTGGCGAGGAAGGCTGCCTGAGGCAGGCAGGTGCAAACCCCCTTCAGCTGCTGGCTCCCAGTGCACAGAAGCCTGAGAGGGAGCAGGTGCCTGGCATGTCCAGCGACAACTGTGGAAAAGGAAGCACCGGGGCCTTAAGCTGACAGTCGGTGTGTGAGGGGCGTGGGCATAGGTGGTCACCGTAGGTCCTCTCCCTCCAGGATCCTGGCACTGTGCCTTTGGGAGACACACCAAGGGGCTGGGTGGCCGTGTGTGCCACAGCCTAGAAAAGCCGCTGTGGTCTGCGGTGTCCAGGACACTCCTGGAGCTCCGTCTCTGGGGTGCAGTCCCTGTCTCTTCTCTCGCCATCTCTTATCAGGCTTGCTGTGCTTTGGGGCAGCGGCTGGATGGGAGGGGCCTCGCAGCCCTGTCTCTGGTGCAACCCCTGTCCCCACAGGTCTGGAGCCGGAGATCCAGAAACTCATTGCCAAGCACAAGCAAGAGGTGAGGAGGCTCAGGGGCCTGCACGAGGCTGAGCTGCAGCAGCGTGATGAACAGGCCGCACAGCGTCACCTGCGCCAGGCGGAAGAGCTTCGGGAGCACCTAGAGCGCGAGAAGGAGGCGCTGTGCAAGCAGGAGCGTGAGCGCGCCCAGCAGCGGTAGGAGGGCACTGGAGGCCGGGCTCTTAGGGCAGCCCTGGTTTCCCCGGGACAGTAGCCGCCTGTGCGCTGCACCTGCCAGGCCAGCGCAGTGGGATTCCCTTGTGGGGTCTCATGGCATTGCTGCTACAGACTCAGATGTCCAGACTCGTTAAGCTGAGCCTACGGTGATGTGTAGGCCGCTCTGCTGTGGGGGACAGTCTCCTTCATTCCCTCCGCTCCGGGGTTCACCACTCTTCAGGTATGACCAGGCTGTGATGTCAGAGCCTGGGACTTGGTGGCCAAGGGACATGGGATTGCCCAGGCACCAGTAGCCAGCATCAGTCCCTGGCCCTCTTCAGCACACCCGGCTGACCTGTGCTGTCACACAAGGGTACCAGCCATGGCGGGAGCTTGCTCGGGTCACAGAAGCAGCGCCTGGCTGTCACCTGAGAGTGGGCCTACGCAGAGACAGGCCAGTGAGGACACCGAGCCACAGACTCAGCTGAGCTGAGGCCATTTCACAGCCGTAGGAGGCTGCAGCCCACCAACCGCAGAGGGTCCCCGGGAGCCCGTGTGGCCAGCGCGGCCACCCGACACGGCGGAAGCCACCACCCTTCCTGTCCCGCAGGTTTGAGCAGCACCTGGAGCAGGAGCACGGAGCTCTGGAGCAGCAGCGGCGCCGACTCTACAATGAGGTGGCCGAAGAGAGGGAGCGGCTGGGCCAGCAGGCAGCCAGGTGCGACCGACCGAGGGCTGCCCTCCTCAGTGTGACCCTCCCCGCTGCCCAGCCCCGATCACAGCTCTCAGCCGCCCGCCCTCCCCTGACTCTTGCTGGCCCGCAGGCAGCGGGCAGAGCTGGAGGAGTTGAGACAGCAGCTGGAGGAGAGCGGTGCCACGCTCACCCGAACCCTGAGGGCAGAGTTTGAGAAGAGCCGGGAGGATCAAGAGCAGAGGCACCAGGTTGGCCTGCCACCCCCGCCCCTCGGGATGCTGGCTGAGTCTGGCCTCCGCTGGAGGAGGGGGCCTCCTGTGTCTGCTGCCCCACCCCCGGACAGGGTGGGCAGGGCCTCGCAGTGGCCCCCGGGCTGCTCACAGCCTGTCCCCTCCAGATGGAGCTGAAAGCGCTGAAGGACCAGCTGGAAGCTGAGAGACAGGCGTGGGTGGCCAGCTGTGCCCAGAAGGAGGTAGGCACTGCCAGGGTGGTTTGGGGGTTCGTCCCTACCTGTGCCCTGCTGCTCGCTGTTAGGTTAGAACAGGAGGAAATGGGATTGGCCAGGCCCTGGAGACCTGAGAGGGTTTCCTCCCCGTGCCCTGGGTCTCAGCTCTGAGTCAGCTGAGACCCTGAACCTGAGGCCCCTTGGCCCCAGCGCAGATCTGCCATTTTGGCTTGGTCTGTCTAGCAGTATTTGATTGTCTTGGGCTCTAGCTCTCTGCGAGAAGAGCCTGTTAGTTACAGTGGTCACCTCCTTAGCCTCTGTGCTCACAAGAGAAGAGGTCCTGTGGGAGCCTGGGCAGCCCAGAGCCCTTCACCCCGACCTATGCATCTCCCCATGCTATGGCTCGAAGCAAGGACCGTTCCCCAGAGCCCACCAGGCTAGTCCTGCCACCGTCTCTAGCTTCTCCTACCCCGTCCTCCTGGCCGCAGAGTCTGTGTGTCCTACAGGAAGCGTGGCTGCTGACCAGGGAACGGGAACTGAAGGAGGAGATCCGGAAAGGCCGAGACCAGGAGATCGAGATGGTGATCCACCGGTTGGAGGCAGACATGGCCCTGGCCAAGGAGGAGAGCGACCGGGCGGCCGAGAGCCGGTGAGCTGCGCCCTGCTCTGGTTCCGCCGGGGAGGGCCCAGCGCAGAGGCCGTGGGAGCAGCAACAGTCTGGGTTCACCCGCCACTGCCTCTGCCTGCCAGCGTGAAGCGCGTGCGGGACAAGTATGAGCTGGAGCTCTCGGAGCTGGAGCGGTCTGAGCGGAAGCTTCAGGAGCGGTGCACAGAGCTGAAAGGGCGCCTCGGGGAGGCCGAGGGGGAGAAGGAGCGCCTGCAGTCCCTGGTGCGGCAGAAGGAGAAGGAACTGGAAGATGTGCGGGCGGTGAGTGTCCCCAGAGTGTCCCCAGCCCTTCCTGGGTGCGGGTGGTGTCCCAGACCTTCCCTCGTGTGGGTGGTGAGTGTCCCCAGAGTGTCCCAGGCCTTCCCGAGTGCGGGCCGTGAGTGTCCCCAGGTCCTTCCCGTGTGCAGGTGGTGAGTGTCCTCAGGTCCTTCCGGTGTGCGGGTGGTGAGTGTCCCCAGGCTCTTCCCGCATGGGAGCCCCCCATCCTCACAGCCTCTCCTGCTCCTGCTACGCAGGTGAACACGCAGATGTGCAGTGAGCGAGCCAGCCTGGCCCAGGTGGTCCGACAGGAGTTTGCAGATCAGCTGGCGGCCTCCCAGGAGGAGAACCAGAGGGTGAAGGCGGAGCTTGCTGAGCTGCGTGCCCGCCAGCAGGTGGAGCTAGATGAAGTGCATCGGAGGTGGGTGGTCAGGACCCCAGGTGGGGGCACAGGGCACGCATCATGCATCCTTCCCGCCTTTCAATGCGGACACGGCCCGTGGGCAGGCGCTCGCGTGGCTTCCAGCTTTGTGCTCAGGAAAGCTGGGCCTTTTCCCCTGGCGTCACTTAGTTCTGGAGCACTGAGTGTCCCATCAGGGCTGGTGAGGACCCACACGTGTTTCTCCAAGGGTCCTGGCTGGAGCAGGTGTTGTTGAGCAGAGGGCCAGCTGCAGGGAGGGTGACAGTGAGTCCTTCCTGGGGTGGAGGCTGCCCACCTGTGGCCAAGAGAGAAGCAAAGTCCTCAAGTGACTTCTCACCGTCTCACCTGCACAGTACCTGCACAGCCCCCTCCCCTCCCTTCCAAGAGCCACTTTAGTGTCCGGTTCTCAGGGAGACAGTGGCCTAGGGCCAGCTGCTCGGGTCAGGGCCAGCAGGGCGGGGCCAGGTGGTAGGAGGCTGCCCTCAGGCTGACCTGGGACGGAAGTTGGGGGCTGCGCAGACGCCCACTGCACTCCACTGCAGGGTGAAGACGGCTCTGGCGAGGAAGGAGGAGGCCGTGAACAGTCTCCGGAAGCAGCACGAGGTGGGTCCCTGTGTGTCCCGAGGGTCTCGCCTGGGTGGGGCGTCTGGGCCCTGACTGAAGTATGCTGCAGGCAGCCGTGAAGCGGGCAGATCACCTAGAGGAGCTGCTGGAGCAACACAGACGGCCGCCTTTGAACGCTAAATGACATCACCGTTAAACCTGAGGCAGATGCTCAGCCCTGCAGCTGGTATCCAGGTCCCACCCAAGACACAGAGCTAAGGGTAGGACAGCAGCTGGCGTGAGAGGCACCCCCACCCCGTCATGGAGCCCCAGTGCTCAGGACATTACTGTCAGCATGCCTGCAGCTGTTTTATAGTAAAATAAGTTAGTTTTATTGTTTTTTTAAAAAATGTGTTGTGTCACCTGCCTGTCTTTCTGTACTGTGTCGGGTTTGGGGAGCAGGGAGCTGGAGACCACAGAGAGCCCCATTTCATGGCCATAGATTAGCTCCGATGCTGTGCAAACTGACAGGGATGCGACCTGTGGCCAGCCCCACTGCAGCTCCTCCGCTCCCGGTCCCAGCCCCCAGCAGACGGTGGCCATTTGTTCCGACCTTGGCCTCTCCGGGGTATAGTGGACTCACCTCCTGGAAGGAGCGCGTCTCTAGCCCAGTCCAGAAACCTCAGCTTCTTCTTCTTCTTCTTCTTTTAATACTTATTTATTTGTTTTAAAAGTTTACATGTCAGCTCTCGGGAGGCCGAGGCAGGCGGATCTCTGTGAGTTCGAGACCAGCCTGGTCTATAAGAGCTAGTTTCAGAACAAAGGCTCCAGAGACACAGAGAAACCCTGTCCCGAAAACAAACAAAAAGTTTACATGTGTGTGATTTGCCTCCGTGTGTGTCTGTGTACTACCCTTGTGCCTGCTAGCTGTGGAGGCCAGAAGAAAGCACAGGATCCACTTGAACTGGAGTTACAGACAGTTATGAGCCACCATGAGGGTGTTGGGACTCGAACCCAAGAACCTCTCAGTACCCTTTACCTTGCTTGGTGGGCTGTTGATACTTCCCAGCCTGCCGTGTCTGCACAGATGGGAGGGGAAGGCTGCAGGCTGGCACATGGCGTTCTGCACAAGACTGCATATGGTGTGGCATTGGTCCCCTGTCTCCTAGTAGCTGTGATAAAACACCTCCAGGAGGCAGGTGTGGTGTATTTAACTCAGACATCCACGTCCAAAAGAAGTCAGGACAGGAACTCAAACAGGGCAGGAACCTGGGGGCAGGAGCTGAAGCAGGTGCCACGGGTGAAAGCTGCTCACTGACTTGCTCACCGTGGCTTGCTCAGCCTGCTCTCTTACAGAACCCAGCACCACCAGCCCCGGTGTGGACCGGCACCGCCCACAGTGGGCTGGGCCCTCCCCCATCAACCACTAATTAAGGAAATGCCCTACAGGCTTGCCCGCAGCCTGACATTACGGACGCATTTTCTCAGTAGAGGGTTCCCTTCTCTGCAATGACTCTAGCTTGTGCCCAGCATGTCTTCTACCATAAAGGTGGGAGAAGCAGCTCCACAGAGCGGCCCTCCGACCTCCACATGTACACTCTTGTATACACACACACACACACACACACAGAGCATATACGTAAAATAATTGTTGGGGGACACGGCGGTGGGGGGGTGTCCTTAAACAACGCAGCGCTTGTAATTCGTGTTCAGAGTGTGGAGACGGGGTGCCCCAAGCAAGATGGCTGGCCACACTGGGTGGCTCTGGTTTCGGGGGGAGAAATCCTGCATCGGAGAACGGTGTGGGGAGCCATCAGGGAAGACCCCCGCCAACATCCTGCCTCCACGTGCGTGCTTATGTGTGCAACCACACCGCCACACACATGTACCCACACTCATGTGGACACAGAAACAGGTGTTCATACCCCACACACGGACACATGCAAAAAGAAAAAGGGTACGACTGGAGTGTTTTATATCCACAAGTTCGGGTTAATTCATTGCGCTGAGTCACCTGTAGCCTCACTGACGTCTTTCCCACTCACGGTCAGTTCCAAGGACAGAAGCTCACATCTCCCATGCTCATGCCAGCTACTCTGCTTTCTCTATGCACTGTGAAGCCACGCTAGGAAGTCCGTGCGCACATTTAGGACAGCTGTGAGTCTGCGGGAGACCCCTTACCATGAGCCGTGTCTCTGCCTCCTGTGAAGTCTCATTCATTTAGCCACGCCCTTGTTTCTATGACCTGTGGTTAAGCAGGATGTAGAAGCAGCCGTAGATAACGCGCAAACCCAGTTTGGCTGTAGTCTGGCAACTCCTGATCCAGAGGGCCTGTCTGCTTTTCGTTCCGTCATTTCTCATCTGTCTGGGTTTGTCTTCTGTTTGTTCTGTTTTGAGCCAGGTCTCACCATGTAGCCCAGGCTGTCCTGAACTTTTATTTGCCTGGTGGTGGTGGTGGTGGTGGTGGTGGTGCAGGTGCACGCCTTTCTTTAATCCTAGGGCTCAATCCCGAGAGCAGAGCCAGTATGCCCTTCACCCCTGCCGTTTACCCGGCGCTGCTGGACAACCAGAACGGACAGGTCGTCTGGGGACTGTCGGCATCACATAGTGTTTCTACCACAAGGCGGGGCTCACTAAGGAGGCCGGCATGGGTGGGTCAGAGGCCCACGGACTAGATGCCAGGGGTCTTGCCACGCCTAGGAATCCAGAAGACAAAGGATTGACTGCAGGTGTTATACCTGGCAGCACACGCTCTTGCTTTATCTGAGGCTGCACCTGGCAGCACCTACGTACCACAGCCACTATACCAGGCAGGCTCGGGGAAGGCCCGAGAAGGAAGCGAGGAGTTGAACACATGGCGCCTGCCCTCTGAGTTGCGGCCTGGAGCGGCCTCTGGCGTTGTCCACCGGGGCATAGGCTCACACTGCACAGCCCACAGGGATCTGCCAAGCAGGGGCCCATCGTCGTGCTTTTACTTATTTGGGATTTTTTTCCTTGATCAATTTAGAAAAGTATAAAGCAGGAAACTAATTTGTAGGAAATGCTCCATTTTTATCATGAGCTTTTTTTCTTCCTGGATGTGATGAAAGGTGCCTGGTGAGGGTGGCACAGTTGGCAGCCTGGGAGGGAGCAGGGTGAAGCTCCCCCTTGACATTTCTGAGCAAATCCCCCAGCTTCTGCAGAGACAGGACCCTTCTGAATGTGCCAGCGGCTAAATCATCTTCGTCTGGCCGAGCCGTCCTTGTCTGTCCTGGCCCTGACAGGACAATAACAGATAAAGGCTGCAGGCCCCACCCAGCTGTGGCTGTCCCGACCTGCCTGGGCTCGCAAACCCATAAACCTCAGAGTGTCTGTGGGGGCCACAAACCAGGAAGGGGCAGCTGACCTAGAGAGTTGCACAGGACCCGGACTCTGTTACTGCTGCCTTGGTTTCCCCACGGAGAAAGGACTGCAGGACACCTACCCGTGATCGTGCCGTCATGACGTGGCACTCGTCCCTGCCTGGGAAGAGATGTCAGAGCCCATCCTTTACAGGCAAGCATGTCATGCCAGGGCCACCAAGGCTGACCTCCAGTGGGCAGGGAAGGGATAAGGCATACGCTGAGGTAGAGGCCGGCATCTGGTGTCCCTCTGGGCTGTACCTTATGACCCACCAAGTTCTTGCGTTGCATCCGCAGGGAGTGTTGGGTTCTGGGGTACCCACAGAAAACAAGTCTTTCTGGGCTCCCCGGCTGCAAGACTGGTGGATGTCGGAGGCTCTGGGCCCTCCATGAAGTACATTTGAGGGAGCGTTCTGCAACGTGTATGTGCCAGGAAGTGCAGCCTGGTCCTGAGCAGGGCTGGATGGTGGCTGGGGTCATCTCCAACTCCTGTTACAGCCCCAGATGGGTTCCTCCTCCCTAACCAGGGGCACGAGCACCCCGGCTGCTGTGTGCCTGGGGAGATGATGGAGACTGACTGACCTGGAATTGGTTGGGGGGATGGGGAGGGGGGCAGGTTGGTACCCAGCTCAATGGGGGGGGGGTCAAATCCTTCAGCGTTATAAGACAGGTGGTCAGTTTGGACTCTGGAATGTCAGAGGCCTGTTCTGCAGATGGGACGTCAGCCATGACAGATGTTGCCTGTTTTACAGAAGTAGCTAGACGAAGAATTTGGCATGTCTTTGGCATGCCCAGGGTCCAGAATCTTCATGGCCAAATAGGCCCAGGTCCCTCCCAGGTCTCTTCTGCAGAGGCCTTCTTTCCCCTCCGTGCCCTGTCAGCTGGCATTCTACACCATCAGAGCTGTCCGATTTCACAGCCTGCCACCACCACACAAGTCCCCAGCAACAACAGTCCACATGGCTACTGTGGCATCAGCCAAGGGTGCTGAGTCACAGGCCGAGAAGAGAGAAAGGCCTCAAAGGCAGGAGGGGGACAGGGGACAATTGTCTCTTTAGAAGGTCAGGCTCTTCACTCCTGCCAGGCTGTCTACAATCCATTGCAAACGTGTGGCCATGACTGCCGCATCCTGACAAACCATGATGCCGTACCTCCTTAGTGCTGCGTCTCGATAGGCTGAGACCCTGTACCTCCTTAAGGGAAAACACAATACATCCTCCCCCCTTACGCTGATTATTGTTAGGTTTTGGATATAGCAACAAGAAAAGTGAATGAGAAGCCATCCTCCTTTTTTTTAGGGGTGAGTCTCTAGACAGGGCTTCTCTGTGTAGCCCTGGCTGTCCTTTAACTTATTCTGTAGACCACGCTGGCCTTGAAGTCAGGAGGCCTCTGCCTCCCGAGTGCTGCAGTTAAAGTCGTTCCTCATGTGGCTCTGCTGACCGTCTTCCTCTTGAGAGTGCACATTCACCGTGCTGTGTAGCCATCACCGCCATCACCACCACCCGTCTTAGAGCCTTCTCACCTTTCCATGTGAAGTCTGTCCCAGTTAACTACTATATTTTTTACCCCTCCCCCCAGGCCCAGAAGCCCCCTCTGTCTCTATAAACGTGACAATTCTGGGGACCCCACACACACACACACCTTAGGTAGATGTATGGCCCTTGCCCCTTAGTGGCTGGGATTTTTCATTTGCCGTGATACCCTCAGGATGTGCATATGTTGTAGTGTGTGTCACAACCCTTCAAGATTTCATTTGTATTCATGTTGGTGCCTGTGGGAGCCAGAAGAGGGCATGGGTTCCTCTAGAATTGGAGTTACAGGTGGCTGTGTACCTCCTGATCACCTGACCTAGGTGCTGGGAACTCAGTCCTTTGGAAGAGCCGCAATGCTCTTAACTACTGAGCTATTTCTCCGGAACCAAACAGTTCCGTAATTGTCTTGCTTTTTTATGTCTGTTTCCTTTTTCCTCTGAGCTGGGCTGTAGTGAGATATCCGCCCCGCCCACACCTGTTGCACTGACCACGCCCCCTGGGGACAGGGGACAGGTGCTGATGTGGTCTGTGGGGGCTAGGTCTGGGGTCCTGGAGCCCCAGCTCCAGCTCTGACTTCCTGGTTGTGTTGGAGAGAGCATCCTTGGAGCAGGAACCCACGACGGTCATGTTTCTGGTGTGAGTGATTTCTCCCCGAATAAACAAATTCAGCCTATATTGTGTCCCTGTATCTGATTTCCCAGGCAGCACTGGGCATGACCCAGAGTCTTGTTCTTGCTAGGTAAGCACTCGACCAGAGCTAAACCCCAACCCTTCAGCATTGCTTTTAAGGCCATTGCACGGATGGCCACATTTTGTTTATTTGACCATGTTTTATTTACTATCCATTGCACTGTTGTTGACATTGAGATTTTCTGCACCTGTTGGCTCTAGGAACATGGCTGCTGGCATTTCTGAGTCCGTCTTTGTTTGAGAGATATGCTTAGAACTGGAATTACTGATGGTTTAGTAATTCACAATTTAGTGTCTGGAGAGACTCAGTGTTTTTTTTTTCCACACTGGCTACACCAGTTTACATTCTTGCCAGCAGTGTACACGGGCTGGGTTTTTTCGAGAATCTGCCTGGTGGGCACAGGGTGAGATTTTTGGTCTCGTTTTGTTTTCCCTCATGACTGATGGTGCTGGGTGTCTTTCCTATGCTTTCGAGCGTTTGTCTGTCTTCTCCCAGCATTTTTCAGTCTTTCCAGTTCCAGGTTATTCTACTCCTTGCCCGTTTTGTCTTACTCTGTTTTTTTTATTACTTAAATACTTATTTTATGGTTTTGATGTATTCCTTGACAATTCCTTGCATTTGTGCAATGTATTTTGAGCAGGATCATCCCCTCTATTCCCTCTCTCGCCCTCTCATACCCTTTTCTTCCCAACAATCCCCATGCCTCCTTTTATGCCTTTGTTTTGAGAGTTTCTCTGCACAGCCCTGGCTGTCCTTGAACAGGCACTGTAGACCAGGCTGGCTTCCAACTCACAGAATCTGCATGCCTCAGCCTCACGAGTTCTGAGATTAGAGGTGTGAGCCACCACAGTGCAGCCTATGTGTTTATTTACATTTTTATTTATTTTTTTGATAACCCGTTGAGTTAAGTAAGATAGCTTGCCTGAGCATAGCTGTGAAGTTGTCTAGTAGAGTGTAGACAGCGCATCAGTGGCTACACTGGGGTTAACTGGGGATTGTCACTAAGTGAGACCTTGAGAACAGAAACCCAGGCACCCTGCCAAGAGCTCCCTCTGGCTGTGATCTGTTGGGGGGAGATGCTTCATGGCCCATATGCTTTCTTTCTTTTTCTTCTGTTTGTTTTAAGTAAGGTGTCAAGGCTGCCCTTGAATTTGAAGTGACTCTCTGGCCTCAGTCTTGAAGGATGCTCCTGGTGGTTGAGCACACCTGGCTATGGTGTGTGTGTGTGTGTGTGTGTGTGTGTGTGTGTGTGAGAGAGAGAGAGAGAGAGAGAGAGAGAGAGAGAGAGAGAGAGGGTGTGTGTGCCTGTGTGTGTGCGTACATGTGTGTGTGTGTGTGTATAAGAGAGAGAGGGAGAGATGTGTGTGTGTGCCTGTGTGTGTGAGAGATGTGTGCATGTGTGTGTGTGTGAGAGAGAATATGTATGTGTGTGTGACAGAGAGAGTGTGTGTGCCTGTGTGTGTGAGAGATGTGTGCATGTGTGTGTGTGTGAGAGACAGAAAGAGAAAGAATATGTATGTGTGGTGTGACAGAGAGAGTGTGTGTGCCTGTGTGTGTGAGAGATGTGTGCATGTGTGTGTGTGTGTGAGAGAGAGAGAGAGAGAAAGATGTGTGTGTGCTTGCATGCATGTGTGCGTGCGTACGTGCATGTGTGTGTGCGTGCATGTGTGTGTGTGGAGTGGGGCACATGTGATACAGTGTACATGTGGAGGTCAGAGGTCGCCTTGGTGGAGTTGATTCTCTCCTCCCTGTGGGTCCCATAGGTGGAGCTCAGTGCATCAGGCTTCATGCCTAATACTTTATTCTTTATATTTCATAAATAATATTGTATCCCAATTTTTCTGAAACAGGGTCTTAGTATGTAGCCCTGCCTGTCCTGGAACTCACTCTGTAGACCAGGCTGGCCTGGGACTCACAGAGATCCACCTGCCTCTGCCTCCCGAGTGCTGGGACTAAGTGCTTGAGCTACCACGCCCAGACGCCTCTCTTATCTTTGTGCAGGTCACTTGCCCTCTGCAAAGCTGTGAGGTGACGCCCCCTGACCATGTCCAGACGCTTCCCCACTGCACCTCTGTCACCCTGTGCAGAGTCATCGCTGTCTCAGAAGGACCTTCGCTGCCTTGGTTGTGTTCACCAGATTGTCCTCTTCAGGCACCGGCAGCTGCTCTCATACACACAGATCCACACAGCCCATCCCAAGTGTGGAATTCCTTTTGCTGCTGGAAGGAGTCAGCCTGCCATACACTGCCGTGTGACAGAGCCTTGGGAATTCCATGCCGAGTGAACGCCAGACAGGAAGCACGACACACTATAGGACTCTATTTTTAAGTAATATCCAGAATAGACAAATCCACAGGGACCGAGCGGAGGTCGCAGCACAGCTGCTCAGGGCTCAGGGAGGGGGATGGGCTGTGTGTGTTCTCTGGGGACGGTTTCCTTCTGGAATGAGAGGGTGGCTCTGCAGTGGGCAAGGGTGATGGTCACCCTGGAAGGTGTAAATACTACTGGCACCTCTGCCTTACGGTGGTTCATTTTATGTTATGTGGATTTCACCACACAGTATGCAGAGTGGGAGGGGATGGTTTAATTTCCTTTTATTATTTTACTCTAATTTAGGCTGGCCTGTACGCACCACGGTGCCTGATCTACAGGGTCCTGGGGTTGGGACCAGGGTCCTTATGCACCTTAGGAGAGCACTACATGAACTAAGTTTTACTTTTTTCTCGTTTACTTGAGACAGGGTCTTGCTGTATAGCTGTGGGTAGTCTGGAACTCACTCTGTAGAATAAATAAGCTTGGATTTGCAGCAATCCTTTAGCCTCTGTCTTCTCAGGGCTGTCCAAGAACACCCTAGGCTGATGTCTTCACTAAGACAAAAGCCAAAGAACAAGCGTCCCCAGCGGATGCTGTGGGGTAGCACAGGCCTGAGCAAGGACACCAGGGAGGAGACGGTGGACGAGGCACCCTTGAACTCAGGGATCCACCAGTCTCTGGCTCCCAGGGGCTGGCATTAAAGGGGCACCACCACCACCCAGCCCTGGCGGCCTGCCTCTTACTGGCTTCTCTAGTTTCACTTCTGTCGAAGCTTCTTCTTCTTCTTCTTCTTCTTCTTCTTCTTCTTCTTCTTCTTCTTCTTCTTCTTCTTCTTCTTCTTCTTCTTCTTCTTCTCGTGATGCCCTGGCCTTGGCCTACAAGACCCACAGGAACCACTTCATAGCTGTGGGGATACCACGCTGTTATTTCCCTGTCCCCCTGGGGAGGTTGTTAGGGAGCTCACACTGCATACTCTGACTCCTGGCGCAGCAGCACGCACAGCCTGCCTCCCCGACACCAGTGTCCCTAGAAGCCTGCCCTGTACGGATTGGAAGGGGAACAAGCTCTTTCCAGGGAGCCCTTTTATGAAAAGATAGCGTCCTCAAGTCCCAGCCTTAGACCCGACTTGCCCTCTGGGTAGGGTGAGATAGTGTCTGGCTAGCTCTGAGCTCTAAGCAGAGCCTTGGCCTCCTGGAGATTCCAGGCATCTTTGCACTGGCTGTCCCTGCGGTCTGGTGTCTCATTGGCCAGTGTCAAAACTTGGCCAAACCACCGGTGTCTTGAGCAGAGCTGTGGTAGGTGGGGCTTTTTCCAGGGCTGAGGGCTGTCTCCGAGCATGTTGGGGAAAGACAGTCCTCTCCCCCAAAGACAGGGACAGAGAGCTGCGACCCATGGCGTCAGCATCGAGCAGTGGGCTGGCACCCCAGGCCTCAGTTTCTCTCTGTGCTCCCCGGAGTCTCACAGGCTGAGTTAGGGATGTGCCTTGAGGTGCCGTGGTGGGGGGTGAACCTTCCAGACGGGGGTGTCCCTGGGATGCCCACTGAGGTATCCAGTACACAGGTTTGTCTGCTGACTCAGGAACCTAGCAACCACACAGAAATGCTAATGTGCTGGGGTTTAAGTGTTTAGATGAGTGCCTGGAGCAGCTCAGTGGCCAAGCGTCTGCGTGGAGAGCAAAAGGCTCTGGGTTTTGTTCCTTAGAACCTTTATATCACACATACACACACACACACACAGAGAGAGAGAGAGAGAGAGAGAGAGAGAGAGAGAGAGAGAGAGAGAGAGAGAGAGAGAGAGAGAGAGAGAGGGAGGGAGGGAGGGAGGGAGGGAGGGAGGGAGGGAGGGAGGTGTAAGTCCAGTGACTGCCGGCTTTGGAAGCTGGTACACACAAAACAAACACCATGTCACCACAGAGGCAGAGGTTTACGTCATACTGAGACCTCCAGCCAAAGAAGGAGCACATGGCCAGGCATTGGTGGCACACACCTTTAGTCTCAGCACTCGGGAGGCAGAGGCAGGCGGATCTCAGTGAGTTTGAAGCCAGCCTGCTGGTCTACAGAGTGAGTTCCAGGACACCAGGGCTGTTACACAGAGAAACCAAAAGAAAGAAAGAAAAGAAAGAAGGAACACCTGAATCACCCGAATCCCAGAAGGACAAGCAAGGACCCTTGCCAGAGGCCCTGGGAAGAGCGTGGCCGTCCTGACACCTTGAGTTCACACTTGGAAAGATGAAGAGTCCTGTGGTTTCAAACCACCATTTGTGTCTTTTTGCTCTGGCAGCCCCGGGACACTTCCCCCATGCTCACGCAGGCCTTCTTTCCCTGACCGTCCCTCCTCTCTGACCACCGTGGTGTCCATCCACCACAGGGGCCCCTGTCAGAGCAACCCTAGGACAGGAAGAAGGCAGGATGCAGGAAGGTTTGGAATCTATGCTAAGAAAGGACATTCTTCCTTTTCACCGTGATGGGGCCTTGGGGCCTGCAGAGGTTATCAAGAGCACTAGGCCCCCCAGGCTGAGTCTCTAGCCGAACCTTCTGCTGAGAATATGGCCAGAGTGAGGGTGCTGGGTGGATTCTTGTCGGTGGCTGTAGCCTCAGGGTCCAGGGGCCCAGCTGCCTCTCTGTTCTTGCAGTTACTAAAAAAATGGAATATTTTACTTGTCTTGTTTTGTGTCTTTAACATAAAAATTGACTCTTTAAGAATATTGCATTGAGGCATAATTACTCAATTACTACCAGCTTTACTGAGACGTCAAAAACTGTAAGGCCGGCTGCCTGTGCTGGGCAAAGTGCTGTGACTGGCTGTAATCCTAGCATTTCCAGCAGGATCAGCAGTTCAAGACTGGCAGTGGTGGCACGCACCTTTCATCCACAGGCAGAGACAGGGGGATCTCTGAGTTCGAGGCCAGCCTGGTCTACAGAGAGAGTTCCTGGCCAGTCAGGACTGCACAGAGAAACCCTGTCTCAAAAACCCAAACCAAACCAACCCAAAATCTAATAAATAAATAAAATTAAAAAAAATAAAAACAACCACACAGCTTGTGTCCAGCCCTGGCTACCTAAGACCTTATTCAATAATACACAAAGAACATGTTGTGTTTTCTTTTTTTTTAAGACAGGGTTTCTCTGTGTAACCCTCGTGGTCCTGGAACTCACTCTTGGGATCACACTCCCCTCGAACTCAGGGCCTTCCCTCTGCCTCCTGAATGCTGGCATTAAAAGTGTACATCACCACTATTCAGCTGGAATGCTAACGTTTTAAAGTCTGTGATTCACGGATGACGAGATACCTCGGTGGGTAAAGGCACTTGCCTCCAGTCCTGCTGGCCCAAGCTGTTCCCTGACCTGTACACATGTGCCGTAGCATGCATAGACACAATAAATAAATGTGGTGTCTTTTTGAAGTTGATTCAGCAGGGTTTTGTTGTTGCCACTGCCTTTGGTTGGGTCATGATGTTTGGTGTATTCATTGGGCTTGTAGCTGTCACTTTTACACAATTCCAGAACATTTTTTATGGACTCTGAAAGGAGCCTTGTGGTCACCCTCCACTTCCCCTCCCCGGGGATTCAGGCGGTCCCCATCTGTGGCTGGTCTCTGTGGACCAGGCTGCTCTGGACAGAACAGACCCTGCAGCCTCTACACTCTGTGGTTTACCCCATTGGTGCAGCCCGTGTCGGTACTTATTTCGAGTCACTGTGCAACGTAACCCTTATCTGTCCATCTATACATGGACATAACTGCCAGATTTTGGAATCCCAGGCCCCAATTTTTCTCTGAGCTGGGTGCACATTACCTCACCTCACTTTCCTCGAGGTGTAGCCTCTCACCCTCTAAGTCCCTGAAGGCTCCTAGTGTGCTCTTCCTCCTCTTACCACAGCCCAGCCTTCCTCTCAGGGCCCCCTCTCGGCCTCATTTCCTAGAGGTGTGGCTTCTCCCATACACACCCCCTGCCAGGCCGTGCCCTTGGGAAGGCCCCAACGGTATCCCATCTCCCCTGGCGTGGAAGGGTGTGGGGAACCTCACCTCAACCGTGTCCAAGCAACAGGAAGGGTCCTCTCACCTACAGGGGCTGGCTGCCCCTCCCCTCAACCTGGGATGAAGCTAGTTCATGGACCAGTGATGCCGGGCCTGCCTTGACCACCCTTCCCATGGGGCTCTAAGAGCATCAGGATCTCAGAGTCCTTTGGTACCTGGCCAGCCACTATGAGCTCAAGGCCTACTCCAAAGCCACTGGTCCTCCAGCTGAACTGTGTTGGGTCACTGCTAATGACACCATGGGCAGAGGTGGCTGCCCCAAATTCCACAGGGGCCAGGTTGGTAAAGCATCTGCTAACCCTAACCATTCTGTTCAAAGACCTCTCTCCCTCAGTCTTTCAGGCCCTCCTGCCAACAGGGCCCCTCCAGCTGCGGACCCCTAGGGGCTCTGTAACTAGCCCAAGAATGAACGAGTGGCAGTGTTGCTGTCCAGGACCCCAGAGCTGCAGGTGACAGCCCCTCTTCGTGCCTCCGCCTACCTCCACCAGGCCCGCAGCTGCGTCGCAACGCTGCAAGATGGCGCTGCGGCGGGAGGAGGAGGGGCTCAGGGCCGCCGCCCGCTCCCAGCGCCCTGGCTGGCTGTGCACTGCGGGTGGGGGCCGCCGTTCATCGCAGCGTGGCACAGCAGCAGGCGGTTAGTGCAAAAACACAGCTTCCCCTGCCTCCCGACGAGCCACCCCCGAAACCTGCGAGTACCCCTGTGCCCCCAAGCTCCAAGGTCCCCCCCATCTATCTCCGTGCACCCTCCGCTACTCAGCAGGACTCCAGCTCGGCACCTCCATGCCCACTGCTGTCCGTACCCTCATCCATGACTCTTGGCCTCTGTGACAATCACCATGACCTCAGTGACCTCCTGAGACGCCCCAGCATCTATGCCTGGCAGGCCTCCAGTCTCAGTGGCTGGCTCATTCAGGGCTCGATCTCCATCTCAGGCCCCCGAGAGCTCCGACCTTGATGCCTCCCGCCTCTATCACAGCTCCCTGCCTGGGTGCCCCCTGGCCTTCATCAGCCTCTCCACCAAACCCCCACCCATTTCGGTGGGTGCCGAGCCCTTCTGATCCCCACATTCTCGGTGCGCGCGTGCGCGCGCGCGCGCACACACACACACACACACACACACACACACACACACACACACACGTCCGCAGCTGTCTCCATCTCAGCACTCCACGTCTCACAGCTTCAGTGTCCCTGTCCTCTCTGTGCCCTCCAGTCTCCATCTCGGTAGCCGAGGCCTCCTTACCCCTTCCCTTCGCCCACACCCTTAGTCTGCTGCGTGTCCCTTCCATGCTGTGTCCCCACTCTGCTCCACAGCTCCGGTAGCATCAGCCTCTGTACCCTCTCCCCATCCTACATCCGTTAGTGTCACACAGCCTGTCTGCCCCTCCTTCTGCCTCTGTCCCCCATCCTTTCCCCCAATCCCTGTTCCACCAAGCCTTTTTCCCACCCCAGCCCCACGGTCTGAACCCCGACCCCTGCCTTCGTGCCCCTCAGCCCTCCCTCATCCTGCCTGCCCCCAGTCCCCGCTTCCGCGCCCCCTCCCCAGCAGAGTCCCACGACCTACACGCCCCTCCCCGCCTCTGTCCCCCACTCCGCGTCCCCAGCCTCCGCGCTGCCCAGCCTCTGCGCCCTCAATCTTCGTCCCCTCATCCCGTAGCCCCCTGCCTCCGTGCCACTCTTCTTCCCGCATTGTCCACGACCTGCGTGCCCCTGCCCTGCTTTGTCCGGGCTCCGTACCCCCAAGCCCCGTGCCCCCTCCTCCTCCTCCCACTCCGTCCCCCCCACCTCGCGCGCGCTCCCGCGTGTTTTCGGACTGCACCAGCCGGAGCCCCGCGGCGCCGCGGCGGCGGGCGGAGGCGCCTCGTCTGTCGCCGCCCCCACTGGTGCCCGCGCTGCGGCGGTGGCTGGGGGCGCTAGGAGCGGGGCCCGTGCGCTCCGCACCTGCGGAGGCCGCTGGACGATGATGCCGGGACGCCGGCCCAGGCCGCGGGCGTTCTGAGCCTGAGCGCAACGCCTGCCGGCCCCGGGGATGCCCTTCGCGCCGCTGGCCCTGGCCATGTCGTCGTCCTTCTTCAACCCCAGCTTCGCCTTCAGCTCCCACTTCGACCCGGGTGAGTCCGCGCGGCGCCCTCCGAGGCGGCCTTGAGGCTGCGGCTGCCCCCCCACCTGTCTTCCCACTGCCGACATGATGCCGCTGGAGCCACGGTTTCCCATTTTGCCTGGAAATTAACCCTTTCTCTGCCCTGAGTCCCCGCAGAAGCACAGGGACCGGCGAGGACCCACTACAGGTCTCCGGAGGTGGGCAGGCCTTGGGGCCAGACCCTGCACAGCTGGCCCCTTCAGCTCTGGCTGGCAGCATCAGCCCCTGTCTCTTTGGATGCTTCCCTGGCACAGGTAACTGGGACAAGAGGGCCTATGTTGGCCTCAGGTGTCCCGGAGAGAGGCTGCCAGGACTCAGGGCCCTGGGGAGGTGAGGGGTTTGCAAGGTAGGGCAGGAGCCCAGGCCCGCTGCCGGAGCTTGTTGGTCCGTGTTTTGGTGTGTAAGGCCCCTTCCCGAGCCTGCCCCTGTTTTCTGCAAACCCCTGTCCAGCCGGCCCCCCACCCCCACCCCGGCAGCTTGTGGTGGGTGTGAGGGCCAGTGAAGACCCCTAATATGGCCCGCCTGAGATTCCCCTCTAGAGAGGTGGTGCTGACCAGCTGGCTGGCTGCACGGGACCTGGCGGTGCGGCCTCTTGCTCCGCCTGGTTAGTGCACAGGTAATGTGTTTACCACCACGGTTGCCTGACCAGCGTGGACAGCTGTGGTGGGCAGAGGCCGCTAGGGCAGCTGTTTCTAACCCAGATTCTGTTTGCTAGTCTCGAGTGGGAGGGAAATGAACCTCTGTCCAGGAGCCTAAAGTCCCACCCACATGTCCCTGGGGCTTTGGCTTGGGCTGGCTCACACGTGATGGCTCTCCTGGGTCTCCCTCCTGGAGTGGGGCCAGGGTGTGCAGGGCTGGGTCTGAAGGCATTTGCTCCCAGAGAAGGGGGGCTCAGAGGAGCTGTCTACTGGCTTAGGGCTATAAGTATCCGTTGCTCAGAAGTGACTTCCTGGGTGACCTAAGGGGCTTGGAGGTCATCATTTCACCACACAACCAAAGGCACAGAACCTTGAAGCAATGTCAATAACCCAGAAAACCCAGGACAGGAGTGAAGTAACCTCAGCCCCAGAACACCTTTAGGGACAGATATCCAGAGACCAGCATCAGAGTTCCAGGATGTCGCCTGCCCGTGGCAAGCCTTACCCAGCACCTGGTCCTTCCCGGGAAGGCGTCTCTAGGCAGGTGGCCTTGGAGCTGTTGGGGTAGGGGCGGGGCCTAGGTTGGTCATAGAGGGGAAGAAGCCTTGCACCCTCCCTCCCACCTGCCTCTTCTCTAGTCTCTGCTGGGCCCAGACCTGCCCGGATGGCTCATCTCCTCTCCCCCCCCCACAGGGTATCCAGGGCACCCAGGATGGGGGGCACCCTTCCCCCACCTCGGAGGAGACGCAGGGCTCTGCGGCTCCTGAACTTTTTTGCACAGTTGACCAGTGTAATTGCGGTGTGTTGCTGTGGTGATCTATAGGCAAGGGAAGGCCGCTTGATAGCCGTGTGCCTGCGGACACTGTGCCCATACTGCCCCGAGGGTTTGGACGGTGGTGATGGGGGAGGGGACCTTTCTGGGGTATAACAAACCCTGGTGCTGCGTGTGCTGGAACGATGGGACCCAGTGTCCTCCCGCTAAGTCTATGTTCGAGGCTCACTCTCCCCCAGCAGAGACCCTGTGCCTGTCCTTGCTTCTCTGAGCTTCTGTTTCCCCATCTGTAAAATGGGATGGTAATGCCTATGGCCAGGTCTGGGTTGGAGGGGTGAGGAGGTATGGGCACAACTGGTGCCCGAAGGCCCCTGCACCCCTGGAGGCTGAATGGCTTTTCTCTGCTTCATGGTAGGGAGAGATGGTCTATCTGAGGATGTCTGTGTTAGAGCCACCAAAACTCAAAGGGAGGCAGGCTCATGTTTGCAGTGGTTGAAAAGTGTTTATGAGATGCCCAGTGCCACCCTGACAGACCCCAGGACCAGCCTTTGCACCTATGGCTGGCTCTTTAATCATTACAGGACCTGAGGTGGAAGCTGTTAGCATGCTGGGCCCTTTGCCGATGCAGCCACATGGGCAGGACAGGGTACTGGGGCTGTCACAATCATGGGTGTCATGACGAGACAGGCACCCAGCGGGGCTTGCTGTGAACCTGGACTCCGTGCCCTGTTCTCTGGCATCCAGGATGTAGGCGATTGTGAAGGATTTCTCGGCAGACTTGGCCAATGGCCTCTTTGCTGTGTGGTCTTGGGCCATTCTTTCAACCTCTCTGAGCTCACGTTGCAGGTAGGCAGAGCATGGCAGAAATAAGGGTGACAGGGTTTTCATGGGGGACAGGGGCAGCTGAAGGAGTGGGAGCTGATGACCTTGAGGGAATGGTTGAGGCAGGGGGCTGACCTTGTTTCTCATGCTCCTCCCGGTGTGCCAGGTACAGCTAAGGAAGCTAAAATGGGCCAGGCCTCAGGCATTTTGTTTGCTGGGGGTCTGGTGCTGTCCCTGGTGCTATCAGCAGTGGTGTAGGGACTTCAGCGAGGTGTTTCACTAGGACTCGAGGAACCTGCACTGCCGGATACCGTGGGGTTGCCCGCATCCTGGGGCTGGGGAGCCCAGCACCCTCTGCACTACTTGCTCACTTCCTGACACCTGACCCTGTAAGGTGGCTGTGTGGTGGTGTGGACCATTAGCAAGGATGAGCTCTAGACTGGTTAAGGTCCTGCCGAGGCGGGTGGGGTGTGGAGCTGGCAGCCATGCTAGCAGGTTACAGGCCCTCAGGGAAGGCTTGTTGTCCCATTCCGTGGCCCACCATTGCCCTCATGCCCTGCACTACTGCTCACTATCTCCAGTCCCTCAGCCTACGTCCTGGCCCCTACTCAAGCCCACGTTTGGCTCCTAAGGAAGAGCCTGGCCGTGCCTTTCTGGAATGTTGCTTCCTTGGTGGCAGGTGGAGCTGGCATTCCTGGGATTATGGTGGCTGTGGCAGAAGAGCTTGGTCTGAGGGGCACATGGTTAGGTGTGCCTGGGGCTTGGACGGCCCTGGAAAATGAGCCAGGGAGTCCCCAGGTTACTAGTCACTGGGTCACAGATGCACTTGGAGTACGGGAGGCTGTGACTCACTGAGTGACAAAGCTGATCGTCACTGGACCTGGTTGAAAACATCAGCTGTCCAGGCTCTCATAGCAGCTGAACCCAGGGTTCAGGCTTTTCACCCTGCCTGTAGGCCCAGCGACAGGAAGCTTAGGGCCTGGATTTAAGACCGACCCTACCTCAGTATGACCTCATCTTGATGAATCATTAAAGCCTGTAGGTTATGGGTGACCAGGCTGAGAGGTGCCTCAGCAAGGGCCGCCTGTGGCCTGTCCAGCAGTGGTTATGTTCAGGCTGGTACTCTGGGAGCAGCCTAATGGACCTACCAGTCACAGAACCCGGGGGGGGGGCAGGGGACACGCGGGGCTTCTGCTGCTCTCCTCAACATCCACGGGCATGCCATACCTCCTGGACAGATATGGCACACACAGGCACAGACATAAAAACACCTCCCACACGTCGAATGAGGGAACTATATTCAGGCTGGCGGGACACAGGCATGTCTACATCCAGGTGCACCTGCATACGTGTGCCTTGTGTGCACACACAGGGTGGGGGATTCCTGTGAGTGTGAGCACGCTTTTCCTGGGAGACCTGCTCTCCGGGACACAGGGCTATCGGCCCGGGCTTCGCTGTTCCATCACAAGGGTTCTGCAAGTTTTGCCCTCACTTGAGAGGTGTCACCAGACCTCAGGGCGGCTTGATCCCTAAATCCAGCAGCATAAAAGTGCACAAAAATGGAAGAAGATGGGTGAGGTTCGGGGTGAGAAACTGGAGACAGGGAAGGAGCTGCAAGCAGAGGACCCCAAGCTGGGAGAGCCAGAGAGGCCACACTGAACCACCTGCCACTGCCAGGCTTGTCACCCGGCCAGGACAGAACCATTTTCAGAGAAGCCACCCGTTCGGGGATCTTGGTCCAGACAGCCAAATCACTTAGGCGTAGTACCCCTCAGGCCCAGGGACCGAGGAGGAGCTGGCCGTGCACCTCTGTGTCTTCATATATGCGGTGGGTCCTGATGAGTAATGTCCTTGCTGTTCCTGGCACCGGCCCTGCACTCAGGGAGTACTTCCGGAGTAGGCTGTCCCCAGTGTCCTGCCAGGCCTTCCTCCTGGGACTGTGACCACCTGCCTTTTTCTCGTGGCTCTTAGGACAGGGACTGGAGTCAACTGAAGGGAAGCCTGGTGCACAGCCCCATCAGGGAGGGGGCCTCTCTTCCCGTCCAAAGAGCAATGCTATTGCCGTTTATCTTCTTCCCAGGTGGGATGGAAAGAGTAGGCTGAATGCCATGTCCATGGTGGAGAGCCCTGTGTCACGCCTTATTCTTGTCGCGTGATAATCTGGGTCATAGTGCCTGCTGGGGCTCTGATTGCATGTCCCTGTGGGCTGGGCCTGTCACAGAGGAACTAGAGTCAGTGGGACCAGCGGCTGTGGCCTTCCCCACCCCCAGCTCAGGAAAGCCAGCAGAGGAAATGAGGGCAGTGGCCGAGGCCAGAGCCAGTTCCCAAGCTGACTGTCTGGGTGGATGGTTGCCTGAGGGCTGTCACAGGAGGCAGAGTCACGTGGCATCCCTGCCTGCTTCCCTCAGGGCCAGGGCCAGGGCCAGAGCTAGGGTCAGGGAGCTGGGACGAGAGAGTGGGGTGGGGTTTACAGTCCTCCAGAAGGCCTCCGAGGGTGGGGCAACGTGGAGTCCGTAGGAGCAGCACCCGGAGCCAGCCGGTATGTGGGGACTCAGGGCGGGCACCGGTGCTCTGTCCCTGTCAGCCCAGGGTTGGGGCGGACACACTGTTCATCAGAACTCTGGACCCTACCAGAAGTTATGAGCAGACTCCAGAGTGGGCAAGGCCTCTGTAGTGGGTGGGCTGGGCAGCCAGGGTCACCTGTCACAGGTAAATGAGATGAAGTAGGCACTTTTCACGGCGAGGATGGCCGGCCACACCCTCCTTTCTCCCTACCACCACCCAAGGTTTGCATGACTCAGTCACCACCCTTTTACAGAGGGACAGAGTTCAGCACTACGCACCCACTGGTTCACTGGCTTGGGCACATGGCATCAGGTAGCCCTGACTAGCTGGCCTTGGACTTCCTATGGGGGTCACCTGCCTGTGTGTGAGCCTGATGGGACCCCAGGCTGGACTCTGAGACTGAGCTTTGAGGTCCATGGGACATCTGTGCACACTCGGCGTCCTTAATCTCTGCAAGGCTGAAATAGGGTCCAGGGCTCACGAGGGCTTCTGGCTTCCCAGGAACCTTGTCTGCTAAGCGGCCCCACTCTGTGGGCTTAGGAGGGAACCCAGGAATGGTGTGTACCAATTGGGAACTCAGCACTGAGCTGCACAGCTGACCGTGAACTCGCCAGTGGCTTTCAGCAGGGGGCCGTTTCCTTTCCCTTTCCAGCGCACCCAGCCAACCCTGCAGCTTCTTCCTTGTTCTGCGTGGCTGCAGGGTACCCGGGAGGGCTGACCTAGGTAAGAGGGGTTCAGTGGTTCTCATCATCTGTCAGATTTCTCTGGTTTGTTCATTGGAGCTGTTTGTGGGACAGCACGTGTGGGATTCCCTTGAGTTCCCCGTCTACAGCTAAACAGTGCGTAGAGCTTAGGTGTCCGTGAGGTTCTGTGGCTTTGCCCTAGTTGGACACACCCGTGTGACCATACTCCAGGCCCCGGCAGCCCCCTTATGGCTGCCTCAGGCCTCTGCAGGCCGTGGTGTGTTACCCACACCTTAAGGACAGCACAGCGGGCATCTACCCTGGAGGTAAGTGCTGGGCGCTGCCAGCTGTGGGCGGCCCCGGGCACTCCTGTGAGTGTTTTGGAAAGGCACCCCACTTCTTCATCCCTTCTCACTTCCTCTTTCCTCCCTCTCACCAGCATGCTTCACCTCTCGCCCCTTTACTGGGACGTAACTTGCATGTCACACACTCCTCTGTGAGAGCATAGAATTCATCATAGCTTTTAGTATTTTTAGAGCTGTGCAGTCTTTACCATAGCTCATTTTGGAACATTTTTTTCTGCTCAATAATCCCCTAACACCCTGATGACCACGATTCTCCATTTTCTCTCACCCATCATCCCTGCCCACCTCATGGCAGCATGGTCCCACACCTTCTGGTCTCCTTGGTCTGATTTTGATGAGCACATACCACAGGGGCTGGCCCTGACACTGTTGTGTGGCTTCCCCTAATGCTACAGAAGGTCTCGCCCCAGGAGTGCTGTGGCCTGGCATGCCTGCCTGTCCGTGGTAACTAAGGCACTGAGAGCCTCTGAGAGGCTTCCTGGCTACCCTGAGGCCCTGTGTGGGTTCCACAAACCCGTTTCTTGGTTGCTCTGGGAACACATCTGTAGGTTTGGTTTGCCCTCCTCAGCTGTGTGTGTGGTGATAGCTCTGTGTGAGTGTGTGAGTGTGTGTGTCTCTGTGTGTGAGTGTGTGTGAGTGTGTGTATAGTGACAGCTGTGTGTGTGTGTGTGTGAGAGAGAGAGAGAGAGAGAGTGTGTGTCTCTGTGTGTGAGTGTGTGTGTGTGTGAGTGTGTGAGAGTGTCTCTGTGTGTGAGTGTGTGAGACTGTCTCTGTGTGTGAGTGTGTGAGAGTGTCTCTGTGTGTGAGTGTGTGAGAGTGTGTGTATATGTGTTGAGTGTGTGAGTTGTATGGGTGAGTGTGTGAGAGTGTGAGTGTATGTGTCTGTGTATGTGTGTGAGTGTGTGTATCTGTGTATGTGTGTGTATGTGAATGTGTGTGTATCTGTGTATGTGTGTGTGAGTGTGTGTGAGTGTGAGTGTGTGTGTGAGTGTGAGTGTGTGTGTGTGTGTGTGTGTGTGAATAGACCACTGTCCACTTCCTTTCCATCGTGTTCTATCTGGTGACCTCAGTGCAGTGTAAGGCAGGGCGGGCACCTCTGCCCAGCCTGGAGGCCACAGTGACAGTGTTTGCTCCAGGCACTGCCACACTTACCCTCCTTGCTCTAGTGAGCCACACTGACCACTCAGTTAACCACTTCTGGGGCACCGCTGGGAAGAGCCACTGTTTATCCCGACAGTGCCTGGAATCCTGTAGGCATTCACTGGTCACGCCTGACAGGTGCTTTCTGGCTCATGAGGGTGGGAGACAGGAATGGATGACCCACTACTGCCCTTAGGTGTGTCCTGACCACAGGCTTTCTCCTGCCCAGCCCACTGGCACGGAGCTCCCTCGTTCTCTACCCAGGGCCTCCTGTTACTGAGGGTGGCACTGTGACAGCTGCTCAGGAGCTGAAGCTACCGCGTCCATGTGCTTTATTTTCCCTCACATGTCCTGTCTAAACACAGCCAAAGCCAGTGTTGGCTGTGGGCTTGTCAGTCTAGCTGGGTTTCTCGCTTGACCGGTCACAGCTCAGGTTGGGCATCTCATGTGTGAGAACTGGGGGCTCCCAGATGACCAGATCGTCAGGCCAAGGGGTGTGTGTCAGAAGGCTGAAGCATGTCCTTGTAGAAGGGACAGACAATGTGTGTGGAACAGGGTGCATCTTGGGAATGGAGAGCCGTGGGGAGCTTGTGTGACTGTAACATTGTTACTGCCACCAAGACACCTGAGCTAGCTGTCTGTCGGGGTTTCTCAGACGTGGGGCACAGGGATATGCTGAATAACCACCCTTGGACTTACCTGGGGAGGGCCCCAAGAAGCTAGAGAAAGGGCTGAGGGCCTTTGGAGGCCAGACTTGGCTTTAGCTTTGATATGTGTCCATGGAGGTGATGTCACCTGTGTGTGTCACGCTGTGGAACTCCCTTCTGTTCTCAGTCCTCTTGGTAGACTTGATCCCAAGGTGACCTCTGGAGGGTCCAGGAAGGCAGGCATTGGGTCTTGCCAAAGAGTGCTAGGAGGCCCTATGTGTGTGTGTGTGTGTGTGTGTGTGTGTGTGTGTGTGTGTGTGTGTGTGTGCACGTGCACACATGCATGCTTATGAGTGTCCCTGCATGTATGATGGGGATGATGGGGATGATGTATTCAGTCCAGAGGTTGAGGGGGTGATGCTCACCCCCAGTGTGTGTTTCATGGGGATATTTGGTGAGAAAACACGTGTGGACACTCACAGGGGATCCCTGTGAGGAGGTCTGTTGGAGGTGAGTGTCATATGAGTATGTGTGCATACCTGTATGTCTGTGGGAATGTGCGTACGTGTGGAGCATGGGTACTGTGTGCCTGTGTGTGCATAAGGAAATGTGAATGTGTACACATATATGCAGCACAGTGGCATGATGACCCAGGGATAGGTGGGCATGTGTGTCACCATTGGGCACACAGGTGTATCTGTGCAAGTGCACAGCACATATATCTATGCATTTGACTACAAGTGTGAGGGTGGAGGAGGGTGTGTGCTCCCAGAACCCTAAGCTTCCGAGAGCCCTTCCATCCTCCCTGCCCCTAGCTGTTTCCTTAGGCTTCTAGGCACAGATGATCATATAATTTCCATGTTCACATGGATGACAGAAAGGGTGCCAACAGGGGTCTCACAGATGACCTGCCTTCCTGGAGCTGATCCATGGTCTGGAAATAATGAACCAGGTCAGGCATTCATGTAGTCTTTTTCTTGTGTCCACCTGCCAACCAGCTGTCGCCATAACCCTGCCAAGCTGTACCTGCTTCCTGCAGCCCCTCCCGACCAGACAGAGCTGCGGGAGGCGTGCTTGGAATGCCTGGCAGGCAGCAGGTCTGTCTACAGACTGGGTGGTCCTTCAAGGCAGGTGGGCTCTGGCCTAAGGATACTTTGTGCTTGTTTGTACCTCCTTTTGCAGAGTAACTACAGCTACTTTGTAGCCATTGGGCACAGTGCTCGGCAATGTGGGAGAGGTGGTACTGTCACTCTGGCTTTCCACCCAGCACCCTTGCACACTGCCCAGCTTTGCATGTGGCAGCCTGCATGCTGGGGCAGAGAGGGCGGGGGAGGAATTGCATGGACGCTGTTAAATCTTTGGCTTCTGCTCTGGGCCTGGGGTGTCCTATGGAGAGGACCTGAACCCTGGGTGGCCATGAGGACTGAGAACCTGGAACCAAAAAGCTAGCTCTGTAAGAGGATGCAGTGGTGCCAGGGGCCTAGGCTTGGGCTGCTGAATTGGCTTCTGTGTTTCCACCTGAGTAGGAACTCTGTCCCACCTGGGGAAAAACTCGATTCTCTTCTCCCCTCTGCCTAGGACCCCTGACCTCCACTACACTGTAGACAGAGTCGAAACTCCATTACACTACATACACTGCAGCAGGAACCAGGGAGGGGACAGACACTGGGCCCTGCTCCCAGTCCTGGACGCCTGGGTGTCTGCTGCCTGGGCCTGCAGGCTGTCTTGTGCCTGCTTTGACGACAACTTTCTTCTCCTTTGAGATTTCCTTTGCATCACAGGAGAGAGTGGGGCTGGCGTCCCTGGTCCTCAGGTGCCCGGAGCCCCTGTGTCCCACCCGGCTGAAAGTAGGCTGGGGCTTAGCTGCCCTGACAGTGTCAGGGTTGCTCTGCCTTCAGAACCCCACAGTGGCACTGTCACAGACCCTGAGACCCTGGCTCCGGGGGTGACTTTTGCACCTCCAGGAACAGCATCTGTGCAAGCGTGGCCTTTGTTCTAGGAGGATTTGGGTGGCTTCTGTGGGCAGGCAGTGAAGAACAAGGCTTCCTGGACCAGGACTCAAAGGAGGTCTGAGAAAGAGCATAGGCCCCATGGGACATTGGGGTAGGGCAGAGATGGCCGTGAGAACCCTTAGCCTAGGTGGCTACCTGAGTGCTTCACTGCTCTCTGCATGAAGTACCCACAATGGGGGCTAGAAGTAGCCCGTAGCCTCTGAGTGAGCAGGTTAGTGTCCGGTTCTAGAACACCTTTATCAACCCAGAAGAATCCTGGTGCCACTCTGGCCCCTGGTTTCTGAGAACCCTATGTCTCCGTGGGTTTGCTGGCTTTCACACTGAAATTTCTCGGTGCCCACTGAGGAAACACCAAAGTGGGTCGAGCATTTGGGGCTGAGAGGCATTTGTCCTGTGGGCTCCTCACCAACACTGCTTTTCAGAGTAGTGAGCTGCCAGCAGACAGCGTGACTGAGTCCTCTGCCAGTCTGGGGAAACTGAGGCCTTGTAAGCCGCCCAGTCATTTATTGTCCCATCCTAGCCATTATTCTGTGAGTTCTCATGGATGTTTGAATGCAAGTGTACATACATATGTATGAAAATGCTCGTTCTTGTGAAGAGTGTGAGCATATGAGTGTGTGAGCATGGGTGTGTACATATGCATGTGCAAATAGCATTGCACTCACTCATACATGCGTGACCCGTGTGTATAAACCAGTGTGAGTATAATCGCTCATGCATGCATCTTGTTTCAGCAGTCACTTTTCTGTGGGCCCTGCATGTCCAGTTTATACAGCATAAAGTCAAACAGTCCAGACAAGGGCAGTCTCTTGCCCAGATGGCTAGTCTTGCCATATTGAAAGCAAACTCCATAACAAGGTTCTTTGATGTCCATCTTCCCTTCTGATGCAGGTGGTGTTGCCAGGAGCAGTTGTGCCTCACTGTCAAGAAAAACCCTAAACCATTTTAAATGCCATATTCTGTAGGTCTTTGAAAGGTTTGAAGAATGCCTATCCATCTCAAATATATCTCTGTATATCTAGAAAACCTAACTAACTTAACTCTGAGTTTTGACTATTATAGACAACTATCTATAATCTGTGCTAAATTATACATTACATTTCTAAATGAGCTATATAAACATAATACCTAAACAAGAGGAGAAATATACATATCACAAAATTGACCTTAAATTTGCATCAATAAATGAAAATCCATTCCAAAACAAAGTATTCATTTCTATACCATAATCCCTTTTTTTACCTTTAAAAAGAGATTGTTTATGATCATTAACCATTTACAACCAACCCCATTTAAATGAAAACAAATATTTATAAACAATATTTGGGGGGGCTGGAGAGATGGTTCAGCCATTAAAGGCTAGGCTCACAACCAAAAATATGAACAATATTTGGGAATTTGGGCATTGTTCTATCCAAACTGCTTCCTGCTGGTAGGGGGCACTGTCTTGGGGGATCCTAAGAAGATGCAGAAATCCTGGCTGTAGTGGTTTGCAAGGCTGCTTTGTCCCAGCTGTTTTGAATGTTGGATCACGTGGGACTGTTTCAGGGGGTCTGGCTTGATCAAACCATGTTAGTCTGGAAGGAATCCAAAGCTTTTTATTTTCTGTGGAAACAAAAATAGAAATTCTTTTTCTCAGTAACATATCCTTAGACTTAAAATTTGAAGTCAAAGCATTTTTCAAATATATAAATTGGATTAATCCAGCAGCATTAATAATCAAGTGTATTTTAGCAGTTGTTCCTTCCTTAGCAATTGAGCAATTCAAAGACAACACAATAGCTTTTTTTATTAATATATTTCTTTTAGTTTTATTTTTGCATTTATTGAGACAGGGTTTCTCTGTGTAGTTTTGGCTGCCCTGGAATTTTCTCTGTACACCAGCTTTACTTTGAAATCACAGAGATCTGCTTGCCTCTGCCTCCCGAGTGTTGGAATTAAAGGCATGCGCCACCACACCCACCCAGCTACTCATTTTCTATTTTTTAAAACCATTTTATCCTGTTTCTTTTTCTCTCCCAAGTCTACATATATTTTAAAATAGACTGTAAACCTTTAGAGGTTTTGCTTTATCTGAATCTGTCTTTATGTTGAGTCAGGAAACCTCCCTTAAAAGGGCTGCACAAATCTCTGCTTGTCTCTAGCAAAGCAGAGTCCTACCAAGAAAAATGTTGTTACTAAGAAGTCTTGTTTGTCTCTGTTCTTTTGTTTCTAAAACCCCTTTTTACGCTTTTGTTAAGTTTTAAATGAAAGTTCTCAGGTCCCACGTTGGGCGCCATTTTGTTACGAGCAGTTTTTGCACCAGCCTGGTCCCACAGCCACATAAGTCCCAAATAACACACAGAGACGCTGTATTACATATAAAGCTGTTGACTTGTTACTAGTGTTTCTTGTTGGCTAGCTATGTCTTAAATATTAACCCATTTCTATCACTCTAAGTATTTTCACGTGGTCTTATTTTACCAGAGAGAGGGTCTGGACCTCTTTTTCTCTCAAGTCTCTATATCTTGAATCTCCTACTACATCTCCAAGAATCCTCCTTGTCTCCTAGTCCCGTCTACATTGCCTTCCTATTTTCCAACAGTGCTTTATTCATTAACCAATAAGAGAAACATATTTACAGAATGGCATCTCCCATCAAACTAGTGTGTGCATAAGTGCATGCAGATATGAGTGTGTGCACACATTTAAGAGTGGCTGTGTGTGGTGTGACTTCATTGGCGAGTGGGTATGAATGTGTGTGTGTATGTGTGTGTGTGCATAGAAGTGTTCTCAGTATGTGCATGCATGTATCTGTGGGCTCATGAGTGAGTGTGTGAACACACCTGTAAATATGTGTGTGTGCATGAGAGTATACATGCCTGTGTTCACTTACACCCTGGCCAGCAGAGGAACTCTGTCCCCCATTGTGCCTTTCTGTGCCCTTTAGGACACTGCAGAGGTGCTAGCGTACCCATGGGGCTCACATGAGTTTCATATATGGTGGCTCTGGAAGTATCAGTTGTCTGAGTATAGGTCCTCCAGGTTCTGGACCCAAGGACCAAGTAAAGGCTGGGCAGGGTCAGGAGTCTGTGGACCCTTAGAGGAGCAAGAAGCCAGTTTTACCCCATAGGGCCCTGGGCCAATCAGTGGCAGAGGGATAGACCACCTGGGGTACTGAATGTGGTAGAGGCGGGGTAGACAAAGTGCTGCTCTGAGACTTGGGGTGAGAATTTGAATTTTTTCTTGGATTCTTAAAGAAGAGATTGATGGTTGTGGGGGGTGAGGTGGCACACACCTTTAATCCCAGCACTCGGGAGGCAGAGGCAGAAGGATCTCTGTGAGTTTGAGACCATCCTGGTCTGCAGAGTGAGTTCTAGGACAGGCTCCAAAGCTACACAGAGAAACCCTGTCTCAAAAAACAAACAAAAAGAAAAAAAGCAAACAAACAAAAACCAACTCCCCACCAAAAGACTGACAGGGTTACGTCTCTGTGATTGAAGTAAGTGACACAATCTCTGGTTATTGCAGCCCACGCAGTTGCCAGCACAAAACAGGAGAGAAGCTACCTGGGCTTCTGTGACCATCCACACCTGGGTGTTTCCTTCCCCCTTTCCTTGTTGTCAATACAGTGATACAGTTATTCTACAGTGATACAGTTGACACAGTGTTACAGATGTTATACAGTGTTACAGTTGTTATACAGTGATACAGTTGACACAGTGATACAGTTATTATACAGTGTTACAGTTGTTATACAGTGTTATAATTGATACAGTGATACAGTTGTTATACAGTGATACAGTTGTTATACAGTGATACAGTTGACACAGTGATACAGTTGTTATACAGTGCTATGTCCTGTCCTGCTTTTCACTTTGTTGAGACTCAATTGATCCAGATGAAGTTGCATGTTCACAGTATAGAATTGGATGAGTTTGGATCTCCTCTCCTCCTCCCCTCCCCCCTCCTCCTCCAGGCTTGTGCTGGGGATTTGAACCCAGGACCTTTTAAGCACTCCCACCCCTGACTTGTACCACCATCCCGTTTTTTTTTTTTTTTTTTTTTTTTTTTTTTTTTTTTGAGACAGGGTCTTGCTATGCAGCCTGGCTAGCCTTAAAGCCTTTGTCTCCCTGCCTCAGTTTCTCAAGTACCAGGATTACAGATGTGCACCCCCCACACCATGCTCCTTACATCTTCAGTTGTGGGTACTTCAGTTAAATGTTTTTAGTTATTTTGTTGTGTATGTGTGTACATGTGCACATGTGTATGTGTGCACAAATATGTGTGGAGGCCAGAAATTAGCATGAGGTGCCTCCCTCAATTGCTCTGTTAGCTTTGAGACGAGGTCTTATTGAACCTTACACTTACCAGTTTGATTAGGCTTGCTGGCCAGCCAGCAGACCCCAGGGAGCCTCCAGTGTAGGGGTTACAGGTGTCCTTTTTAAAAAGGAAGTCAAACATACTTTGTGTGCGTGCGTGCGTGCGTGCGTGCGTGCGTGCGTGTGTGTGTGTGTGTGTGTGTGTGTGTGTGTGTGTAAGACCCAATTTTTGATTCTGTGATTTTTAGTTTCATTTAACATTCCATCCTCCTTGAGGAAGCTGAGCTGAGGTGTGTAGCACTCAGTGAGCATGCAGGAGGTCCTGGCTAACCCCCAGAGCTGCAGAAGACCCGCACCTGCACTCCATCTTTTCTGTGATCCACTGAGACACGCCACACAGTTAGGTGCAGGATTTCCCACAGCCCTTGCTTCAGCAAGTGCTGGCTTCTCTGCTCCAGCCTGATTGTGTCTGTTCCCCACCAGATCCTCTTGAGTCATGCCTGTGTCACATGACAAAGCAAACGTCCTATCTTACCCCTTCCTTCCTTTTTAAAGGACTGACTGCCTCTGCGGTCCTCCTAGTGGGCACACTGAGTGTGGTACTATGACCTCAGTCCTCCTGTCCTCTACACGCCCACAGATTGTGGCTTTAGGGGTCACCACGAGCTCTGAGGGTGACCATGTGGACACCCTCTTGCCACAGGTTTCTGCTCAGCTCTTGTCTGCTACTTTGCTTGTCCACATACCTTTTGGGAACACTTAGAGGATGCTTTAGGGTGTGGTCCAGGCTGAGTCTATGTCAGGGGACCCTAGTTATTGAAGGAAAAAGGAGGGGAAGCCCTGTACCATTGATGAGGGTCCTAATGTCATTTGAGGGTGGGTCCATGCCCCTGGAGGGGGACATACAAGTCACTGGATGTGAGTCTATGTGGCTAGAAAGGGGCCTTGTGTCACTGGAGGGGGTCTGTGTCACTGGAGGGTCTGTATTACTGAAGGTGGTCTGTGTCACTGGAGGGTCTGTATTGCTGGAGGGGGTCTGTGTCACTGGAGGGTCTGTACCACTGGAGGGTCTGTGTCACTGGAGGGGGTCTATGTCACTGAGGGGGGCTTGTGTCATGGAGGAGAGGTCTGTATTACTGGGGGGGGTCTGTATTACGGAGTGAAGCCTTGCATCACTACAGATGAGGACCCCATCACTTTGGGGGATTTTGTGTCACTGAAGAAGGCAGACCTCTGTTACTGGAGAGCAGTCTCGTCTCAATTATAGGGAGGGCAACTCCATGTAATTCACCTCATGTGGATTGGGGTGGGGTCTGGTGTCACCGGAGGGACGGGCCCCTTGTCACTGGGAAGGTAACACAGATGTCACCAGCTGCTTCTAAGGGATCCCAGAGCTCCAAGATGCTCTTCCTTTCCTGTGGCGGCTCCCTGGCACCTGCTCTGGCATGAGGGTAGCATGTGACTGGAAGAGGCAATTAGCGCCAGCCAGCAACACCTGGCTACCGGGAGCATTTCCCTTCCCGGGGGCCTCAGAGGGAAACTGTCAGGGAAGGGCTGAGCTCTGGGTGCCATTCACCACTCTGTGGGCTCTTGATTTTCCTTACTGTCCTGAAGGCACTGCACAAGAACTAGGTCCAGGGTATTTGGTGACAGGGTTGTATAGAGCAGGTGACCACAGGTGGCCTGAATCCTAGCAGTCACCTTCCAAGCACCGTGTGTCAGGAGTCTGGGGAACCGCCACACCCCACGCTCCTGTCCTTGACCTTTGCCCTCCATCAGGCCACTGTCTCTAGTCTGCCCATACATTAGATGCTGGGGTTGCACCGAGCCTGAGGTGGCCTCCTGGTTCCTCCACACCCTTGCCAAGTAGCTGTGAGGCTCTGGACACCACTCAACCGTTACTGTGAGATGTTCAGGGATCGCCACCTGGTGGCAGGAGTGGGTTATCTGATGGGACCTAAATTGGGTATGTGCAGTGAAGAGACCCAGGTGACCTCTTGGCTCCCAGATATTTTGGACCCTGGGCTAGTCAAGAGTTAGGTGTGGGTTTGGGCAGGGATACACGGGGGAGGGGATACAGGACCATATCGGGTGGAGCTGCGCAGGCAAGGGTACCCTGGGAGGCGGGGTTCTTGGGGGCGCCAACTATACTTCGCGTGCCTCCCTGTCCTTGTCGCGTGGCCTTGGCCTGTCCCTCTTCCTCTCCATCTCAGCTGGTTCCCATGTCCCCAGAGTAGGACAGTGGCTGAACGCATATTGCATGTGAGGGGTCAGTCTGGCCCAGCTAACATGCATGTGATCTGGAAGGTAAACTGTTGTGCCCAGAGCCTTCCAGGCAGCAGCACAGAACAGTGTCCGCCTAGCATACAAAAAGGAGGGAGGGTGGGAGAGGCCCCCACATCACACACATCAGCACTGGCCACTGGCCAGCCTTACCCATCACATTCTGAGCATTGCCTGCAGCCATGGTCCAATCAGGGCCTCGGTGGACCTGGCCGGCTGGCAAGCCACACCAGTCTGTTTGTGGGCACCTTGTGACCCGTTCTGTGTCACCTGGCCAGCAAAGGGGATCTGAGGCAAGTGCTACCCCTGTTTTGCCTCAGAGACTTTGTCCCCTGAGGTGGAAACTAGCTAGGAGGGCCATTGTTTGTTTTCGTTGGCCACGCTGACAACTGGGTCGGAAGGTTAAGGTCGCCTCCATTGGCTGACATTGGAAGATCTCCTTCCTAATCAACGGCAGGTTCCCTCCAGCCACCAAATCCCGACATTGTAAGACACGAAGCCCGTCACCATCCCAACATGGTTCACTTCCCTGGAGATCTAGGAAGCTGCGTGTGTGTGTGTGTGTGTGTGTGTGTGTGTGTGTGTGTGTGTGTGTCTGTGTGTGTGTGTGTGTGTGTGTGTGTGTGTGTGTGATACAAATATCGGAAGAGAAGGGACAGCTCATGTCCTGAGGGCTGGCGCAAGCACATCAAAGGGGAATGGCCAAGAGCCCTGTGTAGGCCACTGCAGAGGTGTGGGAGTGGCACCAACATGGCTGCCCTGGGGATCTGAGCGGTGGTAGATTTGGCGGCTGAGACCGGTAGAATCTGGATGGTGTTTGGGCTACTGTGTGGATCAGGGTACTGATTCCTGACCCGGGACATACCCTCAGCCCACTGTCAGATGGAGCGCGGAGGACAGCGTGTCTGTGGGGGCTGGCCAGTGTGGGGGCGCCCGCCCGCGAAGCGTCTGTGCATCACACCCATGCCTGGTGCCCACAGAGGTCAGGAGAGGGCATCGGATTCTTTGGAACTGGAGTTACAGATGATTGTGAGCCGACACGTGGGTGCTGGGAACTGAACCCAGGAAGAGTAACCCAGCTTTTGTCCATGGAGCTCTCGCTCCAACCCCAGCTCCAGCCTCTTAGCTGTGATTTGTGGACAATCTTTATGGTACAGGCTTTCAGAAGAGACAGATGTGGGGGGCACACACGTGGGGGCATGCACATGTGCACTAGTGTTGATGGACACATACATGTCTACATGTGTTCACATGGTTGGGTTGTGTGCTGTGCCTCACTGGGCCTGGACTCTGTATGAAATTTTCTGTCCTGAGAACGGGTATCCAATGGGATGGGTGACAGGTGTCCCTGCTGGTGATTGAGGCATGCGGATCCAGAGGGAGTCAAGACAATTGGGAACAGGTGGGACTCAGGGTATCGTCAGCCGGAGCAGCCTCTGTGGCTGTGAAGGGGAGGCTACAGGTGACGCTAGCCAGGTCTCCTGACTTCCATGTTTGCAGGGGTGGGACTGAGTCTGGGAGAAGGGTCTTTGGGCTCTCCTGAGGGACGGAGCAGGGTTATTTATTTATGTTTGTTTTTCTGAAGTGGAGTTTCAGAAACCCAGGTACTCGTGTAAATTTGAGAATTTAAGACCATCCCTCCCTTCCTTCGTGCTGGGTGGTGGTGGCACACACTTGTTTTTCCCAAGATTGTTCTTACCGAGAGAGAGTTTCTGTGTGTAACAGTCCTGGCTGTCCTGGAACTCGCTCTGTAGACCAGACTGGCCTGGAACTCACAGAGACCCACCTGCCTCTGCCTCCTGAGTGCTGGGATTAAAGGCGTGCACCTCCACCACCTGTTTCCCCCACACACACTTTTTTTTAAAGAGATTTATTTATTTATTATATTATTATATATGCAGTGTTCTGCCTGCATGTATGCCTGCAGGCCAGAAGAGGGCACCAGACCTCATTATGGATGTTTGTGATCTACCATGTGGCTGCTGGGAATTGAACTCAGGATCTCTGAAAGAGCTCTTAACCTGTGAGCCATCTCTCCAGCCCCCAGCACCCCCCTCCCAACACACAAGCACATACTTTTAATCCTAGCACTTAGGAGCGGAGAAAGGCAGATCTCTGAGTTCAAAGCCAGCCTAATCTCTAGAACAAGTTCCAGGGCTATGAAGAGAAACCCTTTGTCTTGAAAAAAAGACAACAGTAACAAAGACTATCCTTAGCCATGTGGTTCTAGCAGGCCGGTTTAGCTGTCTCCTCCTCCTGCCCATCTGTCCTCAGGGATTTGGGCTCTGTATAAAGGACAGGCCTGCTGGGGTCTCTACAACCACCATGGCCAGCAGAATGATTAATCTGCAGGACACAGGAAGGGAGCCATCGACCAAGTAGCCGGTGATGGCTCAAACTTCTGGAGCCTGACCTTCAGTTTGTTATTTTAGGCAAGTTTGTGTTTGTTTGTTTCCAGTTTTTCAAGACAGGGTTTCTCTGTGCAGCCCTGGCTGTCCTGGAACTTGCTCTGTAGACCAGACTTGTCTTGAACTCAGAGATCCAATTGAGTGCTGGAATTAAAGGCATGTGCCATCATCACTCAGCTTATTTTATGCATATTTAAGCACAGTGCAATTTAATGGGAAATTTCCTGATAATTAATGCAATCCATATGCACAATAAAACCTAAAACATGAGTGCATTGAAGCTCTTTGTAAAGTACGTGTGACATCTTCCATAAAGATAGGTTCTGTAGACTGACAAGCTCTTGATAAGGGTCTGGGGGAGGTGGTCTTGGCCACACAGATAGCACAAAGGTCACCAGGCTATATTAACCTCATCTGCTCCCAGCCTTCTGGGTGGATAACAGGTTATGCATCCCTTCTTCTGAAGGAACAACCAACCCTGTGTGTTTAACATTCCTGGTTCCTCTAGCGCTTATCTGTGAGTACGCAGACCTCCGTGTCTCCCACAACCCCCCTCCCTCTTATTTCTTAAAGATAAAATTGTGGCTGTGATAGAGGCCATTAATATGGTCCCTGTATGGCTAGTCTAACTAATACAGGCAATCATGGCAGAATTATAAGAATAGTTAATCGAGGACCAAGGGAAGGGGGACCCATCTTAGCCATGATGACCAATCAAAAGTCACTTGGGAGATTTTTGTTTATCTCTGTATGAAGATTATTAATTTGGCCATCAATAGTATGAGAGAAATCTCACACATTAAAGCAATACATACTAGTTTGACAGCCACCATTATTCTTGAGCAACGACACATGATCTAAAGTTCTCTATTTTGTAAAAATGATGTTCTCAATTCTCTCATCTCTTGACTAATTTCTGCTAATATTTTTGTTGTAATATTAGTAGTTTTACTAATCATGCAGGCCATATTTAAAACCGCTCATGGTATTCCAGTATTCATTCCTGGGACTGGTAATAAAAAAGATTAAGGCAATGCTTAGTGTGGCAAAACAACATCATACTGTCTCCCATGACCTAGTATATAAAAAGGTGCGATTTTTATCCCCCCGACAAAAAACTTTTATTCTGCATTGGCCAGTTGAGAATTAACATGTAATGTCGTCAGTATACATAACAGCATCATGTTTCGGTGTCTTGATGGGTTTCCCTTCTACCTCCAGACGCTTCCTCTGGCCAGTGGCCTCTGGGGTGCTGTCCTGGTCGGACACATCAGAGTGAGAGCCACCTGGGACTGTGTTCATTTTCTGGAAAAACACAAGCATAACCTCACTCTAATGTCAGAACACCAGGCTCTTTCCACTGATTAGTTTCCGTTTAACATACATGTTAGGCTATGTCTCCTTTAGGGCAAACTGCTTCGGGGCAATAGAAGGAGCCTTATACTTTCAAGTGAAAACATTTAAAGTTAGCATGGCTAAATGTTGCATGCATGTGAGAATTTAGGTGAGCCTATGTATCCCTCTCTCTCTCTCTTTTAATTTGCTGTTTAAGAATTTAATGGTGTTGTTCCACAACAGCTTGACCCCATGGATTATAAAGGATTTTCAGTAACAACTAATATTCCATAAACTGCAAAATTCTTTAAATTGTGCTAAGTGGGGCCATTACCAGCTTTCAGTTGCAGTGGGATTCCTAGAATGAAAGTTAAGGTATGTTTGTCAATCAAGTCCCAGATGTGGCACAGTGGTATTTTCCTGGCGCCCCCCCAGGGCCCCATGCCACACTTGGGGCTATGCTTCGCAGCTGACTAGTCAGGGAGAGGCACTGTGCACACACCTCTGTGTACCTGACAGCAGAGAGGGCCCCAGACACATTACACTAGCTCCAGCCGTCAAGCTGATGTGAGGATCACCCACTAACTTATGCACCAGGAGCTTGGGACGCAAAACATGTCTTCCATAGAGCCTAGGCTCCCCTGAGCTCTCTCTAACTTCTGCCCTTGCCAGATTCTAATCATTTGTGTCAGACCTAGGCAGGCCCAAAACTGAAAAACAAGCAATGGTTTATTGTCTTAATTAACAATTAATTAATCGTCTAAATGTCTAAAGATTTAAACCTAAGGCTATTTACAAAAGATTTTGGGTTCTTCAAAATTCAGGGCAATTTTAATTCTGAGCTCCAGAAGACTCTCTTACGAGTTAACCGGGTTTTAAAAAGTACCCAGGGAATAATCACAGAAAGTCCCGACGGAGAAAACAATTGTTTTCCCAGGCAAGCATCAAAGTGCATGCTAGCTGATACTGTAAAGGAGATCATAAAGCTGTGAACATTATCAGAGTACAATAGGTCCATGGAGGAAGGAGTTATTCTGGAAGGCCCTAGGTTACTACAGTTCGCAGTTAGTCTGTTATGTACCATAAACAACTTTTTTTGGGAGGGGTTGTTTGTTTATTTTTGCTTTTCGAGACAGGGTTTCTCTGTGTAACAACGCTAGTTGTCCTGGAACTTGCTCTGTAGACCAGGCTGGCCTCCAACTCACAGAGATCCGCCTGCCCCTGCCTCCGGACTGCTGAGATTAAAAACTTAAAAACGTCCGCCCCCACGCCCTGCTGCTTTTATCTCCCATCTCGGGCTCTTTGTACATTAGCACCCCTGTGTTCCCAGTTGTCAGCATCAGTGGCTTCTTGTTTGGGAAATCGAGGACTGGATCCACAGTCACTTGCAGGTTTTTGCTCTGAGTATTTTTTTTTTTTCACTCCTCTGGGTCTTAACAAACATCTATAAATTGTATAATTGTATAAAATGCTTTGCCTCAAGGACTGAGGAGGATCCGTGTTAATTGACTCTCACTGTCCAGACTCCTTGGGTGAGAAACTGACTCCCTACTCCCTGCTTTTATTTAAAGAAAAACTTTTCTGCCTTCTCTGAGAGTTGAGCCCCACACTGGGTGCTAGCTTCGGGGTTATGCATCCCTTTCTTTGAAGGAACGTTCCTGGTCCCCTAGTGCTTATCCGTGAGCACAAGGACCTACATGCCTCCCACACAGGTCCACGGGGTGTTTCTTACCAACCAGCACCCTGCCACAAGGCTCTGTGGCCCAGGCCTGCTGGGGGTCACGAGGGACCCACAGAAAGGCTAGCGGCCTTGGGGAGCCAGGGCAGGCTGAATGAGCTTGGCCCTTCCCAGGGTTGCCTCTACCTGGTGCATGGTAGTACTCCCAGGGAGTAAGCAGGGGTGAGCCGAGGTGCTAGAGGTGTCTTTGAAGACTAGGGGTGGCCCTGGCTCCAGGGCCATCAGTGGGCATGGATGCAGGCAGCAGTGGATGTTGGAGGGGAGAGTACTGTGCCATAGAACCAGATGGAGAATGGAGAGATGGGTCGCCATGGCAACGGCACAGTCCACAGGGGCTCACTGCCTTCCAGAGGTGCAGAAGGAGGCACAACACGCTCACCCCCGTGTCCACCCTCACAACACGCTCACCCACGTGTCCACCCTCACAACACGCTCACCCACGTGTCCACCCTCACAACACGCTCACCCACGTGTCCACCCTCACAACACGCTCACCCCCGTGTCCACCCTCACAGCACGCTCACCCCCGTGTCCACCCTCACAGCACGCTCACCCCCGTGTCCACCCACACAGCACGCTCACCCACGTGTCCACCCTCACAGCACGCTCACCCCCGTGTCCACCCTCACAGCACGCTCACCCCCGTGTCCACCCTCACAGCACGCTCACCCCCGTGTCCACCCTCACAGCACGCTCACCCCCGTGTCCACCCTCACAGCACGCTCACCCCCGTGTCCACCCTCACAGCACGCTCACCCACGTGTCCACCCTCACAGCACGCTCACCCCCGTGTCCACCCTCACAGCACGCTCACCCACGTGTCCACCCTCACAACACGCTCACCCCCGTGTCCACCCTCACAGCACGCTCACCCCCGTGTCCACCCTCACAACTCGCTCACCCACGTGTCCACCCTCACAACACGCTCACCCCCGTGTCCACCCTCACAACTCGCTCACCCACGTGTCCACCCTCACAACACGCTCACCCACGTGTCCACCCTCACAACACGCTCACCCACGTGTCCACCCTCACAGCACTCTCACCCACGTGTCCACCCTGTTGTGACTCCCCCGCTTACATTCATGTGACTCTCAGGTGCGAGCATACAGTGGCATTTGTGTGGTGTGGGCTAGTTCACATACATACATACATGCAGGGCCACACATACATGTACAAGACTCACACATGCAGGCAGGCGCAGAAGCCTGGCCTGTCAAGGCCACTGGAAGGGCATTGGCTCAGAATGTGGACTGGTCCCATGGAAGTGGCTGCCTCCTGAGGAGTCCTGGCGACTGGCTGTTTACCCTGCCACAGCGATACCCACGTTCTGCTCTGCTGGCCGCCCTGTTCCCTTGTTCCTCAGCCCTGCCCTGGCCTCTACCCCAGCTCATGGGACTTGCTCATCTCTAGGTGCAGAGTGGGAAGTATTCACAGGCACCCAAGTAGAAATCTCAGCCTGTGCTTGTGGTCCTCTTGGCCTTCAGGCTCACTCTTCCTCCAGGCAGCCCTCCCAGATGCGTTGGCTATGAGCCGAGTCTGGATCCTCCCAAGTGTGTAGTGTCCCTGCCTCCGTGGCAGAGTGACTCAGAGCATACAGTGCAGAGACTCAGCACCCAGAGGGTGCTCTAGATTGCTGGGAGTTTAATGAGGACCTATGGAATAGAGAAGGGACAGAGAGTGACTCAGCCTGTGTGCTGAGGAAGGGCAGGCCCACAAGGCACAGCCGTTCCCAAGCATAGGCTTCCCATCCAGCAGACACGCTGCGATGCCCTAGCCCCATAAGCTAACTGTAGTTACCAAGCTAGCTCCCCCCAGCCTTTGACTGTCGGGTGCCTCTGTGTTCTGCTGTCCTAAGCACCTGGGTATTCCCATCTGAGATGTGCTGGCTAATTTGGATGAGGGGCTAAAGGAGGGAGAAGTTTCTCCTCCCCAGGGAGCTGGGGGACAGGCGGAGGCTTGCATGTGGGGCGCTCTGCCACCCAGCTGAGGCCGTGCAGCTTCTCCGTGCCAGCGAGATCTCTGCACCTTTGAGAAGCAGGGCCTTCGGTGGCCTACAGCCCCAAAGTGGGCGGAGTGGTAGAGCAGGGTCTGGAGACATGAGTGTGGATATTTTCTTTAAATAATTTTTTTTTTTGACGTGTGTGGATGTTTTTGCCTAAAGCCCTGTCTGAACACCATGTGTACCTGGTGTCAATGGAGTCCAGAGTGGGCTTTGGATCTGCTGGGACTGGAGATGGGGTGGTTCTGAGGCACCAGGTGGGTGCTGGGAATTGAACCCTAGTCCTCTGGAAGAACAGCCAGCGCTCTTCCCTGCTGAGCTGTCTCTCCAACCCCGACAGCGAGTCTCTTTATGGCCTAAGACCCTAACATAACAGAGAGGTGTGCGTGGCCCCACACTGGCCCCTCCTCTAGGGCCGCAGCTCTGGACCTCGCCGCATCCAGGTGCAGGGCAGCGCCAGGGGCGGCGAGCTGAGGCTGAGAGGAGGCATGCACTCTACTCTTGCAGACGGCGCTCCGCTCAGTGAGCTGTCCTGGTCGTCCTCCCTCGCGGTGGTGGCTGTATCGTTCTCGGGGCTCTTCACTGTCATCGTCCTCATGCTGGCCTGCCTGTGCTGTAAGAAGGGCGGCATTGGGTTCAAGGTGAGGGCACCGGATCCTAGGGGCCTGTTGTGTCCACCCACCACCCAGCTCCCCTCCACCCTGGGGCTGCCGTGATGGCTGATTTTTCTGGAGCCACCTGGGACCAACTGAACCTCTTGCCTGGCATCCCATGGCCCCTCTTCTGGGGCTCCCGGGCCGTACCCCCTGCCCTCATTTAGGGACCTCCTTTGTAGATATGGCTCATGCTGTCCCATTCCAACACTGGGTCAGGCCTGTCAGCATCCAGGGAGGCTAAAATGGCCTTAAGAAGCCTTTAATGGCTCTTGAGAGCGCTCACTGGCAGTAAAGATACCATGAGGTCTCTGCTCACTGAGTCAGAGGGAAGGCAAAGCCACAGACACTGTTCCCCAACACCCACACCATCATTTGGGAGCTCCCTAGCTTGGGCATCTTTGACTCAGAGGACAGACATTAGGTTCCAGAAACTAGGGTACCTGTTTGCTGCCACAGCAGTCATCCTATTTGCCCTATTTGTAGTGTGTCCACTGAAGGCCTTGAGCCTTCAGTACAGCCTCCCTAGGACTAGATGCCACAGCTGAGGCCTCCACTCGAGGGAGGGAGGCCCAGGGGCATTCCCATATTTCCAGCCCCATGGCCACTCCTGTCAGTCACCCTGTGGCTCTGAACAAGGAAGACAGGACAGAAAGCACAGAGCTGACCTTCCAGAGTAGGCGCCACCAGGGCTGCAGGGGGCTAAGGCCTTGCCTGTCAGCACATTGAGGCCTGGCCAGAGCCATTGTCATTCCTACACCCACACTGGGTGGCAGACGGGGCAGGAGGTGGGGTTCCTCCTGCAGAGGTCAGGGTGGGGGGAGGACTTGTAGATCGGGGAGGGGCACCTCCTACTGGGTAACCTGTGCCAAATGCTGTGAGCCTTTTGTAACACAGGCCCCCAGACAGACAGGGGACTTGAGTACCTGAGTGGCAGCGTGATGGCTCCCAGAGATTGCACCGCCCTGGTACCCCCACCCCAGGGGAAAGTCTCCTGACTGCAGGCTGGACAACCAAGGAGAGTTGCCTTCCTGGAGGACCCTGAGGGCAGAGCTGCGAGGTCGTGGGGGTGGGGATGGGAACCCAGGGTGCAGCTTTGCTGGCCATTGTGTAGCAAGCTCCTCCTGGGGCACCCAGAACAAGGCCCCACACAAGGGCGGCAGCAGCCCCTCCTACCCGTGCCCTCCTCACCTCGGGAACATGGTGCCCAGAACATTCCAGCACCACTGTGTCTTGACTGGAGGGCCACTGCCTCCTGCTTCCACAGTGGGCGCCCTGCTGGAGCTGTCCTGGGCAGGGGCTGGCAGCCCTGATGCTCACTCTGTGCTATCTGATTGCTCGCTGTGCTTGGGGGACCCGGCTGGCTCTCCAGCGCGGGAAGGTAATGGCTGGAGCCAGAGCTAGTGCAAAGGGGGAGAGGGGGAGTGGGCATCGCAGGCCAAGGTGTGTGGGACTAGAGGAAATTCTGAGGTGGTCTTCTAGACTCTGTGGGTGGGGGGTTGCCACAGATGTCACTGGCTCACCGGGAACACAGGGCCACCCCACTTACAGAGAGATAAATGACCAGAAAGAGAAGAGGTCCCCAGGGTATATTTAACTGTCTGCCACAGGGATGTGGCCTGGAGCGGGTAGCCAGGCTCTAGTGCCCAGCCCTCAACCCTCAGAGCCTCAGCTCCGCACCTGGGCAGGAGGTGCCCGTTGGACAGCATGGCTGTGGCCGGGAGACTTGCCCAGTGCCAGTGCTGAGGACAGGCTGGCCTTGTTTTCACTCTGTCCCTGTTTTGTTTGTTTGTGGTTCTAGGCAAGTGTTCTGCCACTGGTCCTGCCTTTGCTTGAAACTAGGCTGTGGCCCATCCCTGACTAAATCTGCTTGGAAGGTTCTCAAGATGCAGTGGGGTGGGGGTGATCTCTACCCTGCAAAATAGCAGCCTGTCCCAAGAGCGGCCTGCGGGGCCTGGGGCACTGGTGGTGGCAGTGGTACAGCAGGGTGAGGGGCTCCGCTGCCTAGACGTAGGCAGTGGAGATGGGAGTGGGGAACAAGTCCCTGGGTGCTTTGCTCCCCGTCCAGCTAGGTGTGGGGGCATCTGGTTATTCCCCAGGGACGTGAAAAGGCTCTCCTGGCTATGAATCTACTCCAAGCCGGGTGGGGACCACTGATGGGGTCCGAGCAGGGCTGCTCTGATTCTGTGCCTTGAGCCCTGTGTCTAGCCCTTCCCCCAGGCAGGACTCAGCCTGAGCTGACAACCCCAGCTGAGGCTGAGGCCCAGGCCTTCCGCCCCTCCTGGGATGGTGTCCCGGAAGAGTCAGGGCCCACGTAGGGGCATCCAGCAGGGTACACGCTCCAGCTCTGTGCCGGTCCAGTGGAACTCTGGGAAGTGGGCCTTTCATGTCCTGTCACGCCTCCCCTGACCCTCTGTGGTGCCTGATCGCCCGCCTGTGCTGGCCCAACTTGCAGGAGTTTGAGAATGCAGAGGGGCATGAGTATGTGGCCGACTTCTCGGAGCAGGGTTCCCCGGCCACAGCTGCGCAGAACGGCCCCGATGTGTACGTCCTGCCCCTCACTGAGGTCTCCTTGCCCATGGCCAAGCAGCCGGGTCGCTCAGGTAAGCGGACCTGTCCCCCTCCCTCCACTGTGTCTTGGGATTAGCAGGCTATGGAAGCCTGAGAACTTGGTTCTGGAAGCTGGTACAGACAGGGACACATGGGGTATCTGCGGTGGGAGGCTGCATCCATCTCAGGATGGCTGGGTTGGAAGAACTCCCTTCTGGATCTGGGGGCCAGCTGTCAGCAGGCTTGAGGGTAGCCTGGCAGGTGGCCCAGTACTGTTTCTAGGATTATTTGCCCTTCTCTGCTGTTTCCACACCAATCCCTAGGCTCCTGTTCCCTTGTGCCCAACCTTATAGAGATGTAGCCTCATTGTGCCTCCCAGACAGGGCCTCCCACACAGCCATGGGAACGCGAGCAACAGGAGGTTCTGGTCCCACCTGGGGGCAAGTGTAGGCAGGGCGCTCCTTTGCCCTCTGCCTCTCCCTCTCATTTGCCTTCCTCCTCCCAGGAGTCTCCCCTAGGAAGTCCCCTTCTCTCAGCTCTGCCCTGGTCAAGGTGGTTGCTCGGCACTATGGCTACCTCCACAGCATCTGCTCTCAGGCCTTTCCAGCCTAGAAGTTTCAGTCAAGGGCTGACCCTCAATGTCCTTCTGATGGCTCCAGGGATACTGGGGGGGGGGGTCGTCAAGCTGCCGGTGCTGCTGGCTCCAAGGTCTCAACCCTAGGCCAGCCCCCCCACCAGGTTCTCAACATAATCCTTCCCACCAAGGGCCCGGCCTCCACCTGGGGCTAGAGGTCTTAGAACCTGTTTGAGCCAATAGAGACTTAGGCCCTCTGGCCACCAGCCTGGTCCAATGCCGCAGGTATGCTCTGTGGTCCTTCATGGCGGAGAGCTCAAAAGTCAGGCAGGACCAAGTATGGAAGTCTATGCTATGACACATTTAACCACTGGATCAGAGGCTTGCAGCTATCCCTAGCACCTCACAAGAGGCAGGCAGGCTTGGCCACACAGGGTCCTGGACCTTCCCAGAGGTCTTGGGCATCACCTAACTATAGACACTGCTGGGGGGGGGGGCGCAGGGACTAACTGTAAGCATTGCCATGCTGGCCTGGCCTGACTTATCAGTGCAGAGACAAGGGTATAGCTGAGACCCCACAGATCCGAGCTGGCCCCCTCTCCTAGGAGAGAGAGGACAAGGGTGGACAGGGACCCAGGAGAGGGCAGAGGCCATGTTTTTGCCATTGTTCGGCTGTTGTTTTGGGGTCAGCCTGCTGAGCCTTCGCCCTGCCTCTAGCTCCTACTGTGCCGTCATTCTCTTATTCCCATGGTTGCCCTGGTGTCCGTGCTCTGGGATAACCAAGGTCCTAGAGAGCCCCAGGGTGGAAGACAGGCATCCAGGCAGACTGGGTTCAGGGTCTAAGTCCTAGGACACAGGACCCAGTTAAAGTCCCCCATGCCCTGGCACCAAGACAGCATTCCCTGAGTCTATTAGTCCCTGAGGGCTTCCCCCTTCTCTTGGGCCCTCCCAACAGCTCTAGCTCTAGCCTTCAGGGCCATCAGCGTGGGAGCAGAATTCCAGGAATCTGAGGGACATGAGTGGGTGCAATGTCAGCGTGGGAGCAGAGTTCCAGGAATCTGAGGGGCATGAGGGGTGCAATGAGCCCTCACCTCTCTTCTCTCTGTGCACAATGACCTTTCCCCTTCTCTGACTTCACTCAGCCTGGCCTACAGGGAGAATGGGCCCAGTGTGTCCCGTACAGGGCTGTGCCAAGCAGCCCCCAACAAAGGCGCCTTTGGTGTGATTGGTGTTTGAGTGCCAGCCTGTGGCGGGGGTGGGGGGTGGGCCGCTCTGGTGTCTTCCCAGGCCTTAGCATCAGCTTCTTGCCTCATCCAAAGCTGCCTTCCAGGCCCTGCTGTCTGGGCTTGGCTTATCCCTGTGGCTCTGAAGACCTTTCTCCAGGCTGGGTCAGAAATATGCCTGGATACGGATTGGGATCTATGCCTCTGCTCACAGAGGTCACCCCTCAACCTAAGAGGCACTGCCCTTTAATGGCAGCCCTCAAAGGCGGCGGCCTCCACTTTAGCGGAGCCTCCTGGCTGGGGGACTTGGGGTAGCTCCCGGGGCCCTGGAGAGCCTGGTGTGGAAGATGGAGAGGCGGCGGCTAAGTGGTTCCTGAGTCTCCTATTCTAAAACAGTGCAACTCCTCAAGTCCACGGACCTGGGCCGGCACAGCCTCCTGTACCTGAAGGAGATTGGCCACGGCTGGTTTGGGAAGGTAAGCATGCCTCAGGGTGGTGGGAATAAATAGCAAGGCGTGGGCTTGCGTCTCCTGGGAGCCCCCTGGGGAGGGCCCTTTCTCATACACACCCCTGACCGGACCACGCACCCGAGTATCCCTTCCTCATCGTGGACCCTGGAGAGTGAGGTGAGTGGGAGCCTTGAGATGGACCTGGGCATGGCGGGATGCCACACAGCCACGGGAGGCCCCAGGAGCCCAATGGCCTCTCACGGGAAAGGGCCCCGGTGATGCCTGTCACATCTGGCAGGTGTTCTTGGGGGAGGTACACTCGGGCGTCAGAGGCTCGCAGGTGGTGGTGAAGGAGCTGAAGGCCAGTGCCAGCGTGCAGGAGCAGATGCAGTTCCTGGAGGAGGCGCAGCCCTACAGGTGCGTGGGGGCGGGGTGGGGCGGGGACCAGCGCAGCGGGGAGCCTGTGGCTGTGGTAAGGGGAGGGCTGTGCTGGGGCCTGGGCCGTGCCGGTCCTCCCCTCCCCCCCGCCCTGCAGCTGAGACAGCTGGGTTCTTCCAGGGCCCTGCAGCACAGCAACCTGCTCCAGTGTCTGGCCCAGTGCGCGGAGGTGACCCCCTACCTGCTCGTTATGGAGTTCTGTCCTCTGGTAGGTGGCAATCTGTGGGAGGCAGCGTTGGCCCTGCAGTTCCACCCAGTTGTCCTGAAGGGAAGTGGGGGGCCTTTCTGAGCAGGCCTCCTCTCCTGCTCAGCCTCTTGGGACCCCTCAACTTCCCTAAAGTCGTCCCTGCTCAGGGATGGGTGAGCCAGCAGCAGGGGCAACACTGAGACCTTGGGCCGTTCAGCGTGAGGGCCAGCCGTCGCCGGCTCACGCGGCTCCTGGGCACAGCCCGAGTTCTGGGTCTCCTGGTTGTCCTCGGGGCCCCTTCACCTGCACAGCTCCGATGCTAAAAGCCGAGGCTGCTGTATCGGGGGCCGCTGTGGCAGACGAGACACAGGCTTTGCTGAGGATGCTGTGAACACCCCAGGCCACCAGATAGATACAGGTGCTCTCAGGGGCGGCTTGCAGAGTGCTGCCAGCTACAGCTAGCACGTTACTGTGTGCTCTCTTGGCAGGGGGACCTCAAAGGTTACCTACGGAGCTGCCGGGTGACAGAGTCCATGGCGCCTGACCCCCTGACCTTGCAGCGCATGGCGTGTGAGGTGGCTTGTGGGGTCTTGCACCTACATCGTCACAACTACGTACACAGGTGAGGGGGAGTGAGACTACACAGGCCATGGCCACAAAGTCCCGTTCTCCAGTGCCTTGACCCTCAGGCAGAACGCCTGTGTGTGAGAAAGCCATGCGGTGACCCCACTTTTAAGGGCCTCGTGAACTGAGTTAGTTCATCTACTACACAGCCGCTTGGCAAGGCGTGTTATAATCCTTAAAACTTTTTGTGAGGACTAGCTGGGCGTGGTGACTCATTATCTTTAACCCCAGCACTCCGGAGGCAGAGGCAGGCAGATCTCTGTGAGTTCAAGTCCACCTTGGTCTACAGAGTGTGTTTGAGAACAGCCAGGGCTACGTAGAGAAGACCCTGCCTCGAAATAAACAACTAAAAACCGCAAAGACTGGTGTTTGGAACCCACTTTGTAGACAACTAAGTGAAGAAGCCCACACTGTTCTCTTCCTGGTCAGCCACACGTAGTCCCCACACTCAGCCCCAGCCTGTTTCCCTCTTGTGCGGTAAGGGAGTGACTAGGCTGTCCCTGCAGTGGGAAGGCTGGGTGCCCTGCCTCTGGCCAGGATGCCCAGCCTCCCGTGAGCCGGGGACACGTGTTGGAAGAAGTGGCGACGGACAAGTGGCCCTGCCAGCCCCGACGCTGCACAGGCCGTCCTCCCCAACAACATCCTGGTGCTGAGTGATGGCACAGGTGACTCCAGCATCAGTGATTTTGTTGAAGAGGGCAGCTGCCAGCCTCCTGCCCTGCCTGCTGCCTAGCCCCAGCTGCCCTATCCACAGGCATGGACCCAGGCCACCCCGCCCCTCAGCTGTCCCCTGGCATAGTCCTCCTGGGGTAGAGGCAGGCCAGGATGGCTCAGTCCTCACCCAGAGCCTCTGCATAGCAGCAATATGGCAGATGCAGGCACATCCCATACCACTCCGCTGTCCTTTGCCCCAAACACTCATGTGACCTCCAGCCAAGCAAGAGGGTGAAAGCTGGCATCCCAGTATGCCACTGAGTTGGTGCTATGCGGTCGGTCCATCCTGGCCTAGCCCTGAGCCCCAGCTCTGTGTAGCAGGGTAGGCCTACACTCTAGAACATAGGCTCTGACTGCTGGCAAGACCCTCCGCGGCGCTCAGGTCCCTCACGCATTCCAACCTCCGGGAAGGGGGCTTCATACCCACAGAACCTCGCTCTGTGGCATTGGGGAACCCTGGTGGGTCGGTCAGGAAAAGGGTGGAAGGGGTTAGGGGTTCTGGTGTTGGTCAGGCAGCACCTTGCTGGGGTTCCTTGAGCACCTTCTAGCCTTATCCTCACGTGAACTGCGTGTTCAGAGTGCCGTCCACACAGGCGTCCCAAAATAGCCAGTATAGGGTGTGGATCCAGCCCCTCAGATACCCCTCCCGTCTGCCTGCCTGGCTATGCCCAGGACCCAAATCACCCGGCTGTGGGCAAAGGACTCACAATGCTGGCCACACCCCAGGGCGGCACGCTTTGCTGACGTTGCTTACCACCCTGCAGTGACCTGGCCCTGAGGAACTGCCTGCTGATGGCTGACCTGACAGTGAAGGTTGGCGACTATGGCCTGTCACACTGCAAATACAGGGTGAGTGACGGCAGGCCGGGCGGAGCCCAGCCCCTGTGCAAGGGTGGCTGCTGACTGGAGTTAACTCCCACCCTGTCCCCGTGTGCCGCAGGAAGACTACCTCGTGACTGCGGACCAGCTGTGGGTGCCTCTGCGCTGGATTGCGCCAGAGCTGGTGGACGAGGTGCACGGCAACCTTCTGGTGGTAGATCAGACCAAGGCCAGCAATGTGTGGTGAGTGCAGGCCCGGCTGCTCGGAGGGCCTTGGGATGCCATGGTGCCAGCTGCCCTGTGGTGGGGATGCTGGCTTTCAGCTCTGCCCCCTGCTGGACACTTCCACTCCCTTCTGACTGGGGAGCACGCTGGCACCCAGGGAAAGTGTGCTCATGCCTGCCACCATGTGGCCTTGTGAGATCACTCATGGGCTCCGAGTTGCAACTGTTGTGGTTCCCAATGTCCCTGCACTGGCAGAAGGGCTGCCTGGACAGTCAAGGGTGTGGGGTCTTCAGAGCAGGACCAACTGACACTCACCGATCCTGGGCCAAAGTGTGCGTTTAGTTAGACACCCACCGTGATTACAGGGCCCCTGTGCCCCTAGAGGAGGGCAGCTCCAGTCCTGGAGAGGCTGTATGATGGCGAGTTCAGGGCTTCCATGCAGCCATGCTCAGCCATGCCTACTGTGGCTGCCCCTGCAGGTCCCTGGGTGTGACCATCTGGGAGCTCTTCGAGTTGGGTGCCCAGCCCTATCCCCAGCACTCGGACCGGCAGGTGCTGGCTTACGCCGTCCGAGAGCAGCAGCTTAAGTTGCCCAAGCCCCAGCTGCAGCTGACTCTGTCTGATCGCTGGTGAGGACCCCACCCCCTTGAACAGGCTGGGCAGAGGGGCTCAGGTGGGCAGAGCTCCACAGATTGGGGCTGGTTGGTCCACCTCTACGTGCTTCTGGGTCTCTGCAGCCTGAACAGGCGGGGGGGGGGTCCTAGGGAAATACCCCACCCCAGACCCCTCCCCAGGCTACTGGGTCTGCCCCCAAAGTACCCCTCACATGGGGGACCTGACTATCCCTGGAGGTCAGGCTGTACTCCTGGCCAGCGTGCCTGTGGATGTGGCCAGGGCCACCCATGAGGGCCTCCCGGCAGGTACGAAGTCATGCAATTCTGCTGGCTGCAGCCAGAACAGAGGCCCACAGCTGAAGAGGTCCACCTGCTGCTCTCCTACCTGTGCGCCAAGGGCACCACGGAGTTGGAGGAGGAGTTCGAGCAGCGCTGGCGCTCCCTGCGGCCCTGTGGCAGCGCAGGCCTGGGGTCAGGTCCCGCTGGCCCCGCGGCTGCTGCGGAACTCTCTGCGGCCTCGTCTTTCCCACTGCTGGAGCAGTTCACCGGTGACGGCTTCCACGTGGACAGCGATGATGTGCTGACGGTAACCGAGACAAGCCGCGGCCTCAACTTCGAATACAAGTGGGAGGCTGGCCGCGGCGCCGACGCATTCCCGCCCCCGGGGGGCGTGTCTAGCCCGGACTCCGCCGCGCGCCTGCAGGAGCTGTGCGCGCCCGACAGCTCACCGCCCGGCGTGGTGCCCGTGCTCAGCGCACACAGCCCCTCGGTGGGCAGTGAGTACTTCATCCGCCTAGAGGGGGCAGAGCCCGCTGCTGGCCATGATCCGGACTGCGCCGGCTGTGCTCCCAGCCCCGAAGCTGTGACCGACCAGGACAATAACTCGGAAGACAGCACGGCCACCTCTCTTGTCATGGAGCCGCTGCTGGGCCACGCACCCCCCACTGGGGGCCTGTGGGGCCCCTGTGACCACCATTCACGCAGGAGGCAAGGGCCACCCTGCCCTTCACGCTCACCCTCTCCCGGGACCCCGATGTTACCAGCTGAAGACATAGACTGGGGTGTGGCTGCCTTCTGCCCACCTTTCTTTGATGACCCATTGGGTGTGTCTCCCTCTGGGAGTCCTGAGACCCAGCCATCCCCCAGCGATGAGGAGCTGGAGGAGGGGAAGGCAGGGAGGGCTGCTCAGTGTGGACACTGGGGCTCTAACATGTCAGCCAACAATAACAGTGGCAGCCGAGACCCCGAATCCTGGGATCCTGGCTATGTGAGCAGCTTCACAGACAGCTACAGGGATGACTGCTCCAGCCTAGAGCAGACCCCACGGGCCTCCCCTGAGCTGGGCCACCCCCTGTCCCAGGAGGGTCCCAGAGAATTTCTGCCTGAACTAGTAGCAGCCTCCCCTGGTCAGGAGCCAAGCCGCTGCTTCAGCCTGCTCCCTCTGTGTCCTGCCAAGGGCCTGGCACCTGCTGCCTGCCTGGCCACACGCCCCTGGACAGAGGCCGCCGTAGGGGGGTGTGACAGCCCCCAGGTGGAACCCAAGCTTGCCCAGGAGGCTGAGGGCTCTCCCGAATCCCAGCTATCCCTTCCTTCTGTCCCCTCCCCATCCAGTGAAGGGGCCTCACTTCCCTCGGAGGAGGCAAGCGCTCCGGACATCCTGCCTGCCTCTCCTACACCCGCAGCTGGCCCTGAGCCGGCCCTGGACAGCTGTGGCAGTTCTCTGGGACAAGACGCTCCCGGCAGTGAAGGTGAAGACAGCAGTGAGGCTATGTCAGGGGTCTTCACTGACCTGCCCAGCGACGGCCCTCACGCCGAGAAGCCAGGCACAGTGCCAGCCGTATGCGGTCTGCAGAAGCAGGTGCAGACCCCCGACTCCCTGGACTCCCTGGACATCCCGTCCTCAGCCAGTGATGGTGGCTGTGAGGTCTTGAGCCCGTCGGCTGCTGGTCCCCCTGCTGGGCAGCCCCGAGCTGTGGACAGTGGCTACGAAACAGAGAACTATGAATCCCCAGAGTTTGTGCTCAAAGAGGCCCCTGAATCAAACGAGCCTGAGGCCTTCGGGGAGCTAGCCTCAGAGGGTGAGAGCCCAGGGCCTGAGACTTTGCTCTCTGTCTCCCTTGGTGGCCTCAGCAAGAAGAACCCCTATCGAGACTCTGCCTACTTCTCGGACCTGGACGCTGAGTCTGAACCCTCCTTTGGCCCTGAGAAGTGCAGTGGGGTCCAGGCCTCGAGCCCACCTAGTTCAGGCCATCAGTCTGTGCAGGCTTTTCCCGGGCCTGAGGGGCCCAGGGAGGCCCCAGACACCAGCCCCAGGGAGGTGTTGTCCCCACCACAGCAGCCAGAGGAGCCCTTGCCAGATGGACCCAGGCCAGAGCCTGTGCCCGGCCCTCCTCATTCCAAATGTTTCCTATCGACCTCAGTCCCACTGAGCTCAGAAGGCAATGGCATGGAGCCCCAGGGCCCCTCAGGACAGTTGTCAGAGCCAGCCCAGCTTGGGCGGATGGGGAGCCCCTCCACACCCAGATCCCCGCTCTGCCTGGCCCTGCCTGGCCACCCTGGGGCTTTGGAGGGCCGGCCAGAGGACGAAGAGGACAGTGAGGACAGCGACGAATCTGACGAGGAGCTTCGATGCTACAGCATCCAGGAGCCCAGTGAGGACAGCGAGGAGGAGCCACCAGCGGTGCCTGTGGTAGTGGCTGAGAGCCAGAGTGCCCGAAATCTGCGTAGCTTGCTGAAGATGCCCAGCCTTCTGTCCGAGGCCTTCTGTGAGGACCTGGAGCGCAAGAAGAAGGCGGTGTCCTTCTTTGACGATGTCACGGTCTACCTCTTTGACCAGGTGGGCCGTTGCTTCGGGTATGTACAGGGCTGGGAGAGGGTGGGCAGCCCGAGTCACACAGTGCTCTGCCCCCTCCAGGAGAGCCCCACCCGAGAGACTGGGGAGCCCTTCCCCAGCACGAAGGAACCACTCCCCGCGTCCCTGGAGGGCAGTCCCGGCTCACCCAGTGCCCATGGCCTACCTCGGCGGGCTGACCACTTGCCCGACAGCTCTGCTCCTGAACAGGGTGAGCCAGGTGTTGTGGGCCGATCGTGGCGTCACTGTCACGGGAGGGCTGGGCTCTGAATGTCACCTGAGCTGGTGGCTGGGGGACTCACTCGGTGGCCCGGCCTTGCAGGCAGTAGGTTCAAGTGGGGTGACGGTTTCCCGCTGGTGCCCGGCAAGGACGCTCTGGTGACTGCACTGGACCCTGCCGACACTGTCCTGGCCACACCTACCACGCCAGCTGCACCCCTCTCACGGTTCACCGTGTCTCCCTCTCCCACACCTGCCTCCCGATTCTCCATCACTCACGTATCCGACTCGGAGGCCCAGTCAGTGGGAGGTGAGTGTGGTGGGTGGGGCTGAGGTGGAGAAGAGGGACATTGTGAGGGGGCATCCGTGAGGGGTGTCAGCAGGGGAGGCTGGGTGGCCCCTGGCCTGTTGGACATTGTCCTCTTAACGGCGTTTGCTCATGGCGTCTGGACATAGGCTGTATCCAGGTACTCGGCTGACTGCCTCCCGAGACCTGCCCATCCTCTGCCCAGTGTGCCCAGTCTGCCTTCCACGCAGGCTGCTGGGCACTGAGCACTGCTCTGCTCTTCTCGGCCCCACCCTGTCTCCCCACAACTTGCTAGGACATTCCCAGCGTGGTGGTCTCTACTCTTCCTGCCATCTACTGGCATGCCTCTGGTCTAAGGTTCTTGCTAGGTGTCCCTGTGGGGACTTTACCCAAGTGGTGGTGCCACAGCTCACCCTGTCATGTGCCTGCATCAGGGTAGGCTCCTCTCTGCCAGGTTCCTCTCCCATCGTCCACCCACTGTTTGGACAACCCCTTTCTGCCTATCCCCTCCCCCACACCTCTTTCCCACTTGCCCTGGCTGTGGTCATCCTCATCCCTGGCACAGGGAGACAACCTCACGACCCTGACCGTGCCCTCTTCGTTTGGGCCTCAGTTCCCATGGGACATGGAGGACACATGCTAAGCATTGCTAGCTCTGGATCTGGGTGCCGTGGAGAAGAGAGATGGGTCCCCCTCTCCCGCCCACCTACCACATTAAGCAGGCCGGTTGGTGGGCAGGGGTGGTTGAGTTTGGGTATGTGAGAACCTGCATCTGGCTTTCTCTCCAGATGCTCACATAGCTCCCCCTTTACCAGGCCCGGCAGCGAGTGCTGGGGACCGATACACAGAAGCTTGAGACCCAGGTAGCTCCACCCTTCAGAGGCTGGTGTCACTGGAGCCACCCTATCCAGGCAGCAGCAAGGATGGTGACTGGGAATGAACGGGGACCATCGGCATCCCACAGAATCCTGGAGAAGCAGGTGGACGGGAGGCCTGAATCTAGCCCTGGACAGTGTGTTGGGCAGTGTGTCTCTGTGCTGCCTGATGGTAGAATGTGTCCTGGGGTGGACACTGGGGTTTGCTGCTAGCCCCTGGACAGACCTGCAGCCCCAGGGCCTGTGGGTGTCCGTAAGCATATACATACACACTCACGAAGGGCCCCTGCCCCTAGGTGGCCCCCGTTCCTGGACAGACACCCCACACCCCGCCCTGCAGCCACTCTTCCTATATGGCTGTTGGTGATGAATTGGCCACAGTCCAAGGACCTGCATGGCCTGTTGGCTGCATTCTGCCTTGTGTTCAGAGGACACCTGGCCAGGTTTCAAGATGGCTTTAAGCCTGCAGGTCCCTTTTGGGTCCCCCATTCCTTTCTTACCTGGGTCTAGGTTTGCTCTGAACAAGGTTGGACTCCTGGCCTCCAAGCGTGTCCCTTCTCCACAGGGTCTGTCTGGATTGTTCTGGCCTAGGTCCTACTGTGTAGCAGAGGCTTCCAGACTGCAGCCGGACTGACTGCCCAGACTTGCCCTCTATAGGGTAGTGTGGGCACTCTCCCTCGAAGAGCAGCGCCCTGCCCCATACTCTGGCCAGAGGAGAGTAGAGTACTCTACAGTCACTGTGGGGCTCCTGCCTGCAGGCAGGGCTGGGAGAAAACAGGGTTGGGGTGGGCTGTACAGGGAATATTTTTGTAACATGCTGGAGTGAATGGGAATGGGCAATTCTAAGTTATTGTTGCCAAAGACATGTAAAGTATATTGTTGCTTTGGGGGTGGGGGCAATGTTTTTTGTTTTGTTTTGTTTTTAGTTTGAGGATAGGATGCTGGTGCAATGATTTTCTTGTTCCTTGTTTTTTAAGAGAAACCAAGCTAAGAAAAAAAGCAGCCTTTGCATTCAGTGTTTTCTTTCTAGGTCTGTGGCTAACACCCTCAGAGGGATGGCAGATGGGGAACCCAGCTGTCACCTCTCTCCTGTCCAAGTATGGCTCTCTTAGGTCAGATGAAAGGGGGCCTCCAGAGCAGCCATCGCCTTACTCCAGCCTGTCCTCAGCCCTGTAGTGGTGCAGTGGGAGGCCGGGGACTGGCAACTGGGCTCCTGTGCTCCCCACTCTGCCCTGTGCTGGGACTAGCCTACATGCCCGCCTGATGGGAAGGTGGCTCCAGGCCTCTTCCTGGGATAAAGCAGCTGGCCAGGACCTCTGCACCCTGAAACTTCTGTCATCGCCTCAGCTCACCACACCCCTGCAGTCAAGATCTGAGGAAGCTGTATAAAGGGGTCCATTTCAGCTGAAGCAGGGGAGCAGCTGGGGGCTGGGCTGAGGTCGGGTTCTCCTCTAGGCACAACATTGCTGTGTTCATGACAAATTACTCTTATAAGGGTACAGCACGCCCCATGCTGTTCCTGGCTGAGCAAACAGATCACACACTGCATACAGGTAGGCACATGTTTATTGACCAGATACATATGAGCTAAAAAATTTAAAAAAAAAAAAAAATCAGTGTGGGAACAGGCTCCCTTCCAGCTACGAGCTGACAGAATGCTCACTTCTGTGTTCAGGGTTCCACAGTCGGGACTGGAGATGCCGGCCCTGCTGTTGGGGCCCACCCTTGGCCATCGGGCATTGACCTCTTGAGGCAGCCACCTCCCCAGGAACACCTGGGATCCAGCCCAGGCTGGGTTGATGGGAGACACTGTTAGGGAGTGGGGGCAAGGCTGTCTTCTCCAGACAGGAACACACAGCAGCTACCCTCGGTTGTGTGGGTGGGGACGCAGGTGACACAAATGAGCCCATCAGCTGAGCAGAGGGGCTGATCTGTCGTTGGTCACTGTTGGTTTCAGATGAACATTGGCGAAGGGATTCCTGGGGAAAGAAAAACAGTTCCAGTCTGGGCAGGTGCTCCAGCTAAGCTGTGTCCCGGGCTACGCCAGGGACACTGTAGTACTGGACCCCAATGGCCTACACTCCAGTACTGGACCCCAATGGCCTATTCTTGGCGTCAGGGATGGAGCTGGGTCCTGTCTCACGACCTGTTAGTCCACTGTCACCTTACATGGCCCCCGCTGGGAGTTAGAGTGGGCATGACATGACTAGCTGTTCCCTTCCCAACTCAGGGTGGATGGCCCTGACAGCATCCTTAAGAAAGGAAGGCCTGCCATAGGTCCCTACCCCCAGGCTGAGCCCAAGTTGGTTCTCCCGGACAGCTCAGCAGGTCACACAAACCAGCCCAGGCATGCAGGGCGCCACAGGAGGCACACTGTGGACACACAGACACGACAGACATGATGTGCACGTGCCCTGACTGCACAGGCTGGAGATGGATACCATGGCCACTGTCTAGGCCAGAAGGCAGTTCACTCTGCTGAGGGACTAGCCCCCTCCCTGAGTGAGAGCTGAGCCACCCCAGTGCCCTCAACCCACAGCTGAGACACGAACAGGACTCAAGACAGTAGTAAGTGGGAAGGAAACATGAGCACAGACAGCTGTACTGCACACGCCCTCCCGGCAGCCTGCCCCGCAGCCCCATGGGAAGACCACTGCAGTGGGGCCAGCACAGGGCAGCAGGTGGGGGGGGCAGCCAGCACCACAGTGACAGCACGGATGGCTCGTGGACATGGAGACTCGCAAGGCACAGGACTGCACTTCCAGAGAAGCGTGCTTGGTTCTACATCCATTACCTGCAACGGGGTCACCTCTGTGCCTGCTGGGTTCTCAGAAGCCTGGGGGTTGATGGTAGGCCCAGGGTGGGCGAGCAGCCTCTCCATTCAGGGTCCCCAGGAAGACCTACATAGGCAGAGCCTCACCCTATGCCTGAAGATTTTCTAAAACTCTGAAACACTCGGACTGTGAAGTTGTAGAAGGCGGAGCACAGGAGGCTCGGGTCCTGTGGGCTGTGGTGCTTTGTGCTCACTTCTGCTGAGAGCCAGAAATTAGGGGCCACTACCTGCTCTGCCTGTCGCCTGAGCGCCACCGCACGCCAGGCTCCTGTGCTCTGCTGCCCCTAGCCCCTCACCGTGGCTGCTTGAGGTGTGAGATAGGGACCCCACCATCACAGCGAGGGTGCTAGCTGCAGCCTCTGGCTCGGCTAGCTGTCCCTGGCCCACTCCACACTCTACAGAAGGGCTCTCAGGCCCGGCAGAGGCAACAGCTCTGGGAGGCCTGGGATGAGGACACTGTCTTCCTCATGAGGGGATGGGACAGTGGGACAGAGCAAAGCACCCAGCAGGCTGCCCCAGGCCTCATGCCTTACTCCTGCTCGCCTGGTACACACCTGAAGCCACCGAAAGAATCTATTGCCAGCTACGGCCAGAATGCAAGTTCAGACCCGGAGTGCCCACCCAAGAGGCTCTCTGTTCTCACGTTCTCCTCTCCTCCCCAAAAGCCGCTTAGAGCAGAGAAAACCACCCATAGATGCCAAAGCCACCGCAAATCTCTCTCTGTGCACGTCCTAGTTAGCAGAATCCAGGGACATGCGTCCTTTCGAGGACACTCAAGCATTCTGGAGGAATTAACCTGCAGGGGACATGGCTAGCACACGGTGTGCTCAGCAGAGACTAACACCAACAGTGAGAGGCTCAGCAACAGAATCTGCACCAATGGGACAGGAGGACCAGGGCATCCAGGAATGACAAATGACGTCCACGCAGGATCCCCAGCCCTGCAGCCAGCCAGCCAAGAACAACAAAAAGTACGCCCAGAAACCCAGACAGGCTCAAGTCCCTGCACCAGCACAGCCGCCTTCCCCGTCTCCACGTACTATTCTCAACAACCACGGTTTGAGAATCTGGCCACTGCGGCCGAGAGCAAATCCTCATGGAGGACCCTCTGCGTACCCTTCCATTTCCTCTACATACACAGGGCTGGGGCACCCCCAGAGCCAGGCCAAGGGTGGTAGCAACCCTCCTACAGTCCTAAACCCAGCATGAGCTGTGTGAGTGGACACCCCTCAACAACCACAGGTAGCTTTGGGACACCCCTTCACCCCTGGTTAGGAGGGTTGGAAGGATAGACAGACCATGGTTGGGAGATGTTCAGGGGTGACTTGACAGCGTTGTGCTGAGTCTGCAAACCCATTCTCAGCGATGTCCATCACACGCAAGGGACCTGGCCCCAGGAAGGGCTGCACCAGCCTCCCGAGCCTTTGCTCAGGTTCTGCAGGTGAGGGTGGCACTGCCCCTAACTGGCTTAGTGGGACCTGGGGGGCAGTGAGGTAGCGGGTCTGGCAGGCTTAGGCAGGAGATATAGGCCATCCCAGAGAATATCTTGAGTGTGCAGTTAGGGGTGGGAGGAGGTGGCCATCCCAGTCAGCCAAGGGCACTTCACCCTCTCAGCAAACCTCAGGAGAACGCTACTACAGGATTGCCGTCACCGATGCCCAGGAAAGCTCTAACGGCAGGGCGAGGTACTGCGGGTCTGCCTGAGTGGCTTGGCTGCCCGTGGGCTGGGATGCATCACTGTGATTTTCAGGGAGATAATGACCACTCCTGTTAAGGAACACAGGTCCTGGCTTCTCAGGCCACCGCCTCTGTGGTGAGGGACGGGAATAAAAACCCCTTCCGTCTGGCGGGCAAAATGAAGCAGTGTCCTCCTCTTTGCCCCAAGTGGTCCACGTCCGCCCACTTTCCTGGCACCCAGGGAAAAAGCAGCCTGGCCAGTGTCTTGTAGCCATGTGAGGAGGTGGAAAGAGGTAAGATCTGATGGCTCTACCCAACCTGAGTCCCAGGCTGGTTCAGCTGTGACACTCAATAGCTGGGCTCATGACAAACCCTCACGACACCCCAGAGGAACACCAGGTACATGCTGAGTGACTGGGGGAGGCTGTTCCCCCAGGCCACCCTTTAATTGTGACGAAGCACCAGCAGGGTAGGATAGAGTGGATCTGGGCCAGCCCCGAATCTGGCAGAGTTAAACCACAGCCTCCAGGCAGAAGGAAGGTAGGAGAGAGCCACAAGCCCGGGAGGCCACCAGTGGAAGGAAGGCCCAGCGCCTAGAGCAAGGCAACTTGGCAGAGCCCCCGGGCCCTGCCAGGCAGCAGACTCCTGTGGAGACAGTCCTGACTCAGACCAGAGGGTCTAGCCATAGCCACTGCAGATGCAGACAGATGGGCACAAAACCAGGCAACTTACTAACTCTAGTCAGGGGCAGCTCAAAATCTGGCCACTTCGACACCAGCACTGCAAGGAAACACAAGGCTTATTTAAGTAACGCTAGAGCAGCAGACCAGTGTCTACGGACGGACGCTGGGGAGCAGAAGGCCAGACAGGATGGACGCCTGGTGGGGGGAGGTGCAGCTGCCAGCAAGAACCCTACAGTCGGTGGGCACACTGCTCCACCTGCTGGGCAGAGGGGGCACTGCGGGGCATGCCAGCACAGGTAGTCACCAGGTGTCATCTTACAGCCAGCTGGGCGGGCTCTATCTGCAAGCCTAGATTGTCTTGGAATTGGCTGCAGATGAGCCAAGAGACTGAGGCTGGGTCGCATGCTGGGGTGCACCGAGGAGCGGCCTGGCCCACACAGCTCCCACACAGGCCAGGGATCTGGAAGGAGGCCACCAGACCAACTCAGTGCAATAATAAAACCTTTATTCCAACAGTACAGGGCACGGTTCAGATTTTAAAAAAAAGGAAAGGAAAAAGGAAAAAAATATTTTTTAGCACTTTACATCTTCATACAAGTTTGCTGTTTTGTGTCTACATTCATCCATTGCACATGGAATTCCCTGGATTTGAAACTTTTAGCAAAATTAGAACAACACAGAAAGTTCTTTACACAGGTCCAAGTTCTGGCTGTGTTTTCCTTAAATATAAAACAGGGTCTGTCTGTCTGTCTGTCTGTCTGTCTGTCTGTCTGTCTGTCTGTGTCTGAGCTGCTGTGTCAGACTCGGCCAGCCACGCCCTAGTCCTCGGCTGGCTTGCGGAAGGGTTTTGCTAACCACATCAGAGGTGCATCTGAGGCTTCCCAAGGGCTCCAGCCAGGTGAGGGCTGAGCACGCTGGGCCTTGGGCTCCGCTGCCCAGAATTCAGTGTGTGAAGAGACAAAACCAGTAGCCACTGAGTCCAGTGTGCCTGTTTCTAAAGCCATCAAGACACACAAAGATGAGAGCGCAGCCCAGGGCAACAGGACTCCCTCAAAGGCTGGTTATAGAAATGATTCCCCAGAAGTGTGTGTGGATGGATGGGTGTGGTTGGTCTCGAGGTCTTTGGAATGTCCGCATGTGGCCGGGCGGCCCCTGCTCTTGTCCCCGGCTCCTGCCAGGGCATGGCATGAGGTAACGCCACCCAGTGTAGGGACGCCGCACTCTGTTCTACATATACCTGCCCAGCAGCATGTATCAGCCAAGGAAAGAGGCCCAGTGCTGGCCTTGTGGGGCGGACAGGGCCTGGCTGGGGCTGCAGCCTCCATCACAGGAGTGGCCAGCTTCCTCAGGAGGCTCCGCAGTGCCCGTGTATGCCCCTTTTCTCGGTGCAGCCCTTGGAAGGGGCCTGAGGTGGGCCAGGGTCCCTGGGCCTGAGCCCCCAGGGCCCTAAGACCCTTCCTGTTCTAGAAGGTGCCAGCACTCTGGGGGTCAGATGCAGAGTAACAGTACGCACACCAGAGTCCATGCATATCTGTTTTTGTTTTCAGGAAAAAAATAAGTCCTTTTTCCTGTTTTTCTTTTTTCCTTTTTTTTTTTTTTTCTTTTTTTTCTTTTTTTTTTTAAGATTTTCTTTTTCTTCAAACTCTAGACCTGGCTCGTGGCCAGCCTTAGAAAAGGGATGCGCATTGTGAACACTACAGGGCTAGGGCAGCAGATGAGGACGCTGCTTTGCCACGCAGCCAGCAGGCCCCGCCTGGCAGTTAACGCTCAAGGCTAGGGTCACCTGCTGGGGGCATGAGCTCAGGGGCGCAGGGAGCAGCACCATGGACCCTGGGGCATTCCAGAGTCTGGGATCACCAACAAAAGGCAGGAGCAGGTGGCAAAGAAAACAACCCGGGAACAAACCAACGAGAGCGGAGGAGGAAAACCGGTGGAGACGGGGAAGCTCTTCAGAGCAGCTGCCTGGGGTCAGCGTCCTCACACTGTGGACACCAGCGTGCCACTGCCACTGTGGAACAAAGCACAGGACAGCCGCCCAGATGCACGCCCACCGTCAGCGCGGGCAGCAGCCGCCCAGATGCACGCCCACCGTCAGTGCGGGCAGCAGGCCCGCCCGCCACCCGGCAGCAGCTCTGTCCAGCAGCCAGGCTACCTGGCTTCTGGGAGGATGATGAAGCCAGGACGGGACTGCCCAGGAGCAGCAGTCCCAGCCCTTGGTTCTAGGGAGCAGAGGCCTGGGGGGTGGGCTGACGACCCTCCCCAACCCTACCCTGCATGGGAAGGACAGAGCAGGCCAAGACACCAAGAACCAGCAGGATGGAGGATGGCTCGCTCCACTTAGAAAAGAACAGAGTAGGAACCCAGGAGGGGTGGGTGGGTCCAACTCTGGTGGCAAGCTCAGGGTCAAGCCTTGGGTTCCCAAAGTAAGAGAAGCCAGTTTCTAGGCCCTGAGAGAGGTACTTTAACCAAGCCCATGGCCACCCACCCACAGTCCCAACGGCGTCCGAAAGCTCTTACCTGCTCACAGACCGTGCTCCGTAGTCATCCAGACCCTGGGAGGCAAAGACAGAGCAGTTAGGTTGGACCCCAGAGACTAAGACCCAGGCCTTTACTGACAGCGTGTCCCTGGTACAGTCTTCAAAAGATGGCTCTATCCATGCTGAGGTCCCCAGGAAGCTGGCTCCTTCCCTAGCACTCTCTACCTTCTCTTTGGTCCCTGTGTTGGGGACCTCTCCAGAGACTTTTGTTCCAAATGGTGACATGGATGTGTAACCTCTCACATTAACAGGGACACCTCCCAACTAGTCGGTGGCAGACTGGACCACGTGTGCTTTCTGTACACACAGAGCAGATCACTTCATGATGTCACTGTAAATGCCTCCCATGCAGTGGGGCCTCCCCAAGAAAGAGCTTCTGTGGGGACAGTGAAGAGAGGTCAGAGGTCTCAGTAGGCAGACAGAAGGGTGAACAATGAGGACACTTCAGGAGAGCGCAGCTGTCCAGCTCACCTCACAGATGCCCGGGCTGCCTCTGAGCTGGGCGTCCTGCCCGGGAGGGAATGCCTTGGGCATGGACTAAAGCTAGCTGCTGATAGCTGCCCATCTCCATCAGGCAGGCTTAGCCCAGGGATTAAGGGGGTGGACTCACCATCCTTGGCTTTCTCAGACTTGAACCAATAGCTTCCCAGGGGCTGGCCTATGCCCAAGGTCCATAACTCCAACTGGACACTCGGCTGCTGCTACACGCCCTGAGCACTAACTCCAGTGTGGCTCTGACCTCCTCAGACTCAAGTTCCCCAGGTCACAATCACATTGCCTGAACTGCAGACCCCCTGGAGGCAGCCATGCTGTCAACACTGGGACACCAGGATAGTTCTCAGGTGGCCCAAGCCTTGGAAATGGTGGACTCTCTTTCTTTCCTGATGTCCAGGTAGAGACCCTGCCCCAGGATTGGACAGAGCCACAGACAAGCTGCTATCCCTCCTGTCCTTAAGGCTAGTATAGACTAACCTTCACACGGGAGTTCCAGGTTTGTATAAGCCACTATCCAGCCCCACAGGTCTGTTCTACACTCAAAACGCGACCCACCTTGGACACCCTGGCTATTACTTGGGTCTGCCAGGAACCCATCAGGACCTAGAGGCATTAAATAGCCATCTATGGCTTCATGCTGACCAGAAAGCTCTGGGCAGCAGCAGATCACACCACCAGCTGGACACCTAGCACCTTACAGCTTTCAGAGAAGTCTAAAGTTCTGACCCCCTGGCCCCCAGGTGGTACTGGGTATCCAGGGTGATCCCAGGCCAGCCATGCCCAAGTTCCCATGGCACACCAAGCAGACGGGTGGTGAGCACACCAACTCTGGTAGAGCCTGTGGTTCAGACACCAAGCCACAGAGCCTCTGCCTCAGGCCTGTCAGCCAAGAGGCCCAGGAACCAGTCAGTACCGGGTTCCAGGCTCTTGGAGAACCCTGTAGGTTTTGCCAGCCAAGTCCGTGGCCTCCCATGCAGCTCCACCTCAGCCCCAGGCCCCAGGACTCACCTGAGAGAAGGCAGGGACGGCCACACTGTAGGGTCTCTGCTTGAAAGTCCCAGCTGTCTGGGTGGGGAAGGCCCGGGAAGACGTGCCGTAGTCAGGAGGGGGGATGGCCAGGTCGTCTTTGTCTAGAAGGTTGCCTGTGCTGCTGCTCTTGCCCTGCTGCAGGCTGTGGGGACAAGGGGTTGGCTCAATGGCTGGCCAGTGTCCTCTGGAGATACCCTTCCATGCCTTTCCGCTCCCCTGGGCTGCTGTCAGCAGCCAGTGACAAGCTTAGGTCTTCCCCTCTGGCCTCCCTGTCCACTTTCACAAGCACCAGGACCAGGAGCAAACTGCCTCGTGCCTGCTGGTGAAGCCCTGGGATGGGCAGCCACCCCTTCCAGGACAGCTGGGATTCTCCAAGGGTCAGGAGAGGTTGAAGACTGAGACCCTCCCACCCTGCTCTCGGAGGTAGGCAGTGGGGGGGGGTGGCACAACCGAGCTGACGAGCTGAACTAACAACTGCCCTGCATGGCACCTGCTGCTCTTCCCGGCATTCCAGGGCTCTTGGGACCCCCTCCCAGCAGCTCCCAGCACTGCTGCATCCCACACTCCCATGTATAGTTGCAAACATACAGCAGGGCGCAGAGAAAGAGCTACAAGTTCTGCCCAGTTTGGTGCCTGGGGCCCTGCCTACCAGTATGCTTACCTCATGTGCAACCTGTCACTTCCATCGCTGTCCAGGACCCGAGTGTAGGAGAAGGGAAACCAGCCCCGCCTAGAAGAAAGGCCGTAGGTGAGAGTCCAGAATCCACTCTAGGCTCTCCAGATGCAAGACTCAGTATAGCGGCCCCTGTTGACCACAGTCAGATCCCAAGCCCTCCCGGTTCCCCGGCCTGCCCTCATCCGTCTGTGGACAGGGGTAGGTGCTCATGTTCCAGGGACCAACGATGTGGCTGGTGCTGGACCTGTACCCTGCCCCAAGTGTGAGCCACGCCAGCAGCTCTGCCTGGCGGAGTTATGGGCCTGACCACCTGTACCTCACCCGCCACCATGATGGTCACAGCTCTATGACCAGGAGACCACTAGGATAGAGGCAATACAGCCTCCTGTTCCTCAGAGACCTCTTGGAGGCTCCCTGCCCAGTCCGCAGCTGCCATTGGGCCACAGCAAAGCTCAGTTTATGCCTCAATTTGGCCACAGCTGCTTAGTCATATTGGGCCAAAGACACACCCAGACAAGAACTACTGTTTTCCTGGGGATGGTGGGTGGGCTGCCTCCAGGTGGCACCAAGACTTGGTGACATTGTTGAAGGGGACTGGGAACTACAGGGGAGTTGGGGGTGGGTGTCTCAGGCGGAGCTGGGTGGCCCTAAGACTTAGAGGCATTGCTGAAGGCTAACTCAGACGTACAGGAGAGTGGGGGGGGGCTGGTCAAGTCTGCTCTGCCACACATATCAGGGCCCCCATCCTGAAAATGTCCACGTGTACCACCATGCACATACATCCAGAACACAGTGTCCTGTGCCGAAAGAGCAGCAAAGAATAGCCAATCACAGAGAGGCAGAATTAACAGCCATGGCTGCTGTGAAGATTAGACTGGGGGGAGAGGCAAGGGCTGCTGTGATTACGTGTCTGTCGCGCTCAGGTCTCCCAGTAGGAGGCGCTCTGGCTCTGCTAGCACCCCTGAGCGCCACCACCCCCTTGCTTGCTAAAGCGGGCAGGCCGTTTCAAACTTGCTCCCTGCGGGTGGGTGGGTGCTCACATCTTGGTCTTCTCGCTCTCGCCATAGTGCCAGCCGTCACGGGCCTCAGGCACTAGCAGTGTGATAAGGTCGCCCTCCTTGAAGCTCAGCAGAGTGCTGTTGTCACCAGCCGCGTGGGAGAAAATGGCCTTGACCCGCATGCGGCCGTTCCGTTCTAGGCCAGCTGCCATGGAGCTTGACCGTGGCAGTGTCTTGTTCTCAGCTGCCGGGACAATGGGTGTGTGAGAGAGGACCACACGTGTCAGATGGAGCCAGGACTCCAGCATGAACAACAGTCATGGACCAAACACAGGGGCTGTCCATGACCTCCTCGAGGCCCCTCCACCCTCTAGCCTGCCTGTCTGCACAGACAGGGTCCTGCTCTCCTCCCACCATGCCACACTCCCAATCAATACACACTACATGCTCTCACATGCATGTCATACCCATGCAATACCATCCACAGATATCTGTAGACATGCACACAGGCATATGCACATATGTATACCATGCACAAACAGGTGTCCATGTATATACCTACATACATACTCCCACAGTCATGTGCACGCACACGCACTCACAAGCCTTGGTTTCTCAGCCTAGCACCCTCTGGCCCTTACTGGTGGCATAGCTGTTCTTCGGGGTCACGCTCTTGCGCACGGGAAGTGTGTTGGAGTACGAGTCGCTCAGCTTGCTTTGAGACTGCGGAGGAGACAGGGATTTGGGCTGGGCAGCCTTGCGGTCAGCCCAGGGGTTGTAGTCCTCGCTGTCCGGGCCTGCGACGCCATTCATGACAGGTACATTCTCCTGAGCAGACATCCGCTGGAGGAAGAGGCAGGGGCAGGGCGTCGCTGGGAGCCAGCTAGGGAGCAACCCTGTACCCACCACAGGGGCCTGGGCTTGGCACACTGGGCTTGTCCTTTGAGAACATGCTACCACCCCAAGCAAAGGGAACGCCCCTAAACTTTTGAAGGCCCAGGACTCACCCCCACAAATGGTGCCAGTTCAGGTGGTACTGGCAAGGGTTTGGCTCCAGGAATGGGGTCTGAGATGACCAGGTTGGACTTGGAGGCTGACAGGGCACTAGGAAGGATGGAGCCGTTGCTGCTGGCTATCTGTTGCATCAGCTGGACAGCACGGTCTGGAATCTTGTTGGGGTCAGCACAGGCCTGCTGCCACACAGGCAGCTTCTGGGCTAGCAGCTCCTTGCCCTAGAGCGGAAGACGCAGGACAGGAAGGGAGTCAGTAGCAGCATGAGCTCCTCTGCAGCCAGGCATGGTCCACAGGGGTCTCCCTGACGACCGACACCTTGCATGCCTCTGGCCTTGCCTGGCCCGGGTGTGGTCCACAGGGGTCTCCCTGACGACCGACACCTTGCCTGGCCCCAGTGTTGCTGTCCATCAATGGTTCCTCAAAACTAGACAGGCCACCTGTGAGGTTTGCATCTCAAAAGGGGTGCTTGCTAATGCGTCTGGTGTGCACTTATATGCCAGATCCCTGAGAGAACACCAGGTGTGAGATGAGACCAAGGAAGGCCCTGTCCTGGCCATGGTTCCTTGGGGGTGGGGTGTGGTGGGGGGGCCTGGAGGAAAAAAATGGATAAGCTTAGACAACCAGTTCCAGGAGAGGCAGCTCCTTTGTGGGCACAACAAGGAAAGAGCCATCTGTCAGGTGAGAGGGTGAATGAAACCGCAGACAGGACAGAGGCACCTAGTCATGGTCAGGTCATGGGGCTGGCAATGTGCAAAGGTGGCCCCTGACTGGAGGCGGGCTTGCCACTCCCATCCGCCTCCCGAGTCCAAGAGTGTGGCTTGCCTCTGGGGCACATGGAGGTCTATCTGGGGTGCAGCCCACCCCGTGGGCACACAGGATGTACAGAAGGAGGAGGAGCACAGACGTGACCCTGATTTAGGACCTTGTGTCTATTGGAAGATACTGAAAGGCCTGAATGGGCGGGCAGTGTAGCTGAGCCTGGCATCTGGGTACAGTTGAGGCAGCCCACGCCCCTGCTAGCCATTAGGACAAGTGGGCTGTAGTCCTTACATCTGAGATGGCCACACCTGCAGACCAGCATCAAGACCCGTGTTCAGTGCCTGTACACGGCAGTATGGCCAGCTGCCCACATAGAGAGGTTAGAGCTCTTCTTCCAATCCCGACACAAAGTCCGGTCCCCACTAGAGGGCGCACATGCCTCTGCCAGCCTCAAAGCGCCATGCTGGCAAGTGTACCCAGTTAAACCACCAGTAGCTCTCACAGTGGGGGGCTGAGGGGCACAAAAGGGAGGAGGCACAGTCACCACATCTCCCAGGACACTGGTGCAATTCTGACTTGGCTGTGTCCCCGCTTCCAGCTGGTACATAGCCTCTGGCTTGTTTTCTTGGTGCCCAAGGTCCTGGGAACCAGAGCAGAGGTTTTAGGTAGTGCATGTGCGTGTGTGCATAGTGCCAATTTCTAGGCCACCTTCCCACATGGGGACATGACCAGGGCCTTGTGGTTGGCTGGGCTGCCTAGTCACACCTAAACTCTCTGAATGTTCTTGAATGTTCCAGGGGACACTGTCTGACCCTGCTTTAGCTCCTAGAGATGTAGTCAGTGACAGGGTTCCACTCACCCCAACTGTTTCCAGCAAGGGTCTATCATCTGAGCCTTCCCTACCCCGGGGGTTATGTCAGCCTCTGAGTGCCCTGGGCCTCTGAACTCTGACTCCGGGGCCCAGGCCACACGACCTGGGGCTCATGGCTCAGGAGCATTTCCTTACAAGAACTTTCTTTCTTCAGCAAGGCTGGGCTAGGTCTTAGAATGTGGCAACTCCCAGGAAAGTAAGTGTGTGTGTGTGTGTGTGTGTGTGTGTGTGTGTGTGTGTGGAGAGAGAGAGAGTATATGTGTGTGTTTGTGTGAATGTATGTGTGTGTGCATATGTGTGTGCATGTGTATGTGTATGCGTGAATGTGTGTGTGTGCGTGCATGTGTATGTGTTTGTGTGAATGTGTGTGTGTGCGAGAATGTATGTGTGTGTGCATGCATGTGTGTATGTGTATGTGTGAATGTGTGTGTATGTGAGAGTGTGTGCGTGCATGTGTATGTGTGAATGTATGTATGTGTGTGTGTGTGCATGTGTATTGTGAATGTGTGTGTGTGCGCGTGTATATGTGTATGTGTGAATGTGTGTGTGTGTTCTCATGGATAGGCTGTGAGCAGGGAGAGGGAACAGGGGGTGACTAAGGAGGAACCCTCACTAGACTTAGTAGAAAGAGGTTGGCTTCTCAGGGGTCACAGAGGAACAAGGAAAGGTTTACTACATGAGCCCACCAAAAGCATAGTGCTTGATGGCATCAGAGAAAGTGGGGGTAAGGAGCAACTCTGGGGACACCCATGTGACCAGTCTGGGCTCAGAAGAAGCCACCTGGCGCAGTCAAGGGGAGGGGCTGAGCACCAGGAACTCGGGACTTGGGAGCTAGACAGGACCCACAGCTGCCTAGCAGGGGTGGTGTGGGATGAATGTGGCCAGTTCCATGTGGGATGGCCAAACTATGGCAGCTGGTAGACATTGAGCCATGCAGGTCTGGATGTCTGGTGACGTGGTCTCTGGCCTTAGAGGCTAAGAGCTGTCCACTGGCCCAGAGGACACCCAGACGTTCAGATGAGCGTGTAACCAGGAGGACTGAGTGAAGTGGAAAAGCTAACTCTCGGCGGCCAGGAGGTCTGTAGGTCACTGCCTCCCTAGTGCGCATCAGTCTAGCTAGACGTGGCTGGAGCAGAAAAGCCCAGGGTAATCTAGAAAGCCCCCAAGCCCACCCCACTCTGAGGTCTCCTCAGCACGCAGGCAGCTGCACTCCCAAACATCCAGGTATTTCTAGTGCGGGTCTTCCAAATGTCATGCCCGTTGACATTTACAACTCTGTTCCTCAGGCTGAGGTGTGCAAAGGCGCTTGTCCCAGTGTTAGGGTCTTCTCTGGGAGCTCAGCACTCCGGAACACACCTGGGTCCACAGCTAGTTCCCTCCTGCGAATGTGACGGCTGCACTGGGCAGGCCGCTGCGTGGCTCACCTTGGAGTGGTGCGCTGCAGAGTTCTTGGCCACGGCGCACTGCTTCTCCACCAGGAAGCAGAACCTCCTGCGCTCCTCCGTGAGTGCCGTCTTGTAGCCGTCAGACACATAGTTCTCCAGCTCGCCCTGCTTGCTGCTGATGGCATCGATGTACTGGGGACAGAGGGCACAGGCTGGTGAGCAGAAGGCAGACCCTGCGTTGTTTTGGTTAGGCAGCAAACCCAATCATCCCTGCGGGCCGCTGTGGGCATGCCCACACTTCTTGACTCTGAAGACCCAGGAGGAGGGGCCTCTGTGTGTGTAAACACACTGTGAACATAGGCATGCACAGGGGCCAGAGGTTGACACTGGTGTCTTCCCTGATCACTGTTTTCTGAAGCAGGGTCTCTCATGGATCCTGGAGCTCCCCAATTCTACTAGTTCAGCTTGCCCTGGGGATCCTGTCTTCACCTCCCGAGTGCTGGGACTACAGGTACATGATGCCACACTTAGCTAGCATTTATGTGGGTGCTAGGGGTCAGGACTATGGTCCTTATACTTCTGTGGCAAGTGCTTTATCCACTGAGCCTAATACAAACTCCCCAGCCCCCGTACAAATGTATTTTTGAGACAGGGTCTTCATGTACCCAGGCTAGCTTTGAACTACATACAACTCAGTTATGCCTTGAATTTGCTTAATCCTCCTGTATTGCCTCTTACCTGGGATTATGACCAACCCCAGCTTTCCCAGAGAGGGGGAAGTAAGGCACCGGTGGCAGGTCAGCCCCTCCCAGGCTTCAGCTCCACACAGCGTAGATATATCAGAGTGGAGGAGCCTTCTGCAGTGCTCCCCAGTGTCCTGGCTCCACACACCACATGACAGTGTCTAAGCCTTGTGTCACCTACAGTGCCTTTTGCCTCAGGAAAGCCTGCTGCTGGAGAGAGGCACCCACCACTGAGGATGTGGGAGAGGCAGGGGAGGCAAGTCCTCCGCTATTCTGTGGAATGCCATGCCTTTGGGGCTGTGAGGCCCCTCATAGAGCAGGAAGTGAAAATGACCTGTTTCACCTGGGTGTCCAATCTGGGTGGCTTTGTAAGGGCCCCTCGGTCCTCACAGACACTCTGGGCTCAAGAGAGATATGCATGTGGTCATGTGATGGTTCTAAGTACTGCCCACTGCCACCAGGAGACTCAATCCCCCTGTAGCCTCTGAGGTCATAGGCCTGTTGTCTCTCTCCAACCTCTCTCGAGCTTTCTGGGGACACATAACCTACACAGGAAGGTTCTTGCCAAAAAGCCCCCAAGACTTGCGCAAACCTCCAGCGTGGACTAAATGTGCCAAGACAGAACGCTGGGGATCCCCAGAGCTCAGGGAAGTCTGTTTTATAGAGACAAGAAGGGACAAGGTGGCATCAGGTTCGCACAGCAGTTGATATTTAGTGAGGACAGCTTCACACTGTTCAGATGAGGAGATTTGGGGATAGATGGAGGTGCTAACTTATGCCACGAAGACAGAAGAAGGTGTTCTGGTAGTTCAGTGGAAGGCACAAGAGATGCCCTGGGTTTCACCCCATCAGCTCAGAAATAACAACGGAGCTCAGCTGGCAGAGTGCGGGCCTTGCACGCACAACCAGGGTTCCAAGTTTACAGGCGTAGTGCTGCTTGGCTGTATTCCCAGCTCTCTAGGTCTCCTGAGCTACGCAGGGAGCCTGAGGCTAGCCTGGGCTACCCGAGACCTTGCCATTCTTAATCCAACCAAGTAAAGCAAGTGTTTCTGCTGCTGAGATGCTCACTGAATGATTGAGACTTATCAGTTACGTGTAGTTCACAATGTGAAAGAAAGCCTAAAAATCAGACACCAGCTGATCACACTCCTGGATAAAGAGCCACACTGTAAAAACAGCCAGCCATAGGCAGAGAGTCAGGGAAGCTGCAGTCTGAGAGGGCTGTGCTAGCCAGTGTTCGAGTCCACGTCAGGGGCACACGTGGGCTGCAGGCTCCCATGTCTCTGGGAGGAATGTGCCCACCCCCTTGACTTCTCTACTGGTCCCTCCATGACCCGTGGCTGGAAGGGCATGCACCCACGGCCTGGCAGCAGTTTGCAGAGCTTGGTTTTATAGCTAAACCCTACTGTGATAATCAAACTGCCAGAATGTCAAGGAAAAACAGGTATAAGCAGACATTTTCTGTTACAAAACACCCGAGTCGTCTCCCCAGTGCACGTCCTGCACCCAGTCCACTAAGGCTGCCCCACCAGCCTGGAGCAAGAGTGCAGCTAGCCTAGCAGCCCAGGAGCAGCTTGGGCAGTGCTTCCTAGCATGGCCATCTTCCAGCAGGGGGCAGGCCTGAGCTGCCAGGGTGCGCACAGCTGACTCACAACCACCTTGGCGCTCTGACTCAGCGTGGGTGGGCGGCTGAGCCGTGGGCGACAGAGGGGGTTGGAGCAGGCTGTTCCCTTAGCATCTCCCCACACAGGGCTCAGCTGGAGGGGCAGAAGAGGGGAGGCCCAGCTGGCTGGGGGCTGGTCCTCACAGTGGCCACCAGTGCATGTACCAACGCTGCCTGAGAGCCAGAGGGACTTTCTCCAAGGTCAAGGCCTGCCACATACCCTTGTCATCAGACCCACACTACTTCACGTTTCTGCCCCTGTGGCTCCACACTAAGCTGCGGTCCTCCCCCCACGCAGGGCCAGCATGAGTGACTCTGAGAACAGGCCTCGGTCCGGTCAGGGTCTGCCGGGTGGGAGAGAGATGTCAGTGCCAGGCGACAGGGACTGAATGGCCTGACTGGGCCCTGCTGCTGTGAAGGCAGGGTCATTTCCTCCTCCAGCGCCCTCCCTCCGCCCCAGTGCCAAGTACTTTTCCTCTGGTTATGCAACGTGCGCCTACCAGGGCTCCGTGCTCCCCGAGCCTCCCCTGCACCCCAGGGTCCTCTGGGAAGTAGGGGTGGGGCATTCAGCCTTGTCACCCCCAGAGGAGCTATGCTGGGAACACTCCAGGGACGCTTGGTGCAAGCTCCTTCCTGGGGTTCTGGGAAGACTGGCGAGAGACCAGGCGCGCTCAGGGTCACAGAGGAGGAACACAGCTGCCATTCATCACTCAGGGCACACCAGCACCGGCCTCCCAGGTCCCCCTCATTCTGTCCCAGGCCAGCAATTGTCTGGGACTGGGGCACTGTGGCCTTCAGGGCTCAACTAGGCTGTGAGTAGCTTCTAAGGCACAGGGGTATGGACAGACAGACGGACGGACGGACACGGACACACACACACACACACACACACACATACACCCCTCAGCTTGGTTCTTGAGACTAGGCCCTCTTCCAGAGACTTCTCAAGGACAACATTAGCCAGAAGGGCTCAGCAGCAGTCTTACAGGGAGAGCTAAGGAACTGAGGCGGAGGGAGAGAGCACCTGTGATAATTTGTGCTGTGTCATTATCTAGGGGACTTCAGAAAAGAGGTTCCACTTGAAACTGTCACCTAGGACAGCAGTGAAAACCAGGCCACAAGGCCTCCTGAGAACAGCACCTTCCAAACTGAGGCCCGAAGTCAGCCCACCACGGATGGTTTCTGGGTTTGTAGGCTGCGCGCTACCTTGACACCGAGCTTTCATCTCCCTGGGGGACAGGGTAACTGGTATGGGGGGCCCGGCCTCATTAGCAGGTCTGGCAGCCTGTGAGTTAGGAGAGCATGGTGTTTTATTTCTAAGATTTCCACTTAAGTACCTCACAGGTCCACCTGGGCACCTAGGAGTGGGTCAAGACAAGGGGGAAAAGGCCTCAGAGCATACACTGAGGAGAATCCCCAGCTGGGAGGCGGGAAGAGCCCTGGGCCACGACATCATCAGCTCCAGTCTGCCTGGGAGAAGCAGGCTTCAGTGCCCATCCAAAGACATCGGCAGCAGCACGGGGAAGCTGCCATGTGGCTGCCACGTCTGTCTAGGAATAACCACCGACTTCCCTGACCTCCTTTTCCAGGCCACTGACTCCTCACAGGCAGATCCTGGAAGTCTGGGCCGAGGAAGCGTTCCTTTGCAAGGGCAGGGGCCAGGTGGTGGCTGCCCTTCAGGCCTCCAAGTCCCCCAGTCAGCGGGTGAAGTGGGTAGGGCACTCCAGTGTGGTGGGGACATCTACGCTTTCTGGAAAGCAGAGTGTAGAACACAACTCCAGCCTGCACTGCCAATGGCTTGGCATCGGGCCATTTAAAATGGCATTAAGCCTGTCCCCGCAGTGGCCAGGTTCCTGCTGTCCCCACCCGCCCCACGTTGCCTCACAGCTCCTTGCTTAGCTGGGTGCTATGGCGACGGCACTATAGAAACGCCCGGCTGAGAGCATTTAAGACCCACAGAGAAACGCTCCCACTTAGTCACCCCAGCAGGACAGCCCTGTAATCTGAGACGACAAAAGTGATTGGAAAGTGTGTCTCCTCTGCTCCAGAGCCAGCCAGCCGGTGACTCAGAGGGGGGAAGGATGTCCTAGAAAAATCTGGAGCTGCTGTGGCTCACCGTAACCCAATGGCCACGGAGGTTTCCCACAACTGTCAAACCCTGGACTGACCAAGGCCTCCTACAGCTTAAGAATGAGTTCACGAGCTTGGTCCCACTGTTACCATTGGGGGCCATGACTCCCAAGGAGACAACTCAGAACCCTGGGCTGTGCTGGGTAGGAAGAAACAGCAAGAACCCCACGCTCCAGATTGCCTGAGGGTGTGGCACCCAGGGCAGTGCACAGAGCCAGCACATGCTGACCATGGTGGACAGGGTTGGCGTGATCTTGCCCATAGACTGGCATATGGCAGGGCTAGCTATTTTAGTGGTTTCTAACAATTAACTTTTGGGGACACGTTAGTCCATGGCAGTGACTAAAATGTCCCCAAAACTCACTGTGTTATAAACTCAATCTTCAAAAGTAGCTGTCAATGAAAGCAGGTGGCAAAGACCAGCCAAGGCTGCTCCGGGGGGGGGGGGGGCGAGGGATGGGTGTGGTTACGGAGTGGTCCCCAGGACAGCCGTATAAGGGGAGGACCCGGCAGCCTTCCTGATCTACGCGGTACTACGGCGTGAGGCCCTGCTGGGTTCCGGGCCCACACTCCACTGTCTCTCGGACCCGAGCCGAACAGAACTCGCACACTGTGTGCTGGAGGGAGGGTACGGCACACGCCAGGCGGGCCAGCCTCTGCTATTGTACTCTGTGAAGATCTCAGCTATGGTTGTTTGTCTTTGCTTTGTTAATTATACAGACCTTTAAATAGAATGAATTGTTCCCGTTTCTCAGACCCCTAGACAGACAAATCCCACAAAGGGTCACAAGTGAGAACTCCAGAGACGCCCAGCCACCAAAGTGCCCCTGCGTCATGGTGAATAGACGTCCAGTTATCTAGGCTCCGGAATCCCCAGGAGAGCACGTGACACTCCCTTCCCACCCTCTGAGGCAGGCACCCCCCTGGGACATTCACCAGGTCCCTCTTTACACAGCTGGCCTGGACAGGGAACCTGACATGCTTTCTACCAACGTAGGAGCCTGAGCGGAGAGGGGGTCAGGCTCAGGAGCCCTTCGGGCCTTCCACAGGGTCAGACCTGTCTCAGGGTGACCTTGAATGGGGTTAGGCCTGCCCACCCACTGTAGCTGCTTCTCTTTGACTTCTTACATGGCGCCTGGGGCTTCAGCATGAAGCTGCGCCTCAGCTGCCTCTCCCTCGGCTCTCAGAGTAAGCACAAGGGTAGGAAAAGACAAACTGTGCCCCCAAGTCCAAGCCTAGCACACACCTGGAGGGTGAGGGCCGGTCAAGGGAGGGGATGGCAAGTCACACAGAAGGAAAAGCAAAGGCAGTGCCACACTCCCAGAGGCTACCATTGGCAGGCAGCCTCCTACCCGTGCCTGTCTTGTTCAGGCAAGAGCTAGGGTGGGGGAGGAGTCAAAGGGGACAAAACCGGAAGGGATCCAGGCCCACACACAGCAGCTGCCCACGAGCGACACGGTGGGAAGGGATGTATTACCATACCCACTCAGCCTCTTTGCTTAGGACCCTGGGGTACCAGCTGGTTGGCAACTGGCTATTGCAGGTACCAGAGGCTTGGAGTCTATTGGGCCAGCAAGACTGCTCACATCTACCTCTCCCTAGGGATGGAAGGGAGGACAAGGCTGGATAAAAGAGCGCCTCTCTACTCTGGGGCTGCTCTCGTCCCTCACCCTTTCAGGGTGGCTGAGGAGGAGGAAGTGAGAGTTGGGTTTGCTTTAAAGCTTCAGCACGGCCTTTACTTTCCATTTTCTTAAGAGTCCCAAAGGGATGGGTGCATCCCTCAGTTTCTGAGCTGGGGACAGAGGCCACACCCCAGGACTCACGGCGTGTCCTAGTTCCCCAGAAAACAGCTTTTCCCGATGCCTGGTGGCTACCCTGTGGTGACAGAGGGAAGGGCCACCCTGGGCAGTGCCCTTAGGCCATGAGAAGGGGCTCTCAGAACTCCCCTTTCTTGTTAAAGCACCTGCCCCAGTTAGTGCCCCAAATGCTTCTAAAGCTCTCATTCTCTGACCTATAATTAAAATTAGTTTTCTCTGGCACTCTCAACACGGAAGCTCCGTTCTGAGCATTTCTTAACCAGGCAGCTCTCACCTGCAAACTCAGACAGTGCTGTTGGTGTCCCCCCACTCTCCCCACTCCCCCCACCAGTCTGGCACCCTCACATATCCTTAGCCCGAGCAGTCTGTCTCTTGCAACATCTGTGTTCAGCGACCACCCTTCTGTAAATGGCCTGTCCTTAGTCCAGCTTGGGACAAAGGTCTGGCCACTCTTCTAAGTGGCCCAGCCTTGCCAGAGCCCAGAAGCAGGAGGCTGTGGGAGAGGCCAGCATATGATAGGGCTATATGCCAGGGAGGCATTCCCGAAGGCTTGGGCCTGTCACCATGAGCTCCGGAGGCTCAGCCCACTGATGCTCAGCAGCCTCAGGCTCGCCGTGTGAGTTCCTGTCCCCAAGAGCCTCTGCACGTGCAGCTGAGGGACTGTTCCAGTAAGCGAGGCTCCAAGCACACAGGGTCCCTATTGGTAGATCCCTGGAACCAGACACGCTGTTCACCTGGCAGGGGCAGGGGAGGGGACATTGTTCAACAAGCACAAGTGAAGGCCAGCAATGTGCATACTGGGACCAAGGTAGCTAATCGCCCACACCGCCTCCTGCAATGGTCGCTATTGCTAGGCCCCAGGCTGTGGTAAGGCTCCAGGATCCCAAGCTGGGCCTCTGTGCCTGACCCAGGCTGTCCACGCCAGCCTATGTTTGACTTTCTAAACCCTAGGCTCACCATGGTCTGACCCTGCTTGACTCTGGCTAATCCAGTGAGGGCCATATAGAGTGGAGACCTCAGACACACAAAAGGGCAGCTCAAGGAAGCAGGGAAGCCCTCCCCAGGCTGGAACAACTAGGTAAACTGAGTCGAGGCCTCTGTTTCTATGTTACCAGTGAGCTTAAGACATACTCAGGCCATACCAGGGCATTCCCACTCCCAGTAGTAAAGCTGCCACCTTCCTGGTTAATTTAAGTAGTAGTTCCAGGAGCCCCAAAAGACTGGAACCCTGCCCTCACCCAAGTAACAGAGCATGGGTGCCTCTGCTAACATTGCTAGCCATCTAGAGGTCTGGTGGATGTAACATTACAAGAGCCAGCCAAGACCGCTGAGCCCCAGCTGACTAGGGACTATGGAGTCAGCTACTATACCCACCTGCAGGCCAGCTTGGGAGGAGTTAAAATAGGGATCCACGGAGGGGAAGGATCTTTCTCTGGTAACTAATACCTTGTCGAAGTCTTCAAATCCACGACAACCCTTGTGGGCCAACCTGGAGTGATGCCCTGAGCGGGCCTGTGGCCACTGTGGCGGGTCCAGACCTTGCAGAGGAGTGGGGTTCAGCTCAGCTCACAAGCGCCAGCATTTCCTTCCCTCGAAGGGGAAGATGCTGCCGTGCTGAAGGGCCTTGGGTCCCTGCTTAGCTGCTGGCAGCCACACCCCATGCATAGGTTAGATGGGATCCCTGGCCAAGTTTGCAAAGGCACTGGGGGCCTGTAAGACCTGCACCAGGGGTAAGGGTTTTTGAGTAGCCTGATTGGCTGTAGCCAGGCTGACAGGCTACTCCAATACGGTAGCCAGCAAGCCTACCTTCACTCATCACAGAGGGACCAGCCCAGGGCAACCACACCAAACACTCTCTACCCTCAAAGGTGGGAGGTGAGATACTCCAAGAACACCCTGCCTTCTGCTTGGGCATCAGAAGCACTGTCTCTGATGCTCCCTCATCCTTCTCAGGAAGCAGCCAGGGCTGGTGGGGCCACAGGCCTGCACACAGCTGAACAAGGCAGAAGAGTCCAAGTTCAAGACTGCTCTGCGTTGCACAGAGTTTAAAGTTAGCCCGGACTTCTTAGGTACCCCCCCCAACAAAAAGGCTATCTACAGATATAGATGTATAGGTAGATACAGCTGAGAGGTAGAGCGCTTGACTAGCATACGTAAGGCCCTAGGTTCAATCTCGATACCTCCCAACACACAGCCAGCCAGCAACAATTCATGTGAACCCAAACTGACATGACTGGTTAAGTACAAGCAACCCACGGGGGAGACCGACTTCATTGTGTTCAAGACCACAGATACAGGACGTGAGTCTCCCTAGACAGATACAGGACGTGAGTCTCCCTAGACAGATACAGGACGTGAGTCTCCCTAGACAGATACAGGACGTGAGTCTCCCTAGACAGATACAGGACGTGAGTCTCCCAGAGGAACACACAGATAAGAGACATCTTGCTTGTTAAGGGTTAAAGTGCTGTTTCCTACAGAGAGACAAGGAAGAGAGGTTTGGAGATGCAGAAGGGTCCAGGCAGAGAGTGGCACTTGTATGTTGTGGGGAGGAGGGTGTAGGGCCCTTCTTGTCCATGCTCAGAGGGAAGAGGCAGGACAGGTGGCTCTACCTCACAATAGGGGAAAAGGTTCAGAGAGGACCTGGAGGTTATTATGCCCAGGAGAGGACAGGCAAGCTTGGTGCCATCTGCAGTCTTAAGTAAGGCAAAGAGCTAATTCTCGAGCAGAGAGAGAGCTGACTGAGCCCTGGGGCCTGGGCAGAGAAGGACCTGGCAGAATGATGCAACCATGCTCCAGGACAGGCCAGAGAAGCCTCAGACAAGGCTGACCATCAAAACTAGAAAGGAGACATGACACATCTTCAAGACAATGCCAGGAGGTCCCCAAGCCTGGGGTGCCCTGAGGGGTAGGCGTCTGAAGAGCCAAGTCTCCTCCACACCCAGCGTCTGTAAGTTAAACCAGGACCCACTGAGAGGCGGCCACTACAGCCTCATGGGAAGGAGGTACCCAGAAAGTCCCGGCATCCCCTGAAGGGCTGGAGTATACAATGGCAGCAGGCGTTTCTGTCTGCAAGAGAACGCCTTCCCAGTGCCACACAGAAGTGGCGCCACAGCCACAGGCAGCTGAGGGTTCTATGACCAGCAGGAGAGACTGGAGTGAGTGGGCCAGGCCTTTGCTCAAGATGGTTGACGTTCTCAGGGCAAGGGGCAGGCATGAGAGAGAGAAGGAAAGCAAAGCAAAGAGGAGACGAGCCCTCGGAGCCACACCCAGCCCCGCCCTTTCCTGAGCCTCAGGATGCAGTCTGTCCATCATATCACAGCCTTAGACACAGACTCACAGGGTGACTCTCCGTGATCTGGTCGCAGCATAGGACCAGCGAGTGAAGGATGGGCCTGGGTCTGACGGGAAAAAGCATCGACCATCCGCAGAGGTCGAGGACAGGAAAACACTGGTTTGGCAATGAGAGACCGACGGATTCATGCTCAGCATGGACAGACCTTGAAAACAGTCTCCGTGCAAGAAGCCAGACTCCAAGTCACACGGTGTGACTCAGCTGAGGTCTAGAACATGGAGATCTCCAGAGACAGAAAGCAGGTAGGTGCTCCTGCGTGGGGAACAGTAGGGGTGGGGGTGGAGGTAGACAGGGGTGAGTGCTGCGGGATGTGGGCTCGTTTTAGGCTGCTAAACGGGTGCAGGTCGGTGCCATGGCTGTTCAGCCCTGCAGACCCACTAAAACCCACTGTGCTGTATGTGTTAAGTGCATTCTGTAGTGGACACTGTCTAAGTAAGGCTGTCGCCAGGCAGAACGAGATAGGCCAGCTCCCGTCATCGGGCTGCTGAACGCTTCCCTCTAGGTTGTTACTCATGCATGGAAATCCCCCCTGCGTGGCCTGCACTGAGGAGCCTACTCCCCGCCAGGCAGCAGGGTGAGGTCTGCTGGCCGCGTCGTCAAAAGCAAGCAGGACACTGATGAGTGAGTATCTGTTCCTCCTGCAGCTCACCCGAGAAATCTGTCCAAGAACAACTTCAAGACAGCTCACAGCATCCCCTGTGGGACAGCCTCAGCCTGCACATGTCCTTGGAGGTAGCTACGGGTCACAGATGGTCATTAAAAATACTGAAGCAAGCGGGCGGTGGCGGTGCACACCTTTAATTCCAGTACACAGGAGGATCTCTAAGTTTGAGGCCAGCCCAGCCTACATAGTGAGTTCTAGCACAGCCAAAGCTACATAGTAAGACCTTGTCTCAAAAAACAAAAACAAAACAAAATACTAAAGCAGCTTGGGAACTGTATTAGCTGCTAAACTGCTTGTTTGCCTTGCAAGAAGGAAAACCGAGTGTGGGTCCCAGAACCCACACTTAAAAACAAACAAGCCTAGGTGTGGTGGTCTGCACTTGCAATCCCAGCTCTGGGGAGGCAGAGGCAGACGGACCCTGGGGCTCACTGTCAGCCTAACCCGCTCGGCAAGCTTCCAGTCAGCCAGACTCAGAGAGAGAGAGGAAAAAGCCTAAAGAGGAATGGCCTTAGGTTGTCCTCTGGCCTCTACACACACAAGCACACACATGTATGTGTGCCTGCATATACTTGTACCTTCGCACACACAAACATGCACATAGATGGTCAAAACTAAGACCCTGGACTCAGAAAAACGTGATGTGGGGAAGGCAGGCTACTTGGAAAGCGCACATGAGAGAGCAGTGGTGGGGTTACAGGGACCTTAAGCTTCCTGCTATCCTACCCCGGCACATGAAGCGCGCTGTCCAGGCCTGCCCGCTCATTTAGGACAGATAGGCTCATGAACCCGCCTGCGAAACACCCCCTCAGGTCCGCACGCGCTTAGAGACAGCTCTCCTAGGCCACCTCGGCGCTGGAGCCCTGCTGAGCCACACTGCGATCAAGGAAGCACAGCTTGGCGCTCTCAGCCCTCCCACTCTCCTGGGCCCGGGGGAGAAGCCGGAGGCACCTTGGGCACAAGAGGGGCATCGGGGGCCTTGGGCAGGAACTCACCTGGGTGGTGGGTGCTGCCTGACGCCACAGGTAAGGGTGTGGACCCCAGGCCTTGGCACCAGACCTTGTCCTCCTCTCCAAGCCCTGCGACTACATTCCTCTACAAACACTGGGTGTCCTGTTGTGTCCCTTTTTATCTGCCCAGCTGGGGCTTTAGAGTGGGTGGGGTTTCATGGCCTGCTCAGTATCAGGGCACTGCCTGCAGTTCTGACATGTCAGTCTGGCCACAGAATCCTAAACCTGGCCAGCACACAGCACCTGCGGTGCAGTGGCAGAGAAAATGGCGATGAATCGGGCCCTGGGAAGCCTCCAGGGCCATCTGCCACAGATGACCTTGACTGTCCAGCCTGGGGTGCACAGCAGTCTGGGGTCTGGCTCCTGGCAAGGAGTCCAAAGGGACAAGGGGAGGCTTAGCCTGAGCCTCTGCGTGGCGGCTGAGAGCCTTGCTGGTGTCTTTGCTGACTTAACCATTCCTGCAGCTCAAGGGCTTGGAAAGTTACTCCAGAAATCCAGCCCTGCCCTGCCGCACCTGGGCCTTCCCCTCCTTTGACAGACACACAGGAAGCTCATGGGCAGATGGGGAGGCTTCTCCTCGCTAAGGAAGGGGTGTGAAGTCACAGCTGCTGCCTGGGGCTTCAGGCTCCCATGTGCCGGCAGCAGCCACCATACCTGCAGCTCCTTGTCGGAATACTTCTGAGGGTTCTTGCTTCCTTGGCTCTTCTTGCGAAGCTTCTTCAGCTCAGCCTGACACTTGTCCAGGGCGTCTGTTTTGCTCCTCTGTTCTGTCTGGTATTTCTTCAGTGCAGCCTGGGGATCCATGACACAACCATAGAGGCCCGTGAACCGCACAGACAGCTTGGAGTTCCCTCCTCAGTCCTCCCCGCTCCCTAGCGGCTCCCAGCTGGCTGGAGTGAGGCAGGGGGTCACAGCTGCACCCCTCCCTCTCGTCTTCCTCTGGCAGATCCCCAATCTCCAAGACCAAAATTAGACCTGGGAAGCAGCCTGTCCCCATTCCTTGACCCTGACAGTAGGCGCAGAGCCATGAACTCATGTGGTGAATACTACAGCAGCCTTAGCTAACGGGCAAGAACAGTGAGGCACAGACAAGGCACTCGTGTGGGTTCTGCAGTACCAATCTTCAGCTACACGACAAGTGGCCGAGAGGCAGGGGGGCTGCACGTGCAGCATCAGATATGGAAGATCAGACGCAATGAATGGGCTCTTCCCTAGGCCACTGGGGTGAGAATCCAGAGGGGAAAATAAACTTTCAGGCCTAGGAGACAGCGCTACAGGCAGAGGCAGAGCCAGGCCTGGCGATGGTGGCCCAGCAGGCACGGCGCAGGGTGTACTTACGCTCAGATACCTGGAGTCCAGCTCTACCTTCTGCTCCAGCTGTGTGAGCAGCTCATTGTGAAAAGACTTCAGCTGGGTGCAGAGAGGAAACAGAGCATTAGGCGGCTGTGAGTCGAGGAGCAGGAGACGGGAGCAGAGCCAGCCTGGACAATGTGCCATGGCAGGAGAACCCTGCAGGGCCACGAAGGACCCACGGGGCCAGGAGGCTCCTAAGGGTGAGGACTGGACACAAGCCCTTCAGAGCCTTGACACCCAATCCCCACCATCCTCCCTCTGCTGGATCATTCCGGCTATGGTTAAAGGAGCTGGAGCTGAATCTCAAGAAAAGTTGATTTTGTTGCCCATCAGCAGCAAGAACTGGGGCCTGGCCAGAGGCACAGGTGACGCTTGATGGAGCTGACTGTCACTGACCCATCACAGGTGGCCACCTGAGCATGGGACCCTGGTTTCCTTTCTTTTTGCAGGTGCCGGGGAATAGGTCACCTTCTCAGCAGCCCGGAGTAACTCCTGTGACCCGTGTTCCTGTCTCTGAGTGTTGACTGCATGGCTATGCAAGTCCCAGTGGACCCACAGATAAAGCACACAGCTAGTGTCCTTCGCCTAACACTTGGTTCCCCTGCTCACCCATGTCTGATGGGGACGTCCTTCTGTATATGTGTTTCTCTTACTGCTTGATGAATAAAACACTGTTTGGCCAATAGAGGTGGGAAGATGGGTGGGACCAGGAGATGAGGAGAATTCTGGGAAAGGTAGGCAGAGAGAGATTATGAGGAGACGCCATGTAGCCGCCAAAGGAGTAATAGGTGTGGGCATTCTCCAGTAAGCCAAGACCACGTGGAAATACGTCGATTTATAGCAATGGGTTAATAATTCAGACAGAGCTAGCCAATAAGAAGCCCTAGCTATCGGCCAACAGCTTTATAATGACATAGCATCTGTGTGTTTATTTGGGGCTAGGTTGGAAAGAAAACTCCAGCTATGTGCGTCTGCTCCCTTGAACCCAAGGGCGAGGTCCCAGAGGCCAAACTCACCATCTCTTCCAGTTGGTTCTGGATCTGCCGGTGGACTTCGGCCATCTGGAAGAGGACATCCCCTGGAGGAAAGAAAGAGGGTTACAGATTTCCAATCTCTGAGCCCGCACCAGGGACATCACCGGCACCACAGAGGTTCTGTGACTCTAGACAGAGGAGCTTCTGGGAGACAAAGCCAGGTGGAGGGTAAGAAGAAACGGCAGTCTAAAATGATGAGGGGGTTAGAGTCTGAACTGGAGTGCTGTGCATCCTTGCGGGGAGCTCAAAAGTCCACGCCGAAGCACACGCTTAGGACAGACGTTGCCAGACGAGCCTGTGCAGACAGGGTTTTACCTGGGCGTAGCACAGATGGGCACCTACCCAGACCTCACATTCATCCAGTCACTGATTAGCCAGTGCTGTGCTGAGCCCTACACCAGGGCAGGCTCACCTCCCTGCGAGGGCACAACAAACTGCCCTCTCCGACCAAGGCCTCCCTGCCAGTTTCCATGGCATTCCAAGCGAATGCCATTATGGGCCGAGTCCCTGACTGGCCCTAGCCCTGGGCCCTAGCCCTGTGAGGGCAAAGTGGTCTCAGAATCGCTCGCCCTGGCACGGTGGCATGCCAGTGACTCTGGAGTCAGCAGAGCCGGTGGGCCCAGAACGGGAAGGTGGGTGGCTGCTGTGGATCAGCATAGCAGGAGACGCCACAGAGCACTAGGCACAGCTATGGCCCCATGAACGTTTCCCCGGGACATCAACGCTTCAGGGGCACTGAGGTGCCTTGGCCTACCTGTAGGGTAGACTGAGACAGCAGAGGTTAGCTGTTCAGCAGTCAGCACTATCCAGGGCTTAGACACCACCTAGTTCATACCCACTTGCCTGTGACACACTCCAGGCTGGACTACTGTCTGGGTTTGCCCAGTGCCACATACCCACCTCCTGCTTTGACAAGGGTACCACAGAAAAAGAGTAGCAAGGAAGAGGCCTTGAGGACCAAGACACTTTCTTTTAACCCAAGAATGATCAGATCAGATCCCAGCACCTCCCTCCTGCTCCATCCCTAGGGACGAGGGCACCAGGCCAGGCAGGAGGGCCCAAGGGTTTTGTCAGGTGCTCTTCACCCATCATCCATCTCCTGATGCCAACTGAGCATGAGCTCCTAGCTCCGTTCTTTTTCCAGGGGCCTGAGACGCCAAGTCACGCTCAGGGTCTATGCTCAGTTGGCCACAGGGGACACGTAATAAACCTAACCAAGACCTCCAAGACTGTCTGCCCTCTCTGCTGCAATTTGTCTGTGGAGCAAACGCTCCCGTTTCCTCACGTGCGGAGAAACCCAGCAGTGTGGCTCCACTTGCCTGATTGGCAACTATCTGATAGCTCCTTTTGGGGGAGTCCGGGACACTGCTAGATGCCACGGACATAAGCAGAGGAGGAGGGCCTATGTGTGCCTGGAGGCTGGAGTATATGCTACGAAGCTGCACCCCAGGTCCTTCCAGATACAGGACTCCCCCCCCAGGGGTCCCTCTTCCGGCACCCACTATCGCCAGCTAGAAACTAGAAGAAAGCCTCTGACGACAGAAGTCCTAGTTGGAGGGTACCTTCCTCTAGGATTATCACATTTCCCTTAGGAGTTCATCTGGGACCCGGGAAGGGCAGATTTTTGTGAACCTTCTTAGTCCCAAGAGATGTCGCTTTAATTCCAGTGACCACAGGGACACCGGGCACTGGCTGAAGATTTCCTACACCAATTAGCAGAGTTTTCAAGGCCATGCCAGCCAACTGGCCAGTCAGCAGAAAATGGCACCCAGGTCAGCAGGGTGATCAGAACCCAGATCTGTAACTCTCCCTGCCAGCCCCACCTGGCTTGCCTAACACCTCCCTGCAGGTCACCCTTTGTGGTCAAAGGGGCAAACTCAACGGTTGCCTGGAGCTTTGCACAAACCCTGAGTCATCTGGATAAATGGACCTGTGGATGCCAGGGATAAAAACTTCAGTAGAGGTGTCTGCCCATCACCACACCCTAAATGTATACGACCACAGGCCTGGATGGAGCCTAACGCCGCATGGCCAGGGTACAATGACCATTCCAGAAACTGCATCCCTAGAGACCACAGGGTTGTCATAACTGTGTGTGGCCAATAGGAAGCTGTAGTCGCAAAGGCAGTGATACCTACACACCAAGGGACAGGCAAGTAGCCTCAGATTTGCAAAACCCCTTTGAAGAGGATGAAGTCCTACTTCTGGTCCACTCTGGACCCAGACTCTGATATGCTTGAAGGGCCTGGGGTCCACATGGGGACACACTTTAACACAAAGGAGTCTGGTCCCTTTATCCCTGGTTGAGGAGAAGCACTGAGATAAATGGGTGAGGCCAGGGGAGAGCCACAAGGACACAGACTCAGTCCCCATGGGGAAGAGGCCTTTGTTGCCACCAGCACACATGCACAGGCACGTCAATTATTCAGCAAGTCACCAGGGCAGTGTCCCACATGCTCAGGACAAGGGAAACCCAAAGCCACAGATCAGAGCTTTCTATGCTCAGACCAGAAGCCGCCAGTGTGCAAGCAAGAAATAGAAGCACGCGTGGCACGCACCAGGGTCCTCTGTGCTTCCCTGCTTCTGTGAGTTCCGCAGGGCGGAAGGCCGTCGCTCTGGGACAAGGAAGAAGCACCCAAGGGAACATTCAGGGCTTTGCTTGATCACATCCCCATGACTCAGGGGGTCTTGGGTCTACCTCCTGGCTCCCAAGGTCCCACAGACACCTGGGAATGGGCTGCAATTATACCCAAGCAGAAAGCAGGCGACCACAATGGGCATGAAGTCCGGCCTGGCAGGGAACCCATCTGAGCCCTTGACAGCCCTGGCCCTACTCTCTCAGCTTTGGGTTACATACACCCACCCTTCCTGAGGACAATGCCTGTGCAACCAACTCCTCAAAGGGCCATGAGGTCTACAAGAGGGGGTATGGGGCAATAGCAACCGACAGACTATGCACGTAGCTAGCAATCTCCCTATGGGTTGCTACTCTCTACTATGGCCACATAACTTAGGCCCAGAATTACAAGTTAATGTCAAGACCAAACAGAAAAGTTTCCTGTACCCACAAAAGCAGCACACACTGATTCAAGAACCTTGGAAAGCAGTGTAATCAAACAGCAGGTCCTTAAAGGGAACTGGTGATGCCCAAGGGTGAGTGAAGTTTTCCACAGACCCAACGGGACAGCAGTTACCACGCCCTCGGGGATGTGTCAACACTCAGACACAAGAACAGTGTCCTGATGAGCTAGAACCCTCCGCTCGGGATCCCAGCTAGAACCTTCTGCTTGGGATCCCAGCTGGGTAGCCTGTCCCCAGCCCCACATATAATGGGTATGCACGCAGGGGCCTAACTAGGCAAAGGCACAGAACAGGGTACACGTGTGTGCGTGCGTGCGTGTGAGAGAGAGAGAGAAAGAGAGAGAGAGAGAGAGGGAGGGAGGAAGAGAGAGAGAGAGAATGGTGTGTGCTTGCTGCAAGCTGGTGCTGTGCAAAACCAGCCCACGTGGTGAATCTTTAAACTGCATTTTACAAGAAGCTGCAGGAAGCCACGTGCAGTGGAGCTTGAGCGTGCACAGCCACCAGCACTTAACTCCTGCCGTACCGTGAGCACAGTGTGCAGGAGAAGCCCGTGTAGCCCCTGGGCGCCCCACTGTAGAGGTGGATCCCTGGCCAGGGGTGTGATTTCTGCCGGAAGCTACTAGGAGTTTTGCCCACTGGCCCTTGTATGCTTCTTGCTTCTGAAGAGCTGCAGGCCAGCACGGACAGACAGGCAGAGGCTGAGCCCTCACTGTGGACACTGTGATATCCCACCACCCTCCTTTTCTAGGAAGATCCTACCCGCTGTGCTGTACTGAGAGGAAGAGGCTTTCTTTCTTTTTAAAAAAGATTTTTATTACTTTGAATTATGGTGGGAAGCATGTTCACATGAGTGCAGGAGCTCTTGGAGACCAGAAGAGGTCATCGGAGCCCCGAGGCTAGGGTTACGGCACTTGTGAGCTGCTGACATGGGTGCTAAGGAACAAACTTGGGTCCTCTGTAAGAGCAGGATTGGCTCTTAACTACGTTAAGTAGTTAAGAGCCCCAGGAAGAGGCTTTCTGTCCAGGCTTAGCCAGGGCAATGAGGCCCAGTGTGCCAGAGCAAACAGTGAGAGTGGGAGGGTAAATCTTTACAGACAGCTGCCACCTGAGGAGCCTCTCCGGGGGCTGGAGTATCAGGGGTGACTGGCAGCAGGTGGCCCATCCCGGGGCCCTGGCATGTGAGATCCCCAAGGGAAGGAAGCCCCTGGCACGCCAGGACAGTGAGTCAGCCCTAGCTCAAAGTAAATGGGGGTGGGGACAGCTGCAGACAGGAGGGCTTCAGGACCCCAAATATTTGGGAACTTAGGAGGTGAGACCCCCAAAACATGTGTGGGTGCCAGAGACAACACTTGTCATTTGGGATAAAAGAAACACACACACACACACACACACACACACACACACACACACACACACACAGAGAGAGAGAGAGAGAGAGAGAGAGAGAGAGAGAGAGAGGAGGGAGGGGCAGGCAGCCATAGCAGGAGACCACACCCTCAACTTCTACCACTGTGCAATGTGAGTCAAGCAGCTGAAAGGTCAGCCACCACTGAGTCACCCTGCATGTCACCCTAGTGTCTCAGTTTTAAAGATTTCTGGTACTATTAGTAACCTGGCTTCATGTCTGAAGGGTTAGTGTACAATTTGGTGCATGTGGATATATCCCTTTTCTTACGGGTAAAACACAGGGACTGGGGTACACTGATGATGCCCCCAGCAGGGGTCAGGAAACCCTTCTTTTCCTTTGAGTTTCTGTTTTGCTTTTATTTGTTTCTCTGAGGTAGGGTTTCATGTATCTCGGGCTGACCTCAGGCACAAAGTCACTATATAGCTTTACAGAGCCTTGAACTCCTGACCCCTTGCCTCTGCTTCCAGAACACTGAGATCACAGGTGTGCACCAGCACACCTAGCAGACTCGCTGTCTGTGGCTAATTAACACTCCATGGGTGGAAAGAACATGGTATGTAGGCTGCTTGAATGTCTGCTCCACTGCAAGTGCATTCCTTCACTGACATTAGAGCACACTTCTTCAGGATTCGGTGTATACCGAAGACCAGCTTTGTAGACTGAACAATTAGTGGATTCTTGGGCCTTCCATTGGTAGGCAGCCATTGTCAGACTAACAAGATCACAGCCTGTAAACTATTCTAATCTCCACCCCCACCCCCCCATACATGCATACATGCATATATCCTGTCTCTCTCTGCACACACACACACACACACACACACACACACACACACCAACTCTATATAGATTCATTCTATAAGATTCTATAAGATCTGTTTTTAAACCCCACTCCTGGTACCACCTTCTGCAACCAACTGCTGTGATGAAACATCATGACCAAAGCATCTGTGAGTTTATTTGGTGTTTACACATCATCAAAGGAAGTCTAACCCTGAGTTCATCACTAAAGGAATTCAGGACAGGAACTCAAAAAGGACAAGAACCTGGAGTCAGGAGCTGATGCAGAGGCCATGGAGGGTACTGCTTACTGGCTTGCTCAGCCTGATTTCTTACAGAACCTAGGACCACCAGCACAGGTGTGGCACCACCCAGTGGGCTGAGCCCTCCCGCATCAATCACTAATTAAGAAAATGCCCTACAGCCTTGCCCGTAGCCTGATCTTACTGAGGCATTTTCTCAATAGAGGTTTCCTCCATCAATAAAGGTGACTACAGCTGGTGTCAAATCAACATAAAACTACCCAGCACAACTGTTTATAAGCTGCAGCTGTGGCAGCAGATCTGCAGGCCCATGACTGCCCTAAGTGCTACTCACGCGATCAGTCAGTCTTCCGGCTGTTCATTTTTAAATGCGCGTGCGTGTGTGTGTGAGTCTTAGCTGAATGTGTACACCGATATACAGCTATCTGTGTACCACACCTGGTGCCATGGAGGCCAGAACTGGAGTTATAGATGGCTGTGAGTGGCCATGTGGGTTCTGGGAATCAAACTCTGGTCCTCTGGGAGAGTAACCAGTGTTCTTAAACTCTTAGTTATCTCTCCTGTGCCTATGATATGCAATCTTTTGTTGTTATTTTGAGGCATGGTCTCATTATGTAGCTCTGGCTGTCCTTGAACTCACAGAGATGCACCTGCCTCTGCCTCTGCCTCCTGAGTGCTGGGATTGAAGGTGTGTGCCCTCATGCCAGACATGATGTGCATTTTTGGGGCCCTCTCGGCTCTACAGCCAGAAAGGGCCCTGGTAGCCAGAACTTTAGTGTCTCACGTCCTCTGCCAGTACAATGGCCATCTGGAAGACTGGAGGAACTTTAAAAGACTCAGGGTTCCCCCCACAGAGGTGGAACCCTCCTAGATGGGCAAGGGGCTTGAACTGGCCAAGTTCTCCCTAGGAACCCTGTCCTTGTCCTGGCTAGTCCTGGACTATTTCGAAGATAACGCAAGAACGCAGTTCTCCCTGGAGGCTCAACCTCCTCCAGCTGGGTGAACTGGGAGCTCCGGCTAACACTCAGGCCCCGTCTTTGCTTGCTCTCACCCCGAAGGAACTGGGATGGCCGAATGCTGGATTCTGAGGTTCAGGACTCAGTCCTGTCTGCTTTTATTCCTAACTAATCCCACTGCTGCTGAAAGAAAACCAGGCTGAATTCAAAATCATACAAACCCTGTGTGACACACCTATACTGCCAGGTACTGGGGGCTGAGGAAGGAGGAGCATTTGAGATCAGGAGTTGAAGCTAGCGTGGACAGGACAGAAAACCCCATAGGAGAGGCAGAGATGAAGTCCGAGGCTGCCTAAGGACATGTGCAGGCAGCACTGAGTGCCCAGGGAGTTCACAACAGAATAGGCAAGGTCCACAGAGCGCATGCACAGACTCTGCAGGAGCCCTCACACCTCAAGGCCTGAGCTGGGGGGCGGAGAGGGGGGAGAGACAATGACACCAGCCTGCAGAGTCAGTGCAGGGCACAGGATCACGAACAAGCCCTCAGTCAGAGGAGCACAGCAGGTGGAAAACAGGTGCGCCCCTGTGTCCAGTGCCCCAAGCATTGCTGGGCATAGCAAATGCACATGAGCAGAGCCTCTGGAAAGAGCAGAACTGAGGGAGCAGTCACACAGAGGCCTCTCCTCCACACTCAGGTGCTTAGAGCCATCCTAATCACATGTGATGTGTTCAGAGAAGCCTGGGAGGCCAGAGAATTGGGACAGAACAGGGATGTGGCAGGGAAGTGCAGCACAGGAGACCCGGCAGGGCATGGGTTCCGGGTACCTGTGGCTGGCAGTGGCAGAGGCCTCGGGCAGTAGCAGTGGGGCCCGCCTGCTGCTCCTGCCAGCGCCACACCAAGCCCAGGTGCAGACCTCGCCTTCCGCTTGAACTTGCAAGCACCAGGAAGTCTCCTGGGACACTGAGTGCCCGCAGTGGGACTCAACCCCACCATTGGTTACAGCTGTGGGTGAATCCCGGGCAGGCTGGTTCTGCAGCCACTCCCAGAAACAGTGTTAGGTCAACACTGGGAAGCGGCCTGGAGATCAAAAGGGACATGCCACGGCTTTGTTGCTTCTTCTGTGAGGAAGCCGGGCATGAAGTCTTCCCACCCCACCCTCTAGCGTCTATGGGAGAGCTGCAAAGATGGCGCAGGGGACACTGGCGGTTTCACCCGTTCCAAGTGCTAATGCTGGCCCTTTGCTCAGCTCTCCTCTCCCCATCGTTGATGTGCACATCTCTTGTCTGAGCTGGTTACTGACTCACTCTGCTGCTAGCTCAGCATTTCAGTTTGTGTCCTAGGAGCAAGGACTTCTTGCCACATTGTGACACTTCTACCCTGAGAGTAAGGTTGCCACCAGTCCCCTTTAAATCCAGAGCACAGAAATAAGTAGCCCTTTCCTGGCCTGGTGCCTCACTTTTGGGCACACCTTGGGTTTTCTTCCCGATAAACCAGCACTCCGTTTCCCTGCACTCTACGCTAAGCAAACCTGTGAGGCTGGTCAGAACAGCACACCCGGGCCCTCACCTCTCGTCATCGAGGAGTGTCCCCCTACACTGTATTTTCATAAAGACTGAGCCTTAAAATACTCGGTCTTGGGCAAGTTAAGCTGCTCATCGGGTAAGGGTAAAGGCACCGCCAACAAGCCTGACAACCCGAGTGTGACCGTGGGGACCTCAGGGAACAAGGAGCACTCGGCAATTCATCCTCTGACAGCACCTCTCACCACACCATGTACACTCATGTGTACACAAAACACAAAAGAGGAATACAAAACTTAAAACATTCAGTCTCAGAACGCTCTTCTTCCGGAAACTACAATGTTCTTATAATGTGCAGATGACACGGCCCTGGAGGGAGGGAGGCAGGAAATGGAGTGTGGACGTGGGCCTGGGCTCCGTGCACGGCAGGCAGCCACCTGCACACATGCAGAGGCAGGGGCAGGCCACACTCCACCAAGGTCCCTCCAGGCCCTAGATGAGGGGCCCCTGATCCTACAGGGAGAAAGGATGGCAGGGAGACCGGAGCTTAAAAGGAAACATTTGGTCAGGGAAAAAGCACTGGCCACTAAGCCTAACGATCCAGGACCCACGTGGTGGAAAAAGAAAATTAACTCCTGTGGACTGTTCATGAACACACACACACACACACACACACACACACACACACACACACACGCAGTCCATACCCATGAAGTAGCCACAGTAAAGCAATGGTTGGGATGTGATATGAGTGGCTGTACAACACTGGACTGTTGGACTGCAGGTCTGGGCACACTCTGTGGAAGACCAGGACGCAGGCCAGAGATGCGTCCCACTCTATGTGCAATATGAAAGCATGGGAGGGCCTGGACCAATAGCAGGCAGGTCTGTCAGGCACCTGCATCTAGAAGGCAACCCGGGTGACCAAAGTTACAGGCATGTCCTGCGCAGACACTGGAGGGAGTAGGACATCAGCACCAGGAGAGGCCACGGGGCCACAGGGACTGAGTTTCCACCCCAGCGCTTACAGCAGTGTGAGGATGGATGAGACAGGTGTGAGCAACGTCTAACGTCACACACTAAGGGGTCGCCCAGCAAGGGCCCTCCCGAGGCCACTCTCTCCCAAGCTGGCTAAAGCTGTCCCCATGAAGAAAGGGGCGGTGTGAGTAACAAACCTCAATGACAAGACAGGGCCTGTAGGGAAGGGCTGCAGGGCCCGATGGACAGCAGGTGTCCAAGCAACGAACGGATATTACACTGGCTGCCAGGGCCACTAGGCCTAGGTCTGATTCTGGGAAGTGGCTGGTGAGGCAATTGCTCAGCAGAGTAAGGGCCTGCATTACCAGGGGCGCAGCACCCCCTGCCGAGGGCTGGTCCTCACAGTGCCCCCTTCAGAGCAGCCGGAGTGGGTGAGGCATGAGGAAACGAGAAACGAGAAAAGAACGGCAGGTCCTTTGGTGTCGCCCTCCTAGAGACGAGGCGGTGCACTGCCCTCTGACACGCTTCCACCCGGAGCCAGGATCAGTGTGGCGGCAAGTTTACAGGATTTCAGCTAGACCCCAAGACATACGTGCAGCCAAAGATCACTGCGGAGTCTGGAGAGACTGCTCCTGAGTCCTGGGTCCCGATGGGACCCCTGGGCCGGGCAGTCCACACCTCGCGGGAGGAGACAATAGATGACAGGACTCAAGATCAAGGGGAGCTCTTTTCTTCATCCATCAGAACTCCCCTGCGCCCTCCCACGTGCAAAGCACGGGAAAACAACGTGCCGGTAACCGTCCAGTACAACACCATGGACCAGTCAATCCCTTCCAGGTTCAGGAAAGTGGACCCAGCAGCTACAAGAGCCCATGTGAGCCCAACCCCATCCAGCACACATAGACCATCCAGAAGGAGAGGCGTGACAAGCAGAGTTTGACTTGGAAGCTGCAACACGGGAAAGTGCATGGTGCTGGAAAAGGGACAGGCCTCCCTCAGACCCTCCTTGACATGGACGCGTCTGACATGCTCTATATATCCTCAGCTAAGTCTTAAAGGGTGGCAGACAGGAGACCAGCTCCTTGCAGCCAACATCCCAGGTGGAGCTCTGCAGGGCCTGGAGAGGGGGTATCGGTGTCTTTCAGGTGACCTGAGCTGCCACAGTCCTCATGGAAGTTAGCTCCAGTCCCCAGAACAGGGTAGAGAGCCGGACAGCAGAGCTGTTGTCATCAGTGGGTACTGAGACACAGCGCTGCTGGCACCCCTGTCATTTCGGGAGGAGCCAGATCTGTCGATCTCTCTGCAGTGGCCAGAGAGGCTCTATGCCAAGGGTCAGCTGCTCAAACTTGGCTGTAAGCACACATCACCTTCCAGAGCCTTCTGAAGCAAATATCCATAATGCTCAATTATTCTGGTGGCTTCTAGAGCGGAAAGGCACCTCCGAGAGCTAATTAACATACGCCTGAACAAGGCCCGAATATAGAGCTCTCATTAGGTGAAGACAGACAGCTGAGGGAGCTGCCAGGGCACCGTGCTGTTAAAACCACCGGGAGGAAAGCGGGGCGGACAGGAGGTGAGACAGTCAAAGTCCCCCCTCCCACTTGGACAGTTACCAATCCTGCCTTCCCTCAGCTCCTTTCCAGTCGCCAGCTCCTCAGAAGTACAGCTCTCCCTTCTCCCACCTATGGAAAGGCCAGAGTGGAATGCAGCCAGGGGGTGACCAAGGGAAAATCAATGGCTGCGTTGCCATGGTGATGACAGCAGACAGCAGAGCTTACAGGCATGTTGTTCTGAAACAAAACAAGTCCAAAGAGCCACCCTGGATGTCCATGTTGTGTCAACAACTGGACATGGATGCTAGGGATTCTGAGGAAAGTAGGGAGAGGTAGGGCCAAGCCCAGGCTTGTCCTGAGGCCCTGGCCACTACTGGCCTTTTGCCTGCTCAGATCCCTGAACCAGTGTCAGGCAGAGGACTGCTCCCATCTGAGAATTTGCAGTGCACGCTGGCTGGTCACGGACCACTTGTCTTTGAGTCATGGTACACAAAGTAGCTATAGGCTCTGAGGTGGCGGCTGCACAGGACTCATTGTGGCCGAGACAAAGATGGTGGCGCTTGATGTGATGTCCTTCCCACGTAGGCCAGTGGCCTGAGCCTTAGCATGGCTCTAACAGCTTCGGGAACAGGCTCTCAGGACCCCTCCCGTATACAGAGATGGTCCTGAGTCCTGTCTGTCTTCTCTTGACCCTGATGCCTGGGAGGACCAGAGAAAGAGCCCGCCACTCCCATTCGCGGTGACCAAGCTCCTCTGGTAAAGCAGACTAGACATCAGACCAGGAAGCTACCCGATACCCTCAGTGTGCGAGGACAAGCTCCCGCCCACAGCTTAGAGTAGAGTCTATTGCATTCCTTCTGGGCCAATGTAACCCTTAGAAAGAGCTGGTCCAAGGGAACAAGTGTACGCCAAAGACGCTGGTTGGCAATGCTGCTTGTCAGCCCTGTGATGAGGCTCCCCAGCGCTGGAAAGCAAATGTGAACTCAGTGGTACCCAGAGACACACTGGCCAGGCTTGGGGTGGCTTGAGGGAGATCCTTCATGGGGCAGAAAGCCCGACAGGGCCAGGCACCCAGGCCACCTACACTTCCACACAAGCTCAGCAGCATGAAGGCCTCACAGCTTCTGTGTCCTGTGCAGAGAGAAGTGCTCCAGAGAGGGAAAACACTGGAAACTCCTGCTGAACATCCCCCAGTGCATCCTGGGATCCAGCAGTGCTCCTGTCCAGACCAGCAGATGGGCAGTTCAGACAAAGCCTTCCTGAGGGGCGTCGTCGGCCCATGGACCACACCTCTCTGATGACTGGTGTCCAGTGTCCTTTTCACCTCGTCTCTCCAGCATTCACTGTCCTTTGACACTTAGAGATGGAGCTGGCACTATTAGACATTGTATGGATGTGGGACCATCTATGACATGCTCACTTCAGCTGGTTAGTCTGTGTGGGACATGCCCAGCCCACTCTCCAGTGATGTGACTGTTGTCATGAGACCTCAGGTCAGTGATAAAATATTCCCAATGTACAACATATACCAAGGACAGCATAACAAATGGCCAGAGTTATTAAAAGCCTTCAGTTATTAAAGTTTGGACCAGTTACTACATATGGATATATACACACACACACACACACATATATACATATGTATATCAATTGTGCGCTTGCGCGCGCGCACACACACACACACACACACACACACACACACACACACACACACACAGTGTTTTGTTTGCATGTGTACACCCCCAGATGCCTGGGAACCACTATGTGGATGCCAGGAGCTAAAACCAGGTCCTCTGCCAGAACAGCAAGTGCTGAGCCGCCTCTCTAGCCCTCTTTTTTAGTTTTGTTTGTTTTTCCAAGACAGGGTTTTTCTGTGTAGTCTTGGCAGTCCTGGAACTCACTCTGTAGACCGGGCTGGCCTTGAACTCACAGAGATCTGTCTGCCTCTGCCTCCTGAGTGTTGGTGTTAAAGGTATACACTACCATGGCCTGACTTCTTCTAGTTTTTTTTTTTTTTTTTTTTTTTGACATAGACTCTCATCTGGTGTAGCCCTGGGTTAGATGCAAACTCTGTGACAATCACCCTGCTTCGGCTTCCCCAGTGCTGGTGTCAGATCTGAGCCACCAAATCTGACTTTAAATTATGTCACAGAAAATCTGGATTGAGGCCCTCTCACTTCCCTCCTGTATACAGGCCAAAGATGCCCATGACAGGGCTGCCCAGACCTCTCCCATCTCAGTGGACTCTCGTCCCTGAAGAGCTCTGCACTAAGCTTGCGCCTAGGGCCACTGGAAGACCCTTGGCCTTCTCTGTGGCTGTGCGTGTTTGTGATTGCATGCAGTGGCTCACTTCTCAGTGCAGAGGTCTCTGGGAAGCCTGGGCCCATTCTCTCAGCTGTGGTCTGTGTGTGTGCCCGGTGAGCCCACGCTCCTGACAACCCGTGCTCTGGGGAAGCCCAGGGAAGGACAGAGACTGCCCGCAGAGGCTGCTGGCCACACCAGGAGCGCCCTGAGCCAACTGCTGCCTGAAAAGTGAGCAGCCAGTACTCTCCCTCGTTAACCCTCCCGGAGCTGGCCCTGCAGCACCGGAAGAGCACATGTGGTAAACAGACTCTGACTTGGGGGCACGTGGCTGACCGACCACAGATCTGTGAGTCTCCTAGGGGCTCCCAGAGCTGTCCCTGCTCCAAGGCAGCCCAGCCTTCACGATTTGTCTTCTATGCTGTGTGGTGTCCCTGGGGGCCTTTGGGCTGCTGGGAGGGAACATGAACCCCACCTCTGGGCAACCGTGGGACCCAGTAGAAGCAAGCTTCTCAGAGCAAGAGCAGAGCCAGCAAAGGTGACCCATGGTCTTCGCAGGGCCCGAGGCTGGGCTTAGTTAGAGCCTGCCCTACTCCAGCCAGGTGACAGTGCTGTCCCTTAACAGTCAGAAGGAAGGCCCTGCTGCTGTCACCAGCCCTGCCACTGTTGTTCTTACTGATATCCCCACCACAGAGCAGACCAGACGCCGAGGGACACAGACACCGGCTGCATCTTCCACGGCCATCACACAGCCACTGCCCAGGACTCAGCCAATCGAATCCAGATGGCTATTAATCTCTCCAAAGCCTCAGCGAGGCCCCATACAGCTCTCAGCAGGGTGGCCTGGCCACCGAGCCCACCCTGCTGGCAGCCCCAGGGCCTCAGTTGAGTGTAGGTGCCTGACACCTGCTCAGCAACGCCCACAATGTAGCTGTAGAGTAAAAGAATGGGCCCTGGCTGGAGCCTCAGAGACCCCTGTGACCCTCATTTTTACCACAGGGATGGGAGGGAGCATTAGGGGACCTTGGTGTCTTTCGCTGGTGGGGGGGAGGGGAGGCAGACATTGCCCAGCCCTTCAGTCCTTTATTGCCCCTAAGCTGGACCGGCAGCTGACTCAGACAGGACCACAGAGACAGGCTCCCCAGCTGTGAACCAGCCACAGCTCCCTGCGGGTGGGTTTCATTAAGGCCTTCCCTGAGCGCCTCTCAGGATTTAGCTCTCTCTAAAATGGAGCCTGCCTGCGCTGTTTGGTCTGACAACACTCCCAGCCGACCTGAGGAGACTCCTCACTTCAGGCAGGACATCACTTCAGGCTCAGAGGGACTTGGTGACTGAAGCCAGGCCCACACTGAGGCAGGACTATAGCTGTCTGTCTACAGGCATCCCTACTCGGAGACTGTGACCAGCACAGAGCATTAGTTCCCCCTGGAGCCTTGAGAGGCTTAGTAGGCAGCAGGGCCCCAGCTGAGGCACACAAGTCCCTGTGATCACAAACAAGCTGCTGCAGGCCCTGCAGGTACAAAGCAACCCTCTAAAGGCAAGTACAGAAGAGGCCTCCAGAGACAGACAGAGCAGTGGACGGCCCTGAGCACAGCCTTGTGCAAACACGGAACACATCCACGTTCACGCACAGGCCTTGGGACACAGACTGCCTCAAATAGAGCCCCTGACCACATGAAGGCAACCAGAGTCCTCAGTCAGGCTATGCCTCGCTCACTGAGTGGCTGCTCACCTTCCGAAGTCCACAGGACTGTAAAATGCCAAGGACAGGCCCAGGGCCAGGGTATCAGCCCTCGTTCCACATGGGCGAGCTGAGCTCAGAGCACACGAGTCCTTGCCCACTGCTAGGTGTGTACACCCTACCATGAGCATCAGTATCTATCTCCTCCCTGCGCAGGACTGGGCCCAGCTGTATGCAACCAGTCATCTGGGATGAGAGCTGAGAGGGCTGTGTAGTCTGCTGGAGGGGTACATGCTGCTGCTGAGACGGACTGGACAGGAGCCTTCACCTAACAAAGCACCAGAGCCACGTCCATGGTGGGCGCCCTAAGGCCCAGCAACAAGGCGTGCAGCCACTTATGCCCTGCTCTGTGTCTTCAACACCAGCCTCATAGCTGCCAGCTAGCACAGTTATGGATCAGAGGGACAGATGCTGTCACATCTCAGCAGATCTCAGATTTCAGTCGAGGGCCAAGGTGTGGGAACCTCTACAGGAGCTGGAGGGATGAACACAGCAGAGCTGCGTCTCCAAGCTCCACCACCCAGGGCTCCTTGGCCGACAGGAACAGTGCATATCTTCACTAATTAATGAATGGATGGCTTGGAGCTCAACCTGGATGGACACTCATCTTCTTAAGCTGCCGTTCAGCCCCAGTACAAAAAACTCCTGAGAGCAGCAGTGGCCACCAAGCACACGCAGATCAGAGTGCAGGGGAGAACGGGGGCTTCACTGCCCATTACACCTGCTGCGAGTCGTCCCTGGCACCAGGGCACGCTCTGACAGAGGCAGAGGCAGAGGATCCAGAGATGGGAGGAACCACAGACAAGCAAGTGTGTGGCTATCGGCTAGGGCATCAGAAGGGCTGCGTGAAGATGCGGAGCTCAGAGCTGCCCTCCATCCCTGACTAAGCAGCCTGCTATATCAAAGCAAAGCTCTGGCAGGCTGCAGACTTTCTCGCTGCGGGGGAAAAATAACACTCCAAGTGGAGATGAGAGGATGGTCCCTGCATGAGTCTGCAGTCTCGAGGCCCTTCCTGCCTGTGAGGCCAGAGTCTGTAGTACAGAAAGACTGAAGATCAAAGGCAGGCACTGCCCAGGCCGTTCACTTACTCCAAAGGGGAGAGAAGAAACAAAAGTAGCTCTAGGGACCGTTTGAAGCCGGAGTGACGCCCTGGGCATTCGCTGTCCAGCACCAGGGAGGCGCTCTCTGCAGAGACTGGGATGCGTGTGTATTGAGGGGAGGGGCTGCCTGTCACCCTTGTGACTCACAAGAAGGATATGAGCATAGGATTCCAAAGGGGGATAGGGTAGATGGGAGGGGCAGATGCCCACAGGGTGTGAAAGCCTACACAATCCCAACAGGGCTGTCTGACCAGTGAGCAGAGCTGGAGCCATGGGCAGCTGACCCGACCATCACCCTATGCGGAAGATCAAGACCAGAAGCACAGGGAGGAAGAAAAGGATTAGCCGGGTTAGGTCTGCTGTTGCTTGACAACCAGCCCCGCCCTGTGCAGCCAGGGCCTGGCCCATAAAGGCCTGGAAGGAGGTCCACAGTGGGACGGCGGGTTTATAGGCTCCATTCTCCTGGATGTCAAGATCTGAACACTTAAGCAGTGTGGCGGTTCATTCCTATGGTCCCAGCTACTTACAGGTTGAAAAGGGAGGGCAAAGCTCTTGCATCCAGGAGTCCAAGACCAGGCTAGACAATACAGCATAACCTTGTCTCAAAAAGAAAGCGTAATCCTGAAAACAACTATTAGGGAACAGTAGAGGCTGGTCTGGATAGAGTGTTTCCACACTTGGACAGACCTGAGATCCCTTCACCCTGGAAGGGGCTACATTCCCTGCAGGCCCTGATTTACCTCTAAGGCAATGGGGACCTTACGTATCTAGATCAGGCTACCTTGGACATGTTGACCAAGTGTTCAGAAATAAGCAAAACTGAAGACAGGAGAAGAAAACCAAATGGTATTAAAAATAGACTACAAGCCTAGCAGTGGTGGTGCACACCTTTAATCTGAGCATTTGGGAGGCAGAGGTAGAAGGATCTCTGTGAGTTCAAGGCCAACCCAGTCTACAGAAAGAGTTCCAGGACATCCAGGGATATATAGAGAAACCATGTCTTGAAAAACCAAAGGACTGCAAGTAAGACTAATTAGTATAGAGAAGATCATCTCAACTCATGATAATATGGTGTACCTTACCAGATAGAACATGTAACAGCATCAGATGTTCATGGCACAGGCCTTTAGTCCCAGCACTCAGGAGGCAGAGGCAGGTGGATCTCTGTGAGTTCGAGGCCAACCTGGTTTAGAGCTAGTTTCAGGACAGGCTCCAAAGCAATACAGAGAAACCCTGTCTCAAAAAACCGAAAAAAAAAAAAGAAAAAGACCATGTAACCCAGAGAACCCAGAGAAGAGAATGGACCACAGAAATGATTCCAAGGGCAGTCAGTGGCTTGGCAACAAATCAACTAATGTCAAATGAAAATGTTAGGGGCTATAATGTATTCCAGAGAAAAGAAAATGATAATAAAGATAATGACCAAAATCATAATAAAAACCAATAAATAAAACTGGGGCTAAGGAGATGGTGCAGCAGCTAAGAGCTCTGGCTGCTCTTCCAGAGGTCCTGGGGTTCAATTCCCAGCACCCACGTGGTGGCTCACAACTGTGTAACTCCAGCTCCAGGGGATCTGACACCCTCACACAGACATACATGCAGGCAAAACACCAATGCACATAAATCAAAAATAAACCATTGGAAAATGAATAAGCTACCAAACTAAGTCAACAATTTAAAATTAATTTAAAACTGAAGTGTTTTTCCTACTAAAAATGCCATTAGGCCAAGCTTGTCCCTGCATTCCTGTAATTCCAGCTCTTGAGAGGTGCAGGTAGACAAGGCCATCTTCTAAACACAGTAAAACAATCAGATTAAGAGATACAGTGAATGGGACCCTGAGTTCCATCCATAGCATCAGAAAAAATAAATCACAAGATGAAAGGCCAGATCAGCAAGATAACTCAGAGTCCCACGTCATCAAGCTCGACAAGCTGTTATCTCCCAGGGACACACTTGGTAGAAGAAACCAATTCCTAGAAGTAGTTCTTAGACTATCACACTAGATCACCCCTCCTCACCATATAAGCACACAATCTTCTAAAGTATTTATTTTTAAGACAGGGTTTATTCTGTGTAGTCCTGGCTGCCCTGAAACTCACTCTGTAGACCAGGATGGCCTCCCGGAGATCTGCCCGCCTCTGCCTCCTGAGTGCTGGGATTAATTTTTATGTGTATGTAAGTCTTGCCTGCATGTATGTTTGCACACTATGTGTGTGCCTGGAGGCAGAAGAGGACATGGAACTGGAGTTACAGGTAGCTGTGAGCTGTCATGTGGGTCTGGGAATCGAACCCAGGTCCTCGAGAACAGCCAGTGCTCTTAACAACCGAGCCATCTCTCCTGGCTCAATTTTTTTTCTTTTCTAAAACAGGGTTTCTCTTTGTAGTCCTGGCTGTCCTGGAACTTACTTTGTAGACCAGGATGGCCTCAAACTCACAGAGCTCCGCCTGCCTCCCAAGTGCTAGGATTAAAGGCATGCGCCACCACAGCCCAGCTAGAGAACTTTTATAAACCAGTAGAAAGACAATCCAAGTAAAATAAAGGATGCAAACACTTGAATTTGCATTTTACTAAAGACAGATAAATGGCAAATAAGCACACGAAAAGATGTTGAGCATAATGAGCTGTGTGCAAACTCCATACAGTATGGCATGGCCTAAGAGTGTGCAAGAGGGGTCCAAGGGGGAGCCCACAGAGCCCTGATGTCAGCACCTCGGTTACACCAGCCCTGCGGTCACAGCGGTGGCTGGAGACGGGGCAGGGTGGGGGGAGGCCTATCTCGAGAAGGAATGGACAGATTCGCCACCGTGCACGCAGGAAACGCTTCACCAGATATGCTCCAATATGCACAGATGCTGCTGCTTTCCCAATAAAGCGGTGAAATCAAGGAGTCCCAATGGATTGTGGGTCTCAGCTGGGAAGAGGTTATTTACTACTATCATAAAACGCTGTATTGATTTTAGCAAAGGCTTTAATGTTATGTTGGGTGAGGTGAGACTCCATCCTAAGAATTCCTCAGCACAAAGTTAGGAAGGAGACAGCATGGACCTGTCTTTTAGACTCCTGGAAGCAAACAGCACTGGGAGAAGAACAGCTGACTGAGTGGGAGATGTGGGCGGGGAGGGGGTGGGTAACAGGGCTGACTTATTTTTAAAGCAAAGCAGGGCTGCTCTAATACGAACCCAGCCATTCCCTCTAGCAATTGCACTCCCTGGTATCTGCCCAAGAGAAATGAGATGCGAGCCCAGTGTAGTGCTATTCACCACAGGCAAGCAGAAGCCACTCCCCTGGCAGCCCAGCAAGGCCAGGTGTAGTGACACCTGCCTGCCTGTCATCTCAACCCTACCAAAGCTTGGGAGGAGGAGGCAAGAGGATCGGGGTTCCTGCCAGCCAGGGCCAGAGTGAAGAAATGCGCTGCTAAGAACAGGAAGGGTCCGTCACACGATGGGACATTATCTGTAGCGGGATGCCACGCTGGCCAGGCCTGTAGGCTCCGCTGGCTGGTGACAGTGGGGGCGGGGGCCTTGACTGCAGGGCCTCATTGGCAGTGGCTGGCCTTTTCTGGGTTTGGTGGCCGTGTGGAGGTCCCACAGTAGAGCTCCTGAACCAAGGTCCAGGCTTGTCTTTCTGTGTTACCTCCTTCACAGTACAGCTTTCTTACTCCTCAGAGGACACCGAGGGTTACGTGAGCCCTTCATGTCTACAGTAGAGCCCTGTAGTCAAGAAGCTGTGACACAAGCCACCACAGAAAAACTTCACAAACACTCTGTGCCAAAGAGTCAGCCATGAGCTCACACTCTGTAAAGTCATTACAGGAAACTTCCAGAGCAGGCAAATCCAAAGGCGCACCACAGGTGGGTGGCTGCCAGAGCTGCTGCTGTTCCGGGGATAGATTACGCTTTTCTCTAGGAGTGATGGAAAAGTTGGAGCTAGATACAGAGAATGGGAACAACTCACAATACGCCAAGCCCAGAAAATTGTTCACACTCAGTGGTATGGCTTTTGAATCACACCAGTAACCCTGTTACTGAAAGATCTGAGCCAGACTGACACCTGGCTGACCAACTCTGCAGGTCACCGAGGAGGGATACTCTGCACAATCTCCCCAAGACAGTGAAGATCCCACACACAGACAGACGCTCCCTGGTCCCCGAGCCTCCCTCTCTCCCCTGCTACTCACCCAGGCCTGCAGTGCCACGTGAGCCCAAGAGACACCAGCAAGAAGCTTCCCCCAGCAGTCCCGGTGCACCTACTGCTCACACAGGGCATTCAGGGTCTGCTTCTCTCTGAGCACACGCACACCCTCCTTGTGACCAACAGAAAACACTTGTGGTCTAGCACAGAAAAGAAATACCCCTTTCACATAGACATGAAGGGCTCACATACAGCCCTACGGTGACCTCAGAAAGACGAGCCTGGACCTTGGCTCAGGAGCTCCACACGGCCACCAAACCCAGAAAAGGCCACCCACTGCCAATGAGGCCCTGCAGTCAAGGCCCCCGCCACCCCACTGTCCTCACCAGCCAGCGGAGCCTACAGGCCTGAGCATCGTGGCACCTGGCATCCTGCTGTAGGACCCTCAGCCCTTACTTCTCAGCTTAGCAGAGGCTCCCAGTTAGCACTGCATTTGCAAGAGGGAAAGTGTTCCCTCTAACAGCGCCATCAGCTGGCCAGAGCAGTGCAGTTCTCCCATTTCCGTCACCGAGATGGGACACATCCATGCACAGCCTAGTCTTTGCCACCCAGGCAGGTCCCGTGATTGTGATGGTCAACAGAGCAGCCTCTCATCAACTCTGGAGGTCTGAGGGCCCGGTAGGTCCCAGTGCTCTCAAACCAGGCAGAGGCACGGCTGAGTGCAAAGCCTGTCTTCTGTGCAGGAGGTTGGGAAAGGCACACAGGGCGAGAGCAGGCAGAGCTGTGTACACAGGCTCTCTGCCTGCAAACTATGCCAAAAAGGAGACAAGACTGATTAACATAAAGAGGTCTAGGTGCCTCGACCTCCCAATACAACCCAGGCCTCTTGTCAGCCCAGGGGAGCTGCTGGCCCCAAACCTGACCCCCCCCAGGACCGTCTGCTTCCTTCTGAGCACCCCCACCTGTGCCCTTGCTAGAAAGACACAGGGACTACATTCTGGAATGGTCCCCAAAGGGAGGTCTCCATGGACAAGGAGCCCAGGTGTAGAAGCTCTCTTCTGCCCATGAGTAGAAGAAACCAGATGGTTGTAGGCCAATTTAGTTTTCTGCGTGTCCAAGGACAGCCTGAGAGCTGCAGACAAGCGAAGGCCAGCACCCCACAGCCGCCTCACAGCCCAGCATCCCTGTGAGGGAGGGGAGGCCTCAGTCACGTCAGCACTTTACCCCTAATTCTAGCTTGCACCATCGCCGCAGCTGAGCGCATGAAAACACAGACCAGCCCGGGAACAAAGACCTCCTGGGAATTCCCCCTCCTAGCGCCTCCCAAGTCTCCTATGTAATGAGGTTTGTAGAAGTGGGGGTACACCTTCCAGGGGCTCCACCCTGTCACGTGTCTTCATGCCAAAAACATGGTTAGTAACCACTTCAGTTCAACTTTGCACACAGGCCCCCTATATCTGCCACTTAAGTGTTGGCCCTAATGCCTTTGAATGTGGCTTTGCCTGTGTGCGTCTGTGCCCGGCCATGCTCTTCAGGGAAGACGGTGAGCTCCAAGCAGTACCTGAGGCCGCATGGTACGTACCACTTTAAGGGTGAGTGCCCCTCACCAGCCACTCTAAAACTATTCTCTTACTTAACAGACAGAGCCCAGGCTTCGGTCTGGCTCCCAGCTCTCCAGACTCGCCTGGGTACACCAATGGTTCTGGGGCCCTTGTCCCACCCAAGGGTCTTACCAAGTTCCTTCGAGCCCTGGCTCTCGCTGGCCAGCTCCCCCATCTTTACCAGAGCATCGAAATAGCCTTTGGCAGCGAAGGTGACACCTGAGAAGAGAGGAAGGAAGAGCGGTTAATCCCGCACAGAGCCCCGAAAAGGTCTGCTGCCTCCATGGCTGGCAGTGGCGCCACCCACGGCCTAAGCCTGGGCAAGCTCAAGGAGTGCTCCAGCTCTGTCACTCCTGCGGATGCCGCTGCTTCTTGTTGACACTCTTATTCCACTGCCATCACGAGGGCCCCTTTCATTTGTGAGGACACAGTGTGCTGTGCAGGCCCAGAGCTGTTCAAGAAGAGCTGCAGAGCGTGGCGCCCTGCCGTGTGCTGTTTGGGGAGGGAGAGGGAGTGCAGCTCTAAAGCGTGCTACAAGAGACAGAGCGTGCTTCAACAGACAGAGCCTGCAGACCCTGAGTGAGATCAACGCAGATTAAGGCAGCAGGCCAGTGATTCATCCAAAGACTCCAGGCCAAAGACAGTCACCGTCCTCACTCTCAGCACGGGCCTTAACCAGGAGCAGGGGCCAGTGTCCAAAGCAGGCTAAAGGCATCCACATTTCGTGGCCAGAGGGGCTTCTGGGTGTCAGAGGCCCTGGTGACCTGGGTGTGGGAAGTTCAGCACCTGCCTTTTCCTCTCGCCAGCCTAATGGGTGCTGCCGGCGGAGAAAGCATCCCCAGCTATGAAGTCGGAGTGCCTGGCACACTCCTCCACCTGAGCAAGGCCCCACCCACCTATCCTTCACTGTTCAAAGCAGGGAGGACAGAAGGAGCCACTGGGCCTAGAGAGCAGGGCCACGGGGAGTGGCCACCAGTGGCATCACTACAATCAGGGCCACAGGAAGTGGCCACCAGTGGCATCACTACAATTTCTAATTTGTTTCCCACAGAACTCTGTTAGAGGGTTGTAACTGGGCACTCTATCAGACTTTATACTGTTTTCAATTAAGTGCACACAATTTGTTCTGTAGTACAAGACCATGTCCCCGGGGAACTGAGGAGTCTCTGTTGCCTGGGAGGATGGACCTGACCTCTTAAAACAAATGGAAGGAGAAACAACAGAGCACAAGCTGGGCACTTGGAGGCCGAGGCGGTGCAGGCAGCCTGTGAGGCTGAGCCCAGCCTAGACAGTCAGGGAAAACAGGAAGGGGAAATAACCATCCAGCCTGTCCACATACAGCCTTGACAGCCACATGAGGAACACAACGGGGAGCCGGAAGGGTCTGGAAGGAAATCCGTGCCTGAGCATCAAGGAGCTGGAGAGCAACAACAAAGAGGAGGGTCTGCTACCTCCATCCCTCACAGAGGAGAGACTACACTTCAGATGCAGGGCACCTGGACACAGAGCCCGGGCACAGGGACTCCTAATGGCTACGTCACCAAGCACTACAGAACGGCTTTGGAAGGGGACATCACTGGTGTGGAATGTGTCAGCTTCATCCCTACTTTTCATGGCCCAGAGCCATCTAAGCCTTCCAATTTCACCAGGCACAGCCCACCTGAAAACCAGACCAGGACAGAAGCAGCGCGTTACATCCAAGGCTCTAGAAAGTGCTTTCGCTCGGAGAATGGGAGCACTGTGTTCTGTGCCTGGAGATACCAGGGCCACTCAGGACACAGGACAGAAGCCTCATGGCCGTCTCCACGCCAAACTTCTACTTCCAGAGGCTTCTTCCAGGGGGCCACAACCAGACATAGAAAGTCAACGCCTCTTCTCACGCAAAGGAAGCTGAGGGCAGGGGAGCAAGGGTTGGGGCTGGTCTCACACAGGCACAGGAGACCAACCCTCAGGGCCTGGGCCAGGGCTGTGAATTCCAGCAGACCAGGACCATGGGTGTTCTCCTCCCACACTTCACGGCGGGGTGGCCTCAGCGGCTTTCGGAATATGCAGGAGACTATTGCCGTAGTCCTACGTCAGCGTCAGCCCTACTCAGAGCAACTACCAATAGAGTAGATGAAGGTACCTGGGAGGACTCGGGAACTGGAGGCCACTTGGTAGGACCCTTCAACTAAAGTGGGAATGCCTCATTCCCACACCGGGTGAGGCAAGTAGCTGGGGACAATGATGGTTTGACCGTTCCTGGACAGTGTGACCAGGATTGGATCTATGTCCATGCCATCAGAGACCAGCCACAGGCTACAGGGAGCACAAAAAGACGTTGAACAAGGTGCTCACCCCACATGTGGGGCCACAGCTGGATGGCACAGCAGGAAGGACACGGTGCACATTTTGGGTAACAATGGCCTCCTGCTTGACTTACAAAGATGGTGGCTGCTGCAGCCCTGCCTTGACAGGTGAGGTCACATGGGCAGTGAAGTGACCCCAGGGTCAGGCCCAGGAAGAGTAGTTCTCTTGACCCACAATAGCACCAATGGTGGGTTCCAACATACTTTCCCTCCAAGAGCTGGGGGGCGAACAGTGTCTAAAGAATCTATGAGCCAAGGGTCTAGCACAACTGTCCCAATCCTCAAAGCAGCTGCAGCATGCAGAGAGTGGACACCAGCCCTGGACCCAGGGTCACTGTAGTACCAGCCCCAATACTGAACTTTGCATAAAATTCTAAAGAGCAGACATCCACACCCTTGTCTCTAAGTAGCCTGCTTGTTACCACAGCTGTGGGACAAAAGCACCAGCCTGCATGGAGAGAGACCAGCCTGCACGGCAAGGGTCTGTAGTTACAGTGAACACAGGGTCACATTCAGAGCACATGGGTGCACACACTCTCTACTCATCTCAATCAGATGTCTCTGGAACAAGAGGCCTAGCTAGTGGCTTCCACCCGGGCAGTCAGAGGCTGAGAGGAAGTCCGTCTGTGAGCTAGGGGGCAGAGGCCATCTGTACCTGCCAGGGCTTTCTCGTAGTTCTTCCCCATGGCGATGAAGTTGCGGAGGCTGGGGTTGAACTGCTCCATGATGGTCTGGAAAGGAAGGAAGGAAGAGAGCATTGTCACCTCACCACCATCCACCCACAGCTGGGAGGGCTCAGCCTGGATGGGACCCAGAAACACGGCCCATCTCCCCAAGTTGAAGCCCCAGTCTGCCCATCGTGATCACCACACTCCGGGGTGGGCAGAGACCTTCTGCAGAGAGCTGTCTGCAGAGCAACAAGGGGTCTTTGCAGGGCCACAGCCCTGGCAGCATTCACAGGCATGGCTTCTGAGATGCCAGTACTCAGCTGGCGGGGCTGAGTCAGCCGTGGGAGGCCACCCGTCGGCCACACACAAATGCTCAGCGACGCCCCCCACGCCACCACCCTAACTCAACACACCAATTACCAACATCAGCTCTGATTAGAGCGGTGCACAGCCTGATTTACAAATACCACACTATGAATAATCCAACAGGCTCTGGATCTGTTTGCCCGACGGACGGCAGTCCCCGTGCCAATCTCGGCAGTTCTTAGACTCAAGAAATTAGATTTTCACTGTGAAGGCCAAATAAATGTTTTAATTACATGGCATAAAAACAGGCGCACACAAACAGCAGCCAAATGAGAATCCTACCAGCAGAATACCCACAAACTGTCAACAGCCTACACCAGCCAGAAAAGACCCCAGGAGGAACTTTGAAAGAAAACCTGACTAGACCACATCCTACGCCGACGGGGAGGGTGACACGCCGGGAGCCCGACTCTTCCGGGGATGACAGGAAGGGAAGCCGCCTGGACTTAGACCAACTCAGTCCAACCCGTGGCCCCAGAGAAGGGCCAGCGTGGCGAATGAGGAAGAAGGACACGTAAGGATGCCAGGGCCAGTGGTCACCACAGGGCCTGCTCCAGAGAGCCCAGCACTGGACATTCTGCATCGGCCTGCCCTGAGGTGTGGCAGAGTACCCGCAGGCACCAGACACGCCCTCACTCTTGGGGAAAAGAGGACCCCACCACCCTATCACACGCGGACCTGGCTTGCTGACCCCTCCCTCCAGGAGGGCTCCTAGCCCACAGGACCCTCAGACAGCAACACTCCTCAACCAAATCTACAGGGCTGGTGGCGCCGCCTTCCCAGCCACCTCTCATGTTAGCCCAGAGTCCCCATGCACAGAGAGCAACCAGCGACCAACTAACCCAGGTGCAAGGCCACAAGCAGCAGCCAGGGAGCAAAGGCGGGACCGGCGGGGCGGGGCCAGCGGGCGGGGCGGGGCCAGCGGGGCCAGCGGGGCGGGGCCAGGGGCGGGGCGGGGCCAGGGGCGGGGCCCAGTGAAAGGCGGGGGATGGACCGCAAGAGGAGGCAGGCCAGAGCAGTGTAAACACCCCAGGCCAAGCCAAGCTGTGCTACAGAGGCTAAGAGCAGAGGAAGTGAGTGTGGCAACATCCCTGAGACAGGACAGGAAGCTGAGGGTCTGGATACACTAGGAAGGCCCTGGCTGCACAGATTTTAGTCAAGGGTGGAAGAGGAGGTAGAGGAGCCTCCCTGCTGCTCAACCCCTGACCATGAAGGGGGAAGGACGCCCGGCCAGGGCTGGATTCCTGTGTTCTGCACACCGGGCAGTGACTGAGGGCTGCTGGGGTCTCACCGGGGACACAGGGCCAGGACACTGAGGTGGGCAGGGTGTAGTGTGAAGAGCACCTGGGAGCCAGGCAGGGACACTGCGTGAGCAAAATGCTGGAGACGCTGAGCCTAGGAGTAGACCCCAGAGCTGGGATCTAAGAACACCTCAAGGATTCCGGGAGGAAGAGGAGGCTTAATCCAGATCGGTCCTCTGAGCCTCACCGACATCCGAAGTGACAGGGGAGTGTGCCAGAAACCACCCATGGCCAGGGAGGCAGACCTGTCACAACACTGGGAAGCTATAAAATTTCACTTCCTCGGAGCCGCTGAGCTCATGCAGGAGGAACGCAGCAGCGGTCAGCTGGGCAATGTGGGTGCTGGCGTGCTGGCTAGGACACCTAGGTACGGCCACAGCCTCTGCCTGCTCAGGACAGTCAGCCAGGATGTCTTGGCCTGAGGCAGTGCAGGGACGTGAATGCCATTAGGCTGACACTCTGAGGGAGGCCTCCGCTGGCCACAGAGGGAGTTTCTTTCCAGGTCTGCATAGCAACAGCCGCCCTGGATGGGAAAGTGGCCTGCCCTGGAGGAGGCTTGTTCCCAGGTGCCTGGCCAATGCCACAGCCTTGCTTTGGGTCGCTTGACTTCTAGCTACCTTTAAGGAGCCCAGCGGCTCACAAAGGCGGGACCTATGGGGGGGAGGTGTGTACAGGTGCACACATACATGTGTGTTTGTGTATGTCAGGGTCTCTCTGAGGCGGGACCTATGGGGGAGGGGAGGTGTGTACAGGTGCACACATACATGTGTGTTTGTGTATGTCAGGGTCTCTCTGAGGCGGGACCTAGGGGGGAGGGGAGGTGTATACAGGTGCACACATACATGTGTGTTTGTGTATGTCAGGGTCTCTCTGAGGCGGGACCTATGGGGGAGGGGAGGTGTGTACAGGTGCACACATACATGTGTGTTTGTGTATGTCAGGGTCTCTCTGAGGCGGGACCTATGGGGGAGGGGAGGTGTATACAGGTGCACACATACATGTGTGTTTGTGTATGTCAGGGTCTCTCTGAGGCGGGACCTATGGGGGAGGGGAGGTGTATACAGGTGCACACATACATGTGTGTTTGTGTATGTCAGGGTCTCTCTGAGGTGGGACCTATGGGGGGGTGTATACAGGTGCACCCATACATGTATGTCAGGGTCTCTCTGAGGCGGGACCTATGGGTGGGAGGTGTGTACAGGTACACACATACATGTGTGTTTGTGTATGTCAGGGTCTCTCTGAGCTCAAGCACATCTCGCTTTCTACGGTTCATGCAGGAGCCATTCTGACACGGCATGTCATACGGCCCCACTTCGTCCTGTCCCTGTGAGTGAGTAAGCACGCTCCCTGCCTTCCTGCCATAGACTAACTCCCCATGAGAGGACCAGCTCCAGGAAGGCACTAAGCACACGCACTCAGGGGGAAGGGCTTGTTCACCGGGGAAGCGATCACATCCCTTATCAACACCAATGAGCACAAAAGAGAGAATTGGAGCTGCAGGCTTTGCCTTTGTGGACCCTGAAGCCAGGCATCCACGCAGAGGACTGGGTGGTCCTGATGGGCAACCGGGCCAGCTCTGCTGCCCAGACAGAACCCTACTCGGTGACCAACTGTCACACGCTCTTCAAACCCATGCAGTGGCCTGCCTGCTCTGCCCCCAAAATGTGCTGTGATGTGGGGTGGCTCCTTGGGAAGCTCTTCTGGACCAGGAACTATATTTAGAACCACAATTCTTTTGCTTATTTGACTGCTCTTTCGGAAGAGACACCTTCCACATGCCACATAGGCTCTGGAACCTGCAAACTCATGGGAGACTATGCTAGAGAACTTGTCCCAGAAGGGCTGGGGCTTTGAGAAGCCAGCGGAAGATTGCCCTTCGGCCAGGACTTTTACAAGCACGGTGTCCTGAGGCTACTCCAGCCTCGTCCCTGCCCTCTTTAAAGACAAGTTTTCACTATGTCGCCCTACCTGGTGGCCTGGAACTTTCTATGTAATCTAGATTGGCCTAGAACTCACAGAGCTCACCCTGCCTCTGCCCCTTGTGTGCTAGATTAGCGGTGAGTGCCACGACAGCCAGCTCAGGCCGAGTAGTGCGGCTGCACCCCTGCCACCAGGACTCTCTAGAAGAGCAGGCAGTATGGACCCTGCAAGATCTGCCTAGGATGGCACGTCACTGGGGAATAAAGTCAACTCCAGGCCTTCGGTGAGCACGGAGGACTTCCTAGAGGAGGTTAACCTGAGCTGTGCTTTGCTTGGTTAGAGTCAAAGAAGGTAGGGTGTTTAGCTATTACTTTAGCTAGAAAGAGGCCTGGGTTTCTAAAGGAAGCAGGCCTTAGTGAGAAAGGGAGCATGAAGGGGGACAGGAGTCTTGGACACAGGAGCAGGGCAGCCTAACCCAAAGGCACCTGCCTGTATGCCTCACTTGGACACACAGCAGAAGGGGCTGGGCTGTGGCCAAACCGCTCTCCATTCTGGCCGGGAGAAAGAGAACCAGAGATAGCCAGAGAGAGTGTGAGAGTGGACGGATGAGAACACTCCCGGCACACAGGCCTCGGCCCAGTGCCCCTCAGCAGTGTGTGGCATGACCCTGAAGCACGTGAGTAAAAGAGACCTGTGTCACTCTGTGAAGCAGGACAAGGCGACTGGACTCCTGGCTCCCCTGGGAGCAGCAGCAAGGTGCCACCAGACCCACAAGGCCAGGTTCTGTTCCCTAGGGAGGTGCACGGCCATCAGAAGAGATGGACAGACCCCAGTGCCTTCCAGGAGCTGGAAGGGATCCAGACAGCACACAATGGGCTCTAGCAGAGTGACCAGAGCCCCCCACCCCCATAACATGGTGGCTTTAGTTTCTCAGTTCTGGTAGCTCTCCTAGAAAAGCTGCCAAAATTAAGACAGAGACTTTGTGTCTTTGGCAGGGTGCCTGGGTGTGACAGGCACGGTGGCCTCCCATCAGGAAGAGGCACAGGGAGGGGCCTTCTTCCTATCACCCCGACTGCCCCCCACCCAGCCAGCACTGAAGCACCAGGAGTGACCACCGATAGTGCCATAAATACTTGGCTGATGATGGGTATGAAACCAACCCTGAGCCTGCTCTCACCTGGCCTCACACCCCTGTGAAGGATCGCCAAGTCCTTCCCAGAGGCTCCAGGGTCCAGAGCTGCCACATACTCCCCTGCTGAGAGTGGTTACTGAGGTGAGCATAGCTGTCCCAAGTCACTCTCCTTTTAGAGACCTCTGGCATCTGAACCCCTCCCCCTAGCTTGTTTCCAGAGACTCTGAAAGCTTCTCTAAGTCTGGCCTCTCCTGCACAAGGTTCCCAGGGGAAAGATCCCTGAAGTCAAAAGCCACACCAGGGCCTTGCACCTAGCCTAGACCCTGTGAAAAGAAATCCTTGGTCAGCATATGGGAGAGGGACTTGGGCAACAATCCCCAGGAAATCCAGAAGCCAGGTCTGCACTGTCTGCTCTGTGTGACAGCCATCCCTACAGGAACTGGTCAACACCCATCATCCCAGCAATCTGGAGACCAAACAGCTTTGCCGTGCCTTTCCGGTCTGCAACAGGAATGAGCGGCTCGTGTCAGCCTCCACAAAGGTACAGCTTCCCAACAGGCGGCCCCCAACGTTGGTTACTCTGGCTTGGGCCACAGATCATATCCTTGGAAAGATGGGTGGCCAGCGCAGGGAGAGACACATTCAAACTATTAAACTGGAGCCAAACTCCTTTCTGTTTTGTTTTCTTGAGACAGGGTCTCTCAACGTAGCCCTGGTTGTCTTTGAACTTGCTACATAGACCATGCTGGTCTTGAATTCACATAGATCCTCCTGCCTCTGCCTGCATACACCACTATGTCCAGTTCCTGGATACAAGTTCTTGATTAGGTGCTGTATAATGACATCATAATATGACACCCAGGGGATCCATTGACATAAGCTGAGGGCTGCAATTTGCTTAAATTGGAAGGAACAAGAAATACAATTACCCTAGGAAGACAGGTCACCATGATAGGACAGACAGCCCCCGGGATGACACCCTCTCAACTGTGGGACAGATCTATGCCATGGCTGCATAGCTGAGCCTGTCCTCTGGGCCCCACTGTCTGAATCTGAACAGTCCTTAAAGAGGTCACTGAGGTGAAACAATGTCACCAGTGAGGGCTCTAGGCTAATCTGGTCGGTGTCTTTATAGAAAGAGGCCATGACACAGGGGGTCAGGTCTGTCTGCTGGGCAGGGAGAGGTCTCAGAAGAAACCACTGGCCCTACCCTCATCTCCTAGGGCTGTCTGAGGATCAACGTCTTGTGTACGTCATTCTTTGTAGTTTTGTATTTCAGCACTGAGCTGACCAGCGCTGGGTCACTCCCACATCCAGCATGGCAGGGCTGGACAGTCGGCCTTCCCATCACTACTGATTACAGAAGTTCCTCTCTGAGAACATGCAGAACCACTCGCTGACCCATCTCTCCCACGAGTGTGCTGGCTAAGGACCAGGGCCAGGCCCACTGGGGTGAAAGACACACTAGTAATATGTAAGCTTGGAGCAGACTTGGAATGTTGTAGACTACCCCTCTTTCCAGCGACCTCAGATCGGGCAGTTACCGTGTGCTGGCCCTACAGCTATTGCTACAGACAGGAGTGGAGGACCCTTGGTGCCCAGGTATAGGATTGACACCCCTGCCTGAAGCAACAACAGTCCTCTGAAAACGTTCTGTCCCGTGGGATAATGGCCCTGGTTACCAGTGACAAAGTGGACCTGCCTGAAACACCAGAACCCAAGCCTAGTCTGGTCTGAAGCCCAGCTCACAAACACTGATGTCCTAGGTCTGAAGCCCAGCTCACAAACACTGATGTCCTACTTCACCCCACTGACGCCCCCTCAGGAAGCAGGTACGCATATGGGACTCAGAGCTGTGCCTAGGCAGGAGGAAGGCATCCGAGACAGCCCACAGACAGCACAGCAAGTGCCGGCCTCTCGCAACACAGGGCCCAGTGATGACACGGTACTCCAGGCCTAAGCACCTGGCCCTCTCCTGAAGCAGGGCTGGAACTCAGGCTACTGGTGGGACCACAGCCCAAGGCTCCCAACACCACTGCCCTCAGCCCTAGCACCCTGGTCACCAAAGCCCAAGATTCCCAGTCCCGGGGAAGGTTGGGTGTCCCATGGGTGAAGATGGACAGCAGGCCTCACCTACTTGAGACAGTCACTCAGGGTAGATAGAGTCAGGCTCCATCAACCTCTATAAAAGATAAGGAAGGGTGGAGTGTGCATGGGACCCAGGTTTGGTCCATTTCCTCTGCCTCCAGCTCCCTTTTCCTGCAGTATGAAAGTATAAAGCAACTCACTCGCTCTGCTAGGAGCAGGCTCTACCCTGGCCTGACAAGAGTCCAGTAAGGCCTAGGCTCCTGCTGGCGGGACACCTCCCACCCAACGCCCCATCTCAGCCCATGATCACTGCACGGGCTTTGGCGTCAAGTGTGACAATTTCCACGTTTCTCTGTACCATCAGCAGGAGTAGCTGGGGCATTTGTGGACCAATTGGCACAATCCCCTTTGGTGACTTTCCCTTGCCATGCCTGTGTATTCTAGCCTACAAACCACTAAAAGATCATGAAGAGGGGGAGGAGGCCTGGCCGCTGGCTGGAAACCTGAAAGCACCAGCAACAAAAATGATAGCACCTTGGAAGCTTTAAAGACCATCCCAGGGACACTCCAAAAGTGTTTTATCAATATCCCTAAATATCCGGGGATGAGTATTGGGGACCCTCAGATGCTGACATCCCTAAGCTAAAATGCAGCTCAGAGGGATCTGATTTCAAATGCAAGTAAGTTTTGCAGAAATCCTAACAGTAAAAAAAGAGTAATATTTATACCCCATGTGGTTTTTTGAGACAGGGGCTCACTCTGTCACCTGTCCGACTTGGAACTCATTGTGTAGCCCAGACTGGCCTCAATCTCACAGGAATTCTCCTTCCCTGACCTCCCAAAAGCTGGGATTATAGGCATGAACCACTGTGTCCAGCTCCCTCATGCCCACCCCAGCACTGTGTGGAACATTGGAATCTAGAACATGCTAGGAAAATGCTTTACTTCTGAGCTATAGTCAGTCCCTAAATAATCCTAAAAGAATGGTGTGTGCGCGTACATGTACACACACACACACACACACACACACACACACACACACACACACACACTACTGCAGTAAATATAAAATCAAAATTCCAAGCCAGAGGAAAACTTTCTCACTTGCTCCAGAAGTCTCTTGCATATGGACCAGAAGGTCTTCTCGTGGAACTCACACCCCTTCCACCAAAGGGAGCGGGACTCAGGGAGCAGGGCTTTCACCTCAGGCTACGACATCAAGATTGGCTTCACCAGGCCCTGGAGTGTCTACAGACCCTGTCATTATCTCGAGTTCATGCCACAGCCCAGTCACACAGCTCAGACTAAGCAGGGAAAGGGCCAGTAAGGCTTTCAGCTGCTGCCCAAGTCCAAGCAAGGACCAGGCACTGATTTATGGCGGCCCACTCTGGGGCTGGCAGAGAAGACCCTAGCTAGTGCTGGAAGGCAGGAACGGCTCAGGAAGCTGGGTGTCGGATCCCATCTGCACTACAGCAGGCAGAGAGGGGTTCCTGTCGATGCTGGCAGGTCAGCCTCAGGATGTCCCCGCACACGCACACATGCACGCACATGCACACACATACACACACGCATGCGCACACATACACGCACGCGCTCGCACACACACACATACACACGCACGCACGCGCGCACGCACCCACACACAGACACGCATGCACACACGCGCGCAAGCACACACACACGCACGCACACACACGCGCACACAAAGCCTGGCCTGCCCTATGCTCTCCAGGTGACTCCTTGGAAACTAAGCCCCACCTCTTCACCTTCTCCATGCCACCCTGGCTACTCGTCCCCCTTCCCACTCCCTACTTTCTCACCTCTGTTGCAAGGGAACAACCTCAAGGGACTCCAGGACCCAGCAGGACAAAGCTCTTGCTGCTAACGTTCTGACCTGCTTTTCCAGCCTGGGTCATCACCTCCAGGGAAACAGCGCATGCTGGACCAATGCTCCTCAGGCCCAGGGCCGAGGAGCAGACCCTGAGTGTGGGCAGATGTCAATTCCAATGCCACCTCTTCAGAACCAAGGAATAAAACTCACTCAGACCCAAGTGCTGTGGGTTCCCATCAGAACCTGGCCACTGTTCCGGGCCCTGGGTATATGTCAGGGAGGTTAAGTCACCCTGGTCACAGAGCCAAATGGGCCTCAGGAGTGCATGCATTCCCAAAGATGTTGAAGAGCAGTTCGGACTGGCCAGGCCAGCCTCCCCCTGGATCTGCGATCTGAAACGTCCTAGTATGCAGTTCAGGGATGCAGCTGTGCCCCCTCGACCTCTCCACCACCCCAGGTTCAGGCTCCTCGAGTCATCATGCAGCTGTACTTGCACAATTGGGCTGGGATGACTCAGAGCAGGGGGTGGCAGAGAGCTGGAGGAAGGTGCCAATGGTCGACGCCCGGTAATTATTCCAGGCACAGGCAAGGATCGCAACACAGCGCAGTGTAACGCTGTGCTAAACGGGGTAAGCTGACAGTTGCCCAGAGCACAGGCCTTTCAGAGGAGAGGTTTCTCCACCTCGAGCCCTCAGGAGAGCCCTAGACCAGGCACAGGAAGACAGCGTGGGAGACCCTGGCCAGGGGCACCTGGCCCTGAGATGGCCCACAGCAATCAGCCCTCTTCAGCAGCAATCAACTGTCCGGGTATCAGGACAATGACAGCCAGACAATGCTAGTCAGGACATTTAGCAGAGGGGACCATGAGGGGCTAAGCAAAGACACTTTCCCTGTTCCTGCAGTGACACCTACCTGTCTTGAGTAGGGCTCACATCCGCTCACCAGTGAGAAGATGCACTGCCCCGTGGCCTCCCTGTGGCTTGCCTCCTCGTGTTCCTATTTAGAGGCTAGGGCCTCCTCCTGCAAGATCCTTTCCCTATGGCAAAGGGCAGGATGCAGACATCAGGGTCTGGCCCTTCAGGAGCTTCGATCCAGGAACACAACAGCTCCCAGCGGCACCCACTCACCTGCTGGGAGCAGCACCAGCCTTCTCTGTGACCTCAAAGCCAGCTAGTCAGTCAGTGCTCACAGCACCCCAGAAGACGTACACTCCAGGAAAGACCACACAGCACAACAGGCACTCTTCCAAACCAGCCTGGGCACAAAGATGACCGTGCCACCGGAACATCATGGTCACCCCTGGTAGCAAACGCCGACTGCATGCAACAATGCACTAGAAACTTCCTACAGGACAAGGCCTGGGGACAGAAGCTGCAGAGCTGGCTAGCTCAGGGTCAGCGTGACAAACAAGCTGCCTTTCGATGCCCTGGCTGATCTACAACGGAGACAAGATCTGAACCGCCGTCCCTCAAATGCTGGCTGGTGTTGGACAAGGACAGGTTGCACACACAAAGGAAGTGCTTAAAGGACAGGCCCAGACAGGCCTGCTCAGCGGGAGCAGACCCAGCCTCCCTGCTGATCAGACAGACCCGGAAGTGCCTACACCACACTACACATGTGCACACAGAAAAGAACACAGCATTGCGGCCTCTCAGCCGGCTCCGGCTCGGCTCGCGCTGCCAACTAGTGCTTAGAGAAACCCCACCTCAGTCACTGCCTGGCTCGCCCTTCTTAAAACAAGGGAAGAGTGCCGCTTTGGTTTGGGCAGAGAGGTCATGGACCCACACTTCCATGGTCCAGAGAGATGTGTGAGGGATGGTGGGGGGCTTCTTCCTGCCAGACTTGACCAACCACAACACCAGTGCTCAGCTCAACTGCCCCAGGAACTTTTTGGTACCTGCTACCATCATCAGATGTCTATGCACAGCAAGGCCAACTTTCTGCCAACAGCCACAGTGTGAGGGTGGCCAGGCAGCTGCTGGGAACAATCCCAGCTCCGCTGCCCCAAGCCCCTGGAACCACACTGCCCTGAGCAGCTTCTGCTGGGCTGCATACCTAAGGAGGACAGCGCTGCTCTTGAAGTCACTGCCGCCCTCAAGGGTCATGGATCCAGGGCTTCTCCTGGGCGATAATTCTTGAGAGACCGCTAAACTCAGCCAGACATAGAGGCACGAGCCCATAATCCCAGCACTTAGGAGGAGGCAGGAGAATCGGGAGTTCAGGGTCACTTTCAACTATATAGTTAGGTTTAGGCAGGCCTAGCTTACCTGAAAACCAACAACAACAACAAAGAACCCTACTTGGGCCATCGAGACGGCTCAGCAGGTAAGGGTACTGACAGCCAGAGTTCAACCAAAACCCACTTAGTAGGAAAAAACATACTCTCACAAGCTGCTCTCTAATCGCCATGTGAGCTGTAGCACGAAAAAACAAAATGAGAAATGCCCGGCATAGTGATCCACGCCTTTAATCCTAGCGCTGGGGAGGCAGAAGCAGGCAGGTCTCTGAATTTGAGGCAGGGCCTGGTCTACACAGTGTTCCAGGACAGCCAGGAATACACAGTGAGACCCTCTCTTGAAAACAACAACTTAGCTGACCTGATCCCCTCTTCTCATCCCATCAGGATCTCATCAAGTGGCTAAATAAGTCACTTCTGTACACTCAAGAGGCTTTAGCCTGAGTTATTCTGAAGACGGCACTCACTCTTTTTCCTAGGCACCAGACCCCAGGGTGGACACCAGTCAGATTCCAGTTTCTGTACCAGTGCATGGGGAGGGGGCTCTCCTTTGCCTAAGGCTCCCTTCTCGGCAGGGCCCAAAGGCCTATGGATAAGCTCCCGGTGAGCGTCATGAAACTGTCCTGTTTTTCTTCCCTTCATGTTTCATGAAATTCCCCGAGGACACAGCTCCCAAGGGAACTGAGCCACCAGGAAAGAGGTCAAAGACTGCGTTCTTCCAGGAGAGGAATCAAAACTGTACATTTTATTCTTGAATTCTTAATCAGCAGGCCAAGGACAAGCATCTTTCTTTGCCAAGGCAAACAGCACTCAGAACTGCAGCTGAGGAGGTGCAGGGGCCAAAGCCAACAGCAGAGCTGCATGGCGGGTGACACTGAGCAGAACCACATCCCAGCCTTCCCAGGGAGTACTGCCAGCAAGTGCAAGCACCAGCCAGCACAGGGACAGCCCCTAGTAGGGAGTCAGCCGCCACACGTCCCAAAAGACAGCATGGCAGACTGGCCGGACCGGCCTAGAGATGTACACCGGTGGCTCTGGCTCTCTCCTGCCTGTGCCTCTGTGTGGGCTGGGTATCTCCTGGTCCGCATGCCAAAGCTGCCTAACCTGTACTAGTGCCACCACACACCGAGGACTCCTTGACGACAAAAAACAAAACAAAACAAAACAAAACAAAACACACACACACACACAATGATAATGGAACACAGGAGTCAAAGAGTCACCCAGGCCCCAGAGGGTACAAGAGCCACCTGCCTACACTGCAGGAAAGTCCTTCAGACACCTGCAGCCACTGCAGGATGTCCCCAAGTGCCAAGGTCTAGTGTGGGTGAAGCCTGGAGCTCTAAGCGCAGGCTGACCGCCCAGGCGTGAGCTTTGTGAGCTTCGTTAAGGTGGGACTGACTCTCTAGGTCCTCACGCCCTACAGGACTCTCCACAGGGAAGTCCCTGTTTAATGGTCTCAGTGAGGGAGCAGGGAAAACGGGGAGGGGCAGACCTTGACCAGTACCTCTCTCCCGTCCCTGCAGTAAAAAGCAAACTGTGATGGAACTAATGACTAATAATTTAATAAAGCTTCCACAGAGCCACAAGAGGGGAAAGGCACGCGGTGCAGTCCATAGATACTAAACACAAACCCAAAGGCTGTTCTGATCCTGTTTGCCGGCAGCTCCTTCAGCCCCTCCACAGCCTTCAGGGTTCCTCCAGACTCGTGTAACTACAACTTTAATGCCTTTATTAAATGACAAATTAAAGTACAATCTGCCCCCTGGACTCCAGCTGAATCCTAAGGGGCCACCCTAGAAGCGTCCATCTGCTGCCGGCAGCAGAGTGAACTCAGCTAAGAGGGTTTCCCAGGCCACTGCCTGGAAAGGTACAGCCATGCTTGGTTCATACAAACAGAAACTGTTGCTCTAGAGCAGGCACAGCCTCATCCAGCCATGAAGCAGCAACTCCATGTTAAAAAAACAAACCCAAGAGCCAGTGTCTGTAATCTCAAGCCTTCACTTACCCTTCAGACACAGCTTTGAAATAAAGCATAGCTTTGTAAGAGGATTGACTGCCATGGACCGGTCAGGGCAGGGATTTCTCTTGTCCCTGGGAACTGCAGTGGGCCCCGTGCCATCAGGGAGCCCCGGGTTGATTATAGGAGGTGGGGGACAGGACTAGGAGAGCCCACACTGAAGAAATGGGAAATGGGTCTCCATGTACCCAAGGCAGACATAACATGACAGCAGGGGGCTTCCAGAGGGGGCTTGAAGAAGGCTCTGCATTTCTCCTAGGAGAAACTGTCATTTCACGGATTGAGGATGTGAATGCGACTCTTAACACATATCAGAAGCAAAAGCAGGCGCGTCAGCCTCCTACACAATTAGTCTTCTCCCTCTGCGGTTACATAAGATGATGGATTATCTGTCCACCCATCCAACCTGCCCGCGCTCGACCTCCCACTTTGGGGCACGTCCATTAACGCTCGCTCGTAAAGGAGTTGTGGAAAGGAAAAGCCTGTTGAGGAGAAAGTGCCCAGAGGCTGGCATAACAGCGCCTAGGAGAGCCCCACGGTGCCACCGCGCCAAGCAAGCGCAGGAGACCGATCGCTGCAGTCTGCAACCCCCACGCCGCCCCCGCTCCCTGTTCCCCTCACTCCGGGGTGCCGCACACCAACCAGACCCGGTGGCAGAGCAGCCCAGGCCCCGCACGGCTCGGTCCCTCCGGACGCCGGGGCAGACAGGCGTACCGAGGGAGCGCGCGGGGGCTGAGCGCCGGCAGGGTGGGGGCGCCCACTCGTGCTCGGGGACTGCGCGGGCCGCGGCGGGCGTAAGGACCGTGGGCGGGCGCGGCCACCTGTGACCAACCAAAGATCGGCCCACCACACCCGCACGCAGTCCGGGAGCCGGTGCCCGGCTCGGGCCTGAAGACTCAGGGGCGCACTCGGGGCCGCGCTGGAAACTCACCTTGTAGACATTTTCCGTGAGCCGGTGCATCTCCTCCGAGCGTGAAAGCGACATGGTCCTGGGTCCCGGCTACACCACAGACCAGAGAAGGGGCACGGGCGGCGGTGAAGAAGGCGACAGCCGCAGCAACAGGAAAAGGCGCGCAGACCGGGACCACAGAGCGCGGCGCCCGGCGGCCGCTGCCTTTATAGCCGCGGAGGCCCCACCCCCCGAATAGGCCCCGCCCCGGGCCCCGCCCCCGCCGCGCCCGGATCACCGCCCCCGGCTGTCCGCCCCCGCCCAACCCAGCCGCTGCTAGGCAACCGCCAGGCCCGCTCCTGGGCCGTCCTCCCCATTGGTGCGTTCCGGAGGCGGGGGCGAGGGGCGGGGGGAGAGGCGGGACTCGGAGGCTGGCTGCGGGCAGCGATTGGCCGGCCGCTGGGAGGCGGAGGCGCGGCGCGCGCTGAGGCCCTGGAGCAGCCTGAGGGGGCCGGAGCGACAGCCGGGCTGGGGGCGGGGGGCGGGGGCGAGTGGCGCAGGAAGAAGGAGCGCGGGGTGTGGGCGGCGCGGGGGGCACCGGCGCTAACGCGCGTGGAGGCGACACTCGGGAGGCAGCGGAACGGGCTGCAGGCCCTCGGGGGTCCCGCAGGAGTGAGTGCGCCGCCGGCTCCCGCGCTGCAGTTGCAGGTGAGTCGGCGAGGCGTGCGTCGGCCCCGGACCGTCTTCCGGAAGGGAGGACTCCCGGGGCGGGAGTGGGTGGAGACGGAGGAGGGTGCTGGAGTAGAGGGAGGACCCTGGTCCCTGGAGGGCAGGATCGGGACAGGGTGGGCCCTGGGGCGGGTCCTCGAGGTGGGCAGACGCTGGACGGGGGGTGGAGGTCTGCGGTTGGGTATTGGGGTTCTGAGGGAGGACCCAGGAGACTGGCGAGTGGGACCCGAAGGAACCCTAACTAAGGGGTGGCTTGGTAGGGACGGGGTGGGGGCGGGAGGGGGTGGAAAGCTCCGGGGGAGGAGCCTCCCAGCACAGCTTGGAGCTGGTGGTTTTAGGAAGGTACTGGGCAAGGTTTGTTTGGCTGTGGAAACTGACCGGGTTGGCACACGGGGTCCCAGCACAGCTCCTTTGGAGAAATATTTAAACAAATTAGACGAACGTAGAGGAATTATTTGCTTTACATTGTAAAACACCAGAGCTGAATGTTTCCTTTTAATTAAACATAACACTCCATCACCCATTTCCTGGACAGCTGGTCACTCCACTCCTTCCACGGCCCAGAGGACTCAGATCCACGGTGCCGCCGTCAGAACTCAGACGGGCCGCTGTTGGCTTTGCTACATGCGTAAGAGGCAAAGGGCGACATTTAGAAAGCCTGGGACAGAGATTTGGTTCCCTGTGCTTTCAGCCTACTGGCCCCGGTGCCCTCTTGTTTTCCTAATTGTCTGTGTCATTTTAATGTATAGCTCTGTGTATCTCTTTCCTTGGGTTCTTTTGGTTTCAAGTGACAGAAAGCCAGCTTAAACTGGCCATCAGATAGGAGCCCTAATTGTCTCTGCCAACTGGTTGGTCACAGTTGCCCCTGTCCCTTCCTCCCTATTCCTGTTATCTAGGCGAGCAGGGTGTAGTGCCTGCTCAACCCTACTGCCACACATTGAACCCTCACTGATCTGAAGACCCACAGGGAGCTGGAGAGCAGGAGTGGAGGCAGCCCCCCCTCCGTGCTTGTCCCCCCAAGATGGGGCCACAGAGGAGAATGAGAGGCGGAGGTTGGCAGCAAAAACAGGAAGTCTCTCTGGGAGAGCGGGAAGGGGTTCTCCAGAAAAGTTCCCATGGAATGGGCCACTCCCCTTCTACAACCACCCAGGTCTTTCCTGGGCCTGCCTACCTGCAGCCACCCAGTTTCTGTCCAAGCAACGCTCACATGGGTGACAGACTCAAGCCAGCTGGCTTCCCGGAAGCCTCGGCCTGTCCATCCGTTGTCAGGAGGCCGGGCAAACGCAACAGAAGTCCACACTGGGAAGAGGGCTGTCAGGACACTGGAGTGGAAATGAACCCACATCCTGCCTGCAGCTTAGTGCACTGTGACCGATGGCTGGCACGGACAGGACTACCTTGGGAGTGGGGCGGAGACAATGGACGACCGTCAGGACCTGTCTTCACATCCAGCCTACGAGGACGAGTTCCCTTCAGCTCTCTCTGGCGGGTGGTTTTATCCTGAGTCCAGACTTTAGTGGTGTGTTCCCCAAAGCCTTCTGACCCGGACAGCAGCTCCTTTAATGGTAGGGGCACTGAAGGTCAGAGTTCAAGTTGAGGTGGGGCTGGGGCTCACTAGTCCAAGTTCTGGGGTAGATGGAAGCAGCTCTGGAGAGTCACTGAAAGACAGACCGACAGACAGACAGGCCATTGTACACCATGAGCCTCTGGCTTTCCCTCTCTTGGCACTGTCAATCTGCCCTGGGTGGAGATCTGCAGCCCCCAGCCGTCATCCACGTGTCCACTCCCCGGAGCACGGACATTCCATTGTCTGCACGCATAACGCTGAGCCCAGGGTCCAAGGCAAGAGTAACCTCCAATCTGCAGTGTGCGGGTCACTGGTTCAGGGTGGGCAACGCGGAGACGGGCTGGGGGTGGGGAGTGCCAGTGTGTATGTCTCCACAAGCTTATTTTTAGTTGCATTATATAAGTGGCTTCATCCTGGCGTCATGTAGGAAGGGGGGGGTCTCAGATTTAATTACAGAATGACAGCCTTTGCATTTCAAGCAAGCTGTTCTCCTGGCAAGGCAGGCGCATGGATCGGGAGTCTGTACTCAGCAGAAGCTGCCCTTCGGGAAGTGACCCCCAGCAGACTGTCACCCCATCTTCACCTCCATCCTTAGCCATTTGATTAAGGTCTCCAGGGATGGTGAGACCTGTGTCTGTTAAGGGAGAGCTCTCCACCCCCACCACCCCACCCCCACCTGGCAGCTTTTCTTCTGTCTAAGGGAAGGATCTTCCAATCAGAACTCTTCTGTTTTCATTTCCCAACGAAGCTTTTGTAATAGGTAACCAGAAAGTTCTAGTAGGAGAGACAGAAAGGCTCCAGAGCCTGGGCTTGTAGCTTAAGGAAAAGCCTTCTGTTTTTCCCTCTGCACCCCGGTCGCTCCTGTTAGCTGCTTCCTCCCTGCCTGGCCGGTGCCAGGCCAGCCCGAGGGCAGAATCGTTCTTGTATGTGGGTGCGCTGCTCTGGTTTCAGGGCAGTCTGAATGGCTGGCCACATTGATTGGTGGCTAAAACTTTATCAGCAAGAATGTGCTGGGAGCTCCAGGTGGAAGGCTCACTGCCAGCAGCAGGAAGTCTCCTTCAGCTGCCGTCAGATTCTTGGGTTTTCTGTGGCCTTCAAGGCACAGCCTGCCACAGTCGAGGGGGGACAAGTTGAGACCTGACCTTGGCAGGCTTAGGAGAAGGCCCAGTAACCAGTCAGCTTGCAGGCAGGGGCAGGGCAGACACTATGTGGCTCTGGGCAGGCCCCCTAATGTCCCTGAGCTCCCGAAGCAGAGATTAGGGTGCTGAGCAGTGTTGGGAGGAGTCGGGGCGGGGAGCCGTGTGGAGGACTCGCCACACTCTGGAGGCTGGCACTGCCCTGAACAGGGTGTTCTTCCTCCTGGGTTTTCCCTCCCAAGCCCAGCAGGGACAGTACAGTTGACCCCTGACCTCTGACCCCTGACCGGTGGGTGCCTGGCGTGCAGCCCTGGGACGCCTGAGGAGACAGGAAGACTGAAGGTGCCCTGATGCCCTGCTGGGTCCCGGGCGGGAAGAGGAGGACGCTAGGGGGAATGTGGAGGACTCTGGATGAACTGTGGACTTTAGTTAATGATAGTCAGCGCTGGTTCTGGCACGGCAGGCAGTGCATCGCCCTAAGGCAGCAAGCTAACACCCGCGGCTGGGGTGGGCTCAGGGGCAGACTTCGGATGTCCGAGGCCCTGGGCCTGGTCCCTGGTACCACTCCAAAGAAGAAAGAAAAAAAGAAAAAGGACGTGGAGTATCTTTGCTCTGAATGAGGAAATTAGAGCGAAGGACCTTGCAGGGCCCCGGGCTACAGGTCAGAGGGAGCTGGGAGCTGGCCCTGGACAGGGCCCATGTCTGCCTTGCCTGAGCTGAGGTCTGACGTGCAGTTCAGCTCTCCTGCTGTCCCAGAGGTGGGTGCCTCCCTCCTTCCTCCCAGACTGCACCTCAGCTTCCCTTGTAACCTAGAGGGGGTGGAGGGGGCTCAGAGTTGTCATCTCCCTAGATGCCCTGTGTGTCCTGCTTCCTGCCATAGGAGGCATATCAGCCGTGCGCACCTGGCCGTTCCTAGCGTCTACAGCTTGGCTGGAAAGAAGGGACCAGGCAGGGCACTCGCCTGGTGGATGGTCTTGTGGGTTTTCCAGAGTGTCACCTGACCCTGCCTCTGTCCTCTTAGACACATGGACTAGAAAGCCCCATTCTCACCGTGGCCTCCCATGGAGCCTCCCCTTCAGGCAGGCCCAGGAAGGCAGAGCGTTTGTGCCAGGGTGGAGGTGTGGAAGACGTACCCCCACACACACCCTGCCCTGTCGCCCTGGCGCAGGGGAAGCTTCCCCAGCAACCGTCCCCTTATGTAATCTGCACATCACATCAGCGTGACTCCAGGTGCCTGTGGGAGGCCGCGCAGCGCGGGGGTGGGCGCAGGGGCGCAAACGAGCCTCAAGTTTCCTTGGGTGTTTCTCCTCTTGCTACATTTCAGCGTCATCCTGCGTCTGCCAGCTCGGTCACCCACTTGCCTATTAGAATACATTAACTGACAATACCTTAATAACTGACAGTGACTTAAATAACTTGGGCAGGTGACAGGCTGCAGTGGAGCCCTCTGCACCGAGCCCTCCTGCAGCTGGCCAAGTGAGCTCAGAGGCCCGCAGCCCAGAGGTGGGACCACGGGTGCGCCCAAGGTTGGGGCGGAGTGCAGCCTGCAGACCAAGCATGCACAAGACCACATTTAAGAATGCTGGGATACAAGTGCCCTTGTCGACGTGGAATGCCCACCCCATGGCAGGCACCCCCTTCCGTACATACCCAGCCTATCCGGGGTTATGCTGTACGTGGTCGACTAAGAAAACTAAAAAGGTGGCGTCCCTGTCATCAGAGAGAGACCAGCTCTAGCAGCAGAAGCCCAGCACAGGCAGACCTCCTGCCCCCAGGTGTCCTTCCTAGGCCAGAGTGGTCCCTTAGCTTGCCTCCGTGGGGAAAGATGAAAGCCAAGCCTTGCTTCCTGTTCACTGCACTCATTCACTTATCGCCAAACAAAACAGCCCTTGTTTTCTTACTGCTTTGCCTTTGCCTCTTAACTTTTTTTTTTTTTGGACAGGGTTTCTCTGTGTAGCTTTAGAGCCTGTCTGTCCTGGCACTCTGTCTGTATACCAGGCTGGCCATAGATCTGTCTGCCTCTGCCTCCCAAGGTGTGCACCACCACTGCCCAGCCGCCTCTGCCTCTTAAATTAAGTTGCCTTGAACAGATCTAAAGGTGTTTTCAGGTGGTGGCAGAGGGAATTGTTTTCCAGACCCTTAAGTCGAAAGACACCCAACCCCGAGCCCTGGGGTATTCCACCAGGTCCTTCCCCACTGATCCGGCGTCCCCAGCTGGTCCTGCCAGAGCGAGAAGCCCAGACACGTCCATGCCGCTTCATATGCTCACAGATGGCTTCCCTGCCCAGGGCTGGCTGCTGCTAATTTCGGCTGCTGGAGGCTCCGTGTGTGCTCTCTCTTTTTTTAATTCTGTGTTTATTTAAAGCCGGATTTTGAAATCTTGTCTTCAACTCTGAAATCTGAAATTTTCTTGCAGCAGATCTTACCCCCCCACACACACACAGGACACACACACACACACGCACACACACACAGGACACACAGTATAGGGAGTCCTGATGAACAACTGGCCAGGGCCCCTCATAGCAACCCTGTTGCGTCAGCAGAGAGCTCAGGAGATCCCGTGAACATGCTTGTAAACAGGGGAAGCCTTGTAGAGTGGCTGAGCAGAGGCCAGAGCCTCCCCGCTGGGCTGGTGCTGCTGCAGGAGGGGCTGGCTGGGACAGTACTGACTCAACTTACCCACAGCCCGCCAACAGGGCCTGGTGTGGCCTGGGTATCCAGGACCCCAGTGCCAATCCCCCAGTTGTCTCTGGGCCTCTCAGAGCGTCCCTTACCCAGGAAAGCCACCTATAGGCTCTTCCTGCCTTCTGGGAACCCAAGTCCACCTAGAAGAGATCTTCCTGGTTAGGGCTCAGTAGAGGATGCGTGTCCAGCTTGCGGGTGTGTTGACACACACTGGGCAGCTCTCAGGCAGACCGTGTCCATGTCTTTATCTGTCATGACACACGCAGTGGAACTCTGCCCCTGACTCTGGGACCTAGAAGACTACTAAACCCTGGCATGGGGAATGCTTTAGAGAAACAAGGGCTGCACCCATTACATGACAGACATCTGCCCGTCTGCACCCTGGGATGTGCTAGAAGGACTCTGGTGGGAAAGGAACAATGTTGAAGGGACTGGTCAAGGGCTGAGGCAGGACGCTCCGGGAGGGAGGTGTGCACCTAGGGCAGCAGGGGGGAGGGGTGGGGCTCCTAAGACACTGGCCAAGTTCCCCTCCTGCCTCTGCCTCTGCCTCTCCTCCAGCAGGAAGAGAGGGCTCCACTTCATAGCTTCTGTAGCCCCTGCCAGGGATTTCTAGCAGGACAGTGTGGAGGGCTGGGATGTGCTCCTGGCACATGCGGTCAGAGAGGAAGATGACAGAAAAGCTAGTGGAGTACCAGGCTTGGGGACGTCATTTCTGCAGGGATAGGACAAGGCTTGGGCCTTCTCTCAGGGTTGGGAGGCAGACCTGTGTAGCGGACTGTAGAAAACTGGATGTCCCCTGTCCATATGAAAGGAATACTCTGTCCCTGCCAGGAAACCATGGCTCTAAAGGGATGTGTGTGACTTTTCACCCCCTGTCTAACCGACGGTCAGCTGTGTGGCGGAAACATGAAGCTGGCAAGGCGCTGTGGGATCTGCCGCTAACCCTCGCCCTAAGCTGGAGGGGCTTTCCTGCGGGGCCAACAAAATCCTCTGTGTATAGCTTGAGGAGTTGGTGGACTCGGTGTTGCTTCCCAGACTGCCTGGGCTCCTAGTTCTCAAGAAGAAAACCCCACATTCTGGACTCCAAAGGCTTAGGCAGGACACACAGGCTCCAGAAGCCTGAAGTTAAACTGTGGTACCTGGAAGTTTCCTTAGACGTGTGTGTGTGTGTGTGTGTGTGTGTGTGTGTGTGTGTGTGTGTGTGTGTGTGTGTGTGTGTCTGTGTGTCTGTGTGTCTGTGTGTGTGTGTGTGTGTCTGTGTGCGTGTGTGTGGTGTGTCTGTGTGCTGTGTGTGTGTGTGTGTGTCTGTGTGTCTTTGTGTCTGTGTGTGTGTGTCTGTGTGCGTGCGTGTGTGTGTGTGTGTGTGTGTGTGTGTGTGTGTCTGTGTCTGTGTGTCTGTGTCTGTGTGTGTGTGTGTGTCTGTGTGAGACAGAGACAGAGAGAGAGGGAGGAGCGTGTGCTCTGAGCACCGTGTCCACTGAGCAGATGCAGCAGAGCCCGTGAGTGGCTGCTCTTACCTAGGACCTCAACCCTTTGGGTTTTACAATGGACTGAAGCTTCCAGGCCCCTCGTGGAGGGCTCTCTTCACTGCCCCCTGGTGGAAACTCAAAGGAGCAGGCGAGCATGCTGGCAGAAGTTGCAGGCAAGGGTGGACGCCAAAGGAGGCTGCAGGCAGGCGGGTGGGCAGGCGGGCGGGCAGGCGGGTGCAGGGTTTGGGGTTAGTGAGACCAGGCCACACCTAGGAGGAGTAACCCAGGCAGCCACAGACTTTTGGCTTGCCCTGTCCCCTGAGGGAAGACTAAGGCTCCCTTCACTGAGGAAGAGGGAGCCCACAGCCGCTGCTGCTGCAGGAGGCTCTGCTGGAACCTGTCACGGGGACATGGGGGCAGCTCCTGCACCTATAAATATGGTGCTTCTGGGAAATAGTGTTTGTGCTGACTTCTCAGAACCCAGTGACATCTTAAAATAGAGGAGTAAATCACCTAAAACTAAAAAAACCTCTCAGGGTGTTCGGTTCTGCTCATTTGAATGACAGGCAATGCGTGTGTAACCTGTTCCCACTGCCTTCTGCCTACCAAGTTCAAAATCATTTTCTTCTCTTTTCCCCTTGGGTATTCTGTTTCTGTCTGTCCCTTTGTTTTTGAGATAGGGTCTCATGGAGCCCAAGTTGAATGTCCCCGTCCTTCAGCCTGGCCAGAGTAGGGGTGCTGGGATTGACGGTGGCATGCACCCATGCAGGGCAGGCCGAGCCTGGCACCGCCCAGACCTGATGGCTGTGCCAACGGTGCCTGGGAGGGACTGGCCGCCATCCCACACTGTCCAGGGGGACCCATAGGCTGCCAGTTCCCCTCTATCCTCACCAACACACTTTGCCCGTTGTTTTAGACCACAGCCACCCTGGTGAGCACGGATGAGGGCGGTGAAGTCTTCACCGCTCCCCTGGTGGCAGGCTGATGAGGGCCTGTCAGCCTCTCCTTCCCCAGCTCTGCTTTCCTGTTGACGATTTTATCCCATTGAGAGTGTCATACGTGAACATGCATCTACATGACTCCTAATGCACACCCCCAGCTCTCTCATACGCCTCCCACACCCATGATCTTTATTATTGTTACATGTATATTTAACGTGTGCATACATACATATATGCACACATATATAAATAACACACTGGGCCGACTTCTCGATGTGAGTCTATGTACTTATGTCCGGGGTGACCACTTGGGACTGGACAGGAGTCTTCTCTTCTCTAGAAGGGACCACAGCCTTCGCTGCAGCTCCCCAAGGGGAGGGAGCTTGCAGGCCCCTCGGGACAGCCAGCTGGCACCTGGCCTCAGCTCAGAGCCCCGGCTCTTGATGAAGCCTGACAGGCACGGGACCGAGAGGCAGCAGCCAGGGAGCTGGGTCCTCCCCTGCCTGTGACTGCACCCTGGGTTGGAGGGGTGGAGTGGTTGCGTCTCGCTCGGGGGCTGGCAGGGGAGCAGTGACCCTGGCCGGGGCCACAAGCCTGAGGATGGCCGCTTCTTCCCGACAGGCTGCACCCGGCAGGCCAGAGCCGTGGCGGCTTCAGCAGGTGTGAGCTGGTTGAAGAATGTCAGGGACAGCCCAGAAAAAGAGCGTGGCGACCAGTCCCGGTGAGGACGAGCAGTCTCATCCCCATCAGAAGCTGAGCAGCAGCTCCACTGTGGTCCTCGCATCGTAGCCATCGCTAGCCGACACCACACCTCCCACCTCAAGAGGGCCCGGCCTGGCGGCCTCCCACACCAGTGCAGGTCAGAGGACAACTTGCCGGAGTTGATTCTGTGCTGTCATGGAGTTCCAAGGGCTGAACTCAAGGCCTCAGGCTTGACAGCAAGTGCCACTACTTAACTTGCACTGGCCTAGTGGAAAGGTGTGTGTGTGTGAGTGTGTGTGGAAAGGGTTCGAGTGTGTTCGAGTGTGTGTGTGTGTGTCGAGGTGAAGTGTTTGTGTGTGTGTGCCGCTCGAGTGTGTGTGAGAGTGTGTGCCGGAGAGTGTGTGTGTGTGTGTGTGTGTGTGTGTGTGTGTGTGAGAGAGAGAGAGAGAGAGAGAGAGAGAGAGAGAGAGAGAGAGAGAGAGAGAGAGACAGGGTCTATGTGGTTCTGGCTGTCCTGGAAGTCACTGTGTAGACCAGGCTGGCCTAGCACTCACAGGTACCCCTACCTCTGCCTCCAGTGCCTCCAGGCACTAAAGGTGTGCACCACCACGCCCAACCCAGCCTCCACTCTCTTCTTGGCAAGGGGCCCTGAGCTCTTGAGCTAAAATGAGGACAATATAAACTCTTTTTAAACAGTCATCACAAAAGTGAGCAGGGGTGAGGCCACGCAGAAGCTGAGCAGCAGGGTGCTGGGCTGGCATCCTTGCAGAAGTCTTCCCTGCAGCGCTGCAGTGGCCTCTGCAGGGCTGTGACTCAGGTCTCCCATTCCTGAGAACCCATGGGCTCCTCCCAGCCTTGAGCCCCAGGCAAGCACTAGGGTGGAAGGGATGCCTGTGGCCGGCTCTGGCCAGGCTGAAGGAGTTCCCTCGCCTCCCAGCACCAGCGAGGCTCTAGGGCCTCTGGCCACACTGAGCCACAACAGCAGTCCCACCCTTGGTGACGCGTTCTGAGTCACCCGCCTGCTGTGGGCTCGCCTTGCCACCAGCAGCGCTTACAGTGTGCAGCCCTAAATTTCCGGTTCAGCGTCTGTTCTCAGCTGAAAGTCTCCATTACCACCGCATGCATCCCTGCTGTCTCCTCAAAGCCTGTGTCCACTGCACACAGCTCCAGTTGTGGATTGTCACGGGACAGACCCCGCTGACACCGGGCCGGGGCCCCTACACTGCAGCGTGTGGGTCACTACAGGTCTTTACAAATAAAGCTATTTTTAAAGATTTGTGTGTCTGTCTGAGCATTTTCCTTACATGTATGTAGGTGTACCACAGGAGGCCGGAAATGGGGTCCTGGGAACCAAACCCGGGTCCTCTACAAGAGCAGCACATGCTCTTAACCACTGAGCCATCTTTCCAGCCCGTCTGTGTTTGAGACGGGAATATATGTAGCCCAGGCTGGCCTCACATTGACTATGTCATCGCAGATGACCTGGAACTCCCGATCCTCCTGCTTCTGCCTCTCAAATGCTGGGGTACGTGTGCCAGGGTACCTGGTTCACGTGGGACTGGGGATGGAGCCCCTTTTGCATGCCAGGCCCTGTAAATGAAGGTGAATCAGGTACAGCCTAGCCATGGTTGCTCCTGCACAACACACCAGCCCTGCCCTCTTTCCTGCCGCTCCAGAGTTCAGAGACAGACAGACCACACTCGCGGTGCTCCCATTCCAGTAGTGTTGGCCACGGTCTAGCTTTCCCCTGCAGGAAGCTGCTGGGCCCCTCTCTGCAATCCAAAAGCACTGAGCTGACTGTCGGGGAGGCTGGCTTTGCCACAGCTGCCCTTGATTGACGTCTGTCCCCATGACCCACCCTCCAGGGCTTCCTGACTTTCTCCTGCACACTGAGAACCATGGCGGTCTGGCCTGTCCCTTTCTCCACAGCTGGCACAGCTGGCACAGCGGGTGTGAGCTCGTTACCACCTCCCACCCCTGGAAGCTTGTCAGTCTTAAAGCAGAGGCTACTCCTCCTGTCTGCACTGTTGTTTGCAAGACAGGATCTGCGTGTAGCCCAGGCTGTCCTCCAAACCGCAGGGATCTGCCTGCCTTTGTCTCCCCAGTGCTTGGATCAGAGGTGCGTGTCACCATGCTCAGCCCACTCTCCACTCTTGTCAATGCCCTTCAAACCTTAGGCTTGTCATTAAACCCAGTGTGAAACTTGGCAAGTGGCAGCTGCAGATGGTCAGCTCTGCTCTCGGCTGTCCCCCCCCCCTCCAGACTGAGGCTGCCATCTCTGTCGCTTCCGCCACTCCCTGGTGCCTTGGTAGAGAAGACTGTTATATCTGTGTCTGCTTGGCTGCTTCTTGGAGATTGATTTTGCCTTAAATTACTCCATCTGATGTGGAAGTGGAAGTCAGTTTCCTGTGCGTAACTTTTTTTCTCTTTTGAGACAGGGTGTCTTAGTTACCGCATTTGCTTGTTCCTGTTGCTGTGGTGAAACACCATGAAAGAGGCAACCTAAAAAAAAAAAAAAAAAAAGCAAGAGCCTGGAGAGCTCAGTCAGAGGCGCATCAGACTTAATCTGAGGGCCCAGGGCTCATGTCCCTGTCGGAGAGGAAAGCGATACTAGCTGGACGTGGTGGTGCACGCCTTTGATCTAATCTGACACTTGGGAAGGAGAACAGCGGAATTACACAAGGCCAGGGCTACACAGTGAGACCACCATCGCCCGGCTGAGACTGTCTTTAATAGTAATAATAGTAATAATAATAATAATAATAATAATAATAATAATAATAATAATAATAATTGGGCTTATAGTTTTAGAAGGCTAGAGCTCATCATGGTAGCCTGAAGGCCTGGTGGCAGGAGCATCTGAGAGCTAGCCTCTCTCTCTTTCTCTCCCTTTCTTTTTTTCTCTCCAGACAGGGTTTCTCTGTATTGCTTTGGAGCCTGCCCTGGAACTCACTGTGTAGACCATGCTGGCCTTGAACTCACAGGGATCCACCTGCCTCTGCCTCCCGAGTGCTGAGACTAAAGGTGCGTGCCCCCCTCCTCCCTCCCCTCCCCTCTCCCACCCCCCAATCCCCACATGGGAGCTCACATCTTGTATTAGTGGAGGACACAATGGAAATGGAAAATTGACAGCCCACCCCCAGTGACTCCTCCTCCTCCAAGGCCACACCTCCAGTTCCTTCCCAAACAGTTCTACCAACTGGGACCCAAGTATTCAAATGCACGGTCCCATGGGGGTCACTCTCATCCAAACCTCCACATTCTACTCCCTGACCCCCATAGGCATGTGGCCCTGTCGCAATCATTTAATCTAATTTACAAAGTCCCCATACTCATCCAGTTTCAACACTTTAAAGGCCCAAAGTCTCTTCTGAAATTCAAGCTGATCTCTCATTGTGACCTCTGTAAACTCACAAGGCAAAACACATACTTCCAGCACACAACGGCCCAGACTGTGTATTGCCATCCCCAAAGGCTGGAGGGGGCTGGAAAGAGGGGGGGCGACACAACAGACACACACAGACACACAACACACACAGACACACACACACAGACACACACACACAGACACACACATACACACACACACATACACACACACACACAGACACACACACACACAGACACACACACACACAGACACACACAGACACACACACACACACAACACACACAGACACACACACACAGACACACACACAGACACACACACACACACACAGACACACACACACACAGACACACACATACACACACACACACAGACACACACACACAGACACACACATACACACACACACACAGACACACACACAGAGACACACACACACAGAGACACAGACACACACACAGACACACACACACAGAGACACAGACACACACACACACATACGCACGCACGCACGCACACGACACAGTGATGGGACTCTGAACATAAGCAAGACAGACACACAGCAGGGTAAATTCAAATCCTGTAACTCCCTGTCTGATGTCAAAGGACTTGGACGGCCCTACCCTTCCAGTCTTGCTGATGGCAAGGTACATCTTTGGAGCTGGATCCATTCCCTGTCTGCAGCTCTTGGCAGGGACCCTGCTCTTTTACACCTCTAACGCGGGGCCTGGCACAACCCAGGCTTTACTTTGATTGCTTCTTGCGAAGGTCTCGAAGGCCCTTCATGTGGGAACTGCCTGGCCACACACATTGCCTGGCCTCGATGGCGGAACCTTGGAGGGAGGTTCCCCTAACCCTTTACACATATACCCTTCATAATGCCAGAGCCCACATGGTGACACTGCCAGACAGGCTGCCTGCTTGGGGTGAAGCCTGGCCCCATTAAATCACATTTACAGCAGCTTTTGTTTATTCCTAAGGCCTTTTCCTTTCTCAGGCTGGAATTTAGCTGGGTGGGGTCTTGCCCTGGATTTCCCCATCCTTCACCACTCTCAGCACAAACCTGGGCTCCAACATTAGATTTCCCGGTGGCCCTTTCTTCTTTAGACTTGATCTCCGGTTTATTTTTGTGCACTTGCTTCTTTTCATGGAAGACCGGTATAAGAGTAATTACTAATAACCGTGTGACTGTCAGAATTACACTGTTCTGACATTTCCTCCACCAAAGGAATTAGTCCATCACTTTAAATCTCGCCTCTGGCAAAATCTTAGGACGAGGGCAGAAGGCAGCCACATTCTTTGCCAAAAATATCACAAGGTTGGTTTCTAGCCAAGTTGCTGTTAAAGTCTTTGCTTCCATTTAGGTATATTGCGCGCGGCGCACACACACACACACGTCAACCGGAGGCAGATGCAGATGGATCTCTGAGTTTGAGGCCAGCCTGGTCCACAGAGTGAGTTCCAGGACAGCCAGGGCTACACAGAAACCCTGTCTCAAAAAAACAACCACAAAAAACAATCCATCCTTCTAAGTGTCTGGAGCTGGGCCTCCACAGCCCACACTGCTCTCAGAACTGTCTTCCACGATCTCACCAGAGTAGCCTGTTAAGACCTGCTTAAAAGTCCAGATTCTTCCACATTCCTCCAAAAACGTGGTGAGGTCTTTCACACGACACACATACATTCTCACATGGTGAACACACATGTCGATCCTCACAGATTTATTGAGCTTGTAAGTTAAAAGTACTTGCTGTTCTTCTGGAGGACCCGAGTTCAGTTCCCAGCACCCACACTCAGACACTCACAACCACCTGTAACTCCTGGGCCCTCTTCTGACTGTGGCACCTTCCCCAACACAAGTGGCGTGCACGCAGATAAACCTTCTAAACCCATTAACAGGGATTGTCGTCTATAACTCACAGTCCACCTACCCCGCTCTCTCTGTCTCTCCTGCCTTCTTCTTCTTTTTTTAAATAAGATTTATTTATTATGTATACAGTATTCTGCTTGCATGCATGCCTGCAGGTCAGAAGAGGATGCCAGATCTCATTACAGATGGTTGTGAGCCTGGGAATGTTAGTTCTCTCTCTCTCTCTCTCTCTCTTTTCTCTCTCTCCCTCCCTCTCTTTTCCTCTCCCTTCCTCTCCCTGTCCCTGTCTCTCTCCTTCTTCCTCTCCCTCTCCCTGTCCTTGAAACAGGGTTTCTCTTTGTAGCTCTGGCTGTCCTGGAACTTGCTTTGTAGATCAGGCTGGCCTTGAACTCACAGAGGTCCTCCTGCCTCTCTGGGTTAAAGGGCTGCTCCACCACTGCCAGGCCTTGCTACCTTCAGTGGTTCATGGGTCCCTTCTTAGCTTGATTCTTAGGGTCTGGCCCTCACATGTGTGACTTAGGGAAGCCTGGGACTTGTAGGGAACTTGCTGGGCTCACTCTTTCCAGGGACACACACACACACACACACACACACACACACACACACACACACACACACACACACAGGCCCCTTTTCTCAGCCTCCTCAGCTTCCTTCCCTCTGGGGCTAAGCTGTTCTGAACCTGAGTTCTACTTGGAGCAGGGAAGGAAATGAGACCAGAGAGCCCCTCCCCAGGCCCCGTGCTCCCCAAGCCCTCTGCTCCCTGGGGCTTCCTGCTCCCTGCTCCCCCCTCCCCAGGTCCCCTGCTCCCTGCTCCCCCCTCCCCAGGCCCCCTGCTCCCCAGGCTCTCTACTCTGCTTTACTTTGTAGCTTGTTTGTTTTGTTTTCCAGGCTTGGGAGAGGCCTGTATGGATGAATGCTACCACATTGCACTCCACCACACAGGATGCTGAGACAGGGGAATAATAGCCCAGAGAGGATGCACTCCACTTCAGACAAATGATTTGAAGCCAGCCCATCTATCTGTCTTGGTTTCCTCTGTGTGTGTGTGTGTGTGTGTCTGTGTCTGTGTCTGTGTGTGAATGTGTGTGTGTGTGTGTCTGTGTCTGAGTGTGTGTGAGTGTGTGTGTCTATTTGTGTGTGTGTGTGTATCTCTGTGTGTGTGTGTGTGTGTGTCTGTGTGTGTGTGTCTGTGTGTGTACAAAATATACTCTTCTCCAAATAACCTTACAGCCTAGTGAAAGCTAAATGTGTGAGTCTGAAATTAGTGTGGCGAGATTAGGGTAAGGTGTGTATTTACATTAACCGCCCCCCCCAGAGTTCCCTAAGCAAGGCACAGGGCAGACCCTGCTCCGCGCTGGGGGAGAGCGACTCCTGCTTTGTCTCTTTGTTTTGAGCCAGGGCCTCACCAAGCAGCCGTGGAACTCACAGGAATCCCCCTGCTGCTGCCATCTGAATGCTGGCATTAAAACCACACACCACCATAGCAGCCTGGCTCCACACCATTCTTAAACAGATCGCAGTATTCTGGAATAATCTGTAGACGTAGAAGACTCATAGTGTCCCCATCTGCTCCCCAGGCCTCTCGGGAGCTGGTGTGACCCTGCTCTCCCACCCTTCACCGGCTTTGCACATGCATGTTACACATGTGTGTGGGTCCCTGTATAGTGGGACACCGTGGTGATAAGTGAGACCCACTGCCCGTCTCAGACTCACTGACAAGCAGCTGAGGAGGCCCTGCCCCTTGCAGCCAGGGGAAAGGTGTCCCCAGGGGGTGCAGGGACATTTGCTGGTAAGTGAGTCACCAGCTTCAAACTCCAGTCTTGTCTTGTCACCACGCCACACCACACCAGGCTTCCTGAGCCGCACTGGTGTTTGTGGCTGCTGAGCTCTTTCCTCTGACTGGCGACACTGACCCATTCCCTCCCTCAGACCCAGGAACCTCACCAGGCTGGGAAGGTCCCAAGGCCACAGCCAGCAGCAGGAGTCCGTCAGCAGGGCCTCCTCAGCTCGTGTTGGACAGGGCGGTGGGCTTTTCAGTGATGTGGCTGTGGGAGCATCTCCTTGCCCTTGGAGGGAAGGACCCCTCCCTCGCCTGTGGCTCTGTTTGTAACCTCAGTAGAGCCTTCTGCTTCCCCACACGAAACATGAGTGAAATCATTTCTTTGTCTGCCCCTTCCCAGGATGAACAAATGTCTGCTCATGTCTCTCTGGACAAAGCTACATGTCACAGACTTTACATGTGTTTTTCTTATTGCTTGTATGTGGGGCTGTGCATGCTGACCACACACACTACACGTAGAGGTCATCAGACAACTCTGAGCTCCCTTCCCTGCTTTAAGTGGGCTCCAGGGATCGAACTCAGGTCCCGAGGCGTCCAGCACCTCCCCAGCTGAGCCTCACAGGCCCTTTATGCTCTGGTAACGCAGGCCCTGGCTGGCCTGGCTGAAGCTGTGACCCCATGGTGAGTGTTGGTTGTCACTCAATCTGTTGACTTCTCTCCCAGTTTCAAAGGTCCCAGCTCCATTGGGCTGACGCCCGTGTGCCCCGAAGCCATCAGCCGCATCTCCGAATGCACTGTGGACAGTGGCTCTGTCCTGCTTTTGCTCTCTTGGGGGCTAGCAGTGGAATGGAAACAGTGGGACCAGCCACCCTACCCCAGACCACGGAAGGGTTTCCCCATGACAGGCAGGCACAGAAAGGGAACACAAACAGCCAGCCTGGAAATGGAGAAGTCATGGTCTGTCTGGACAATCCTAAGGACTATGAAAATCGCTAGAGCCCACGCAGTTCAGGAAGGTTGTGGGGCACAGAGAAACATCTGGAAGCAGCTGAGTTCTGGGCCTACAGCTAGAGTCTCAACACACAAGTCCCCAACAGCAAATAACAAGGTCTACCTGCAACCCCCACCCCCACCCCCCCCCCCCCCCCGCACTGGAGGGCAGAGCCAGGTAGAACCCAGGGGGGCACTGGCCAGGCAGCCTATCCAAAGCGGAGAGCTTCTAGTTCAGTGAGGGGGTCTGTGCCAGGACTGAAGCAATAGGAAGGACACCTGTATCCTGCTCTGGTCCCGGTTCTGGGAGGGGGGACTTTTAGGGGGCGGAGTCTTGCTAGAGGAAGGCTCGCACTGTAGCACACTTCCCCCTTACTTTCCCTGCTTTCTGAGTATGGGTGAAGATGCCATCTCTCGGTTTTCCTTCTGCTCCAGCAGCCACCGTTGTGCACTCCCCTCTACCGTAAGCCCGCAGTTCCTTCTTTCTGTAAGTTGCCTTGGTCACGGGGTTTCATCGCAGTAACAAAAAGTACTGATACACAAAGGAAAACAAATCTAACAAAGCTAAGACCCTGGGAAGATGGGACTTGTTGAGAAGAGACTAGAGGGACAGCACTCGCTAGCTTTAGCCGCAGATGGCATCTCTGCCTTGTCAGAGCGCCATCTGGCTTCCTCCCCGAAACTGAGATGCTTATCCTAAAATTCATATGGAAATTCCAGGGCCCATAGCAGCCCAAACACTGTTATAAAAGAATGAAGTTGGAGCACTCAAGACAAACTGCAGAGACACAGGGAGGCCAAAAGGCTGGGCGTCCTCGCTGCACAGAGCTGTTTGGGGTCATCACCCTGTCAGCAGCAGGATGCCACACTTCAATGGGGAAAGCTCTCTCTCTCTCTCTCTCTCTCTCTCTCTCTCTCTCTCTCTCTCTCTCTCTCTCTCTCTCTCTCTCTTCTCTCTCTCTTTTTTCTCTCTTCTCTCTCTCTCTCTCTCTCTTCTCTCTCTCTCTCTCTTTCTCCCTCTCCTCCCTTTCTCCCTCCCCTCTCTCTCTAATTTGTTTTGTTTTTCTTTGAGACAGGTTTCTCTAGGTTGCCTTTAGTCTCATAGAAATCCCCCTGCCTCTGTCTCCTAAGTGCTGGGGTTAAAAGTGTGCACCACCATACCTAGCTCTCTGGTCTTACTGCACACCTGGGCTGGCCCTGAACTCCTGATACTCCAGTGTCAGTCACTCAGGCGTGGTGACACCTAACTTACAGTGCTGGGGATAAAGAATGGAACCAGACCTGACAACCCTGCAGCTCTTACCCAGTGAATTTAGCCAGGAGCAGAGCCTGAAAATAAGTATTAAATTGGTGGATCACGCCTTTAATCCCAGCACTCTGGAGGCAGAGGGAGGCGGATCTCTTTGAGTTAGAGACCAGCCTGGTCTACAAGAGCTAGTTCCAGGACAGCCTCCAAAGCCACAGAAAAACCCTGTCTCAAACAACAACAACAAAGACAAAAACAAGATAAAACAAAAATGTAACCAGCTTACAGAGTGGATCAAAATCTCTGAGTTCTCATACCCAGACTATGGAGTTTTATCTTATTATTTTTACTTATTTATTGATCTTCTGGGGGCAGAGTCTCACTGAGTCACCCAGACTAGCCTGGAACTCCCAATTCTGCCTCAGCCCTAGTGCTAGGATTAAAGACATATGCCACCACTCCTGGTTCAGAGTACAGAATTCTTACAACACAGTAACAAGACAACCAACCTAACTCAGAATAGGACAAGAAGATTACAGATGGCCACTGGCATATGAGAAAAACTCTCATATCATCAAACATCAGGGAAATGCAGCTCAAAACAAAAAGGCCAGGGCTGAGAGATGGCTCTGTGGTAAGAGCACCCACGCCAGTCAGCTCACAACTACCCGTGACTCCAGAGGAACCCGCACCTCTCAGGCTTCCATGAACACTGCACATACATGTTATGTACACACGCACGCACGCACGCGCACACACACACACACACAAGAAATCCTTAAGGGAAAAACCCACACCCCCCCCCAAAACACACAACCTCATATAAACCATGTCACGCACACCATCACAGCTAGTGAACAGAGAAGCCTCCTTGGTGCGGCCGTGGGAGGTGAAGCCCTCAGATGTCCCTTTAAGACTGTGTTGCCACTTGGGAGCGCGCACGTTCTCGAGGGAACACACAGGTCACCACTTGCCAGGGAAACCAAGGCAGATGTGTAGCATGTGTCCATTTGCGTCCGTTGTCTGTTGCTTTACTGGTTTTCGGTCTTAATTTGTGTGTGTGCTTACCTTTCCTTCTCCTAGAGCATACTTGATATTTGCTATCACTGTATGTAGTTCCTGCATCGAGCCTAAACCTTCTTCTTCTTTAGACTAAAAGGGGATTTGTAGCGGCATCTTGCCTGTGAACCTCTAACAGTGGCCACGGATTCACCAGACCCAAGATAAATGATAAATAGGTGTTTTATTGGGGATGAACTTACACAGGTAGCCGTAAGTAACTGACGCAGTGTCCCTGCTCGAAGAATGCAGACCCTGCCCTCTCTGATGCTCCCTGCGACCCAAGGGGGCTTCCATCCCCATCTTCTCTACCTGAAACAGGCCGAGCCTCACCTGAACCCACGTCCAAGGGGCGTGGCCACTGTTAGGGGTTCACAGGCAAGATGCCGCCACACACATGCTTCCCAAACTTACGGAAAGCAATGCTGATGCCAGTGGCCTGTGCTGCCTCTTGGGGCCATGTTGGTGCCCAAGGGCCTTGATGCCATCGGGGCCATGCCAATTTGAGTGGCCTGCACTGCCACCTGCAGCCAGGTGTTGTCTGGGCCTGGGCTACAGCAGCCATGGTCTGGGATGACGTCCATGGCTCTTGTTACCACAGGACGTCATAGGAACCTTGTGTGCTGAAATCTGAGGGTCATGCAGAGCCAGCCCTGCCCCTCACTGGCTCCAAGATAGCTAGCCTTGCCACTCGATGGCCACTGCAGCAGGAGACCTACCTCCCACATGGGACACAGCCCCGCTCCTCACCACAGGTGAGTGAAAGCAGGCCCTGATGGCAAGCCCTAGGGGAGCTGGCTCGGCCACTCTGTAGACCAGACGGGCTTTGAACTCACAGAGCTCAGTCTGTCTCTGCCTCCTGAGAGCTGGGATTAAAGGCGTGCGCCACCGTGCTCTTGAGAGGCCTCAACTTCAACTCCCAAACACCCACATGACAGCCCGTGACCATCTCTAACTCCATCTGGCGCCCTCTTCTGGGCTCTGTGGGAACATGCATAGTGCACAGACATACATACAGGCACTCAGACGTCAGATGCGCAAATAAAAAGTTCAAAAATATTTTTTTGAGGAGCTGAAGAGGTGGCTCAATGGTTAAGAGCACCGGCTGCTTTTCCAGAGGACCCAGGTTCAATTCCCAGCACCCACAAGGCAGCTCACAGCTGTCTGTAAGTCCAGTTCCAGGGGACCCAATACCCTCACACAGACACACGTGTAGGTACAGTGCACATACAATTTTAAAAAACTAAAAAATGTCAGGGCCACGAGAAGAGAAGAGACATCAGTAGCACTCAGTGGTAAACCTGTACGCTCCAACACCGGGCTGCGGCAAGGTATGCACTGTGGGGTAACCATCTGCTTCAGGGCTGGATGTGAGTGTGAGGCGAGGCCTACTCCACAGGAGAGCATGCAAGCCTGGAAGCCTGGTACCCATGGCTAGGGAGATCACAGGTCAGGGAGCCCGCTACTGGCTTTGGTAGATGGACACGGTGCCCAACTGCCTTTAAGTCACGTGTGTTTGCACATACAGATCAGTGCCGCTCAGCTCGGCCGGGAAGCTGCTCTCTGCAGTGGGCACGGTAACCGAAGGCTCTCGTGACTGCTGAGAACCCATCTCTACCCCTTCACTCCCTCCTCAAGGCTCAGGGACATCCAGGAAGGCCGGGCAGAAAGAAAGAACGTGAGAGCTGAAGCTGGGGAGGAACAAAGGGAAAAGGTCATTAGGTCAAAGGTCATGAGGGGTTGGTGTCCTCATGAGGGTGAGGTGGCCTCTCCTGCCCTCTCAGTTCCAGCCACTAGAAGCCCTACTTAGGAGGCTGGCATGTGTGATGTCCAGAACTTGGGAGAAACCCCATCCTGTTCATTGATTCACCAGGCCCAGTCATTCCGTTACAGTAGATGACGGGCTTTAAAGTTGGGCCACGTAGTAGTTACAGGCGTTTGCCACCTGAGGCCCTCAATTCAATCCCAGGGCCCACATGGTAGAGCAGAGACCAAGTCCTGAGCATTCTCTGGCTTCCATATACACCCATACATCACACACAGAAACAAGTGCAGTAAGAAGAAAATAATAGCTCTCAGTGGTCAAAGAAGTTAGTACTTTCCCATGTAATTTATTTCTTTGCATCAAACCCGGGCTCTTGTGAAGGCTGGGCAAGCACTCTGCTCATGAGCCATGTCCCCGCCTCTGTGCTCTTATGACATACGTAGCCCAGCCTGGCCTCCTGCCTCCACCTCCCTGGTGTTGGGATTGCCAGGACGACAGCCACTGTGCCAGACGTGGGTGGGCGCAGCTTGCGCTTGGTGACCAGCCTACAGGACCCACCCAGGGCTGCACGCATGAGGGTTCTGCTCCAAAGACCTCACAGGTGAAGGAGCTAAGGTGCCAAGGCAGGAGACAGCCAGCTGGGCTGAGTTTGGATCCAAATCTCCCTTCACAGAGCCAGCCGAAAGCCAAGCACACACGTGTCACTCCTCTACGAACGCCCTCGTGGTAGCAGAGGTACCCTCACCCCAGCCGCCCACCACCCCATGAGCTAGCCTTTGTGCCCCTGCTTGGATCTTTAGGTGGCGACCTCAGGGGCTTCCTGGGAGCACCGAGCACTTCTTGTCCTGCAGGGCCCTACCCTGGCCAAGTGGCCCCGCCCACAGCACCACCACCCACCTCCAAGTCTCCAGGGATCGTCTCTGGGAGGACCCCAGCTCTGCCACAAGCTTTGTGCTCAGCTTGTGGGTGTCACGGATCCTACACCAACTACACTGACAACGACAGAGCAGGGGTTCCTAAGGCCAAAGCACACAGGGTCACGGCTGGAACCTAGAGGCCACCACCACCAAGCCAGGTACAGAGGTACACAGCTGTCATCCAGCGTTCAGACGGCTTTCGGCTGAGGCCTGTGCACAGCATAGGCAGTTGGGCTACACAGCGAGACCTCATCCCTGCGAACAACTGAGCCTCCGCCTGTCTCAAGTCAGACACAACGGAGAGCTGAATGGAGCCTGGCCTACCTGGGCCTCTGAAGCAATGCCTGCAGGACCCTGTCACTTAAACAGTGTGTGGCTGCAGGGTGCGGGTGCCGTAGGACATGGCCATGGGCTTGGAGCAGGCTTCATTGGTAAAACTACCCTCGAGTGGACGGTCAAGCACCCCAGCAGCAGAGGTGGGCAGAGCCCCCTCCTGGTGGACACAGGCACTGCAGGAGAGGCCACATCCAGGTCCCACTGTCTCCGGAGAAACCAACTGGAGACCTGGCGATGCTAAGCCTGGCCGTGTGGAGACTGCGCCATGGAGGACACCTGCCAGCTACCCACCAGATGCCATGTGCACCGCAACCCCAACCGCTTTTCTCTCTCTCCGGCCTGGGGTCTGGCAGTCCTAACCCCCAGCCCTGTGTGCGTGGAGACGTGCATCATGAACTTCGGAGTGGCCAGAGCCCTGCCCTCCTCTACCTTCAAACACAGCTGCTGGGCTGGGACAAGGTTACCCTTGGGACTTCTGCAGCAGGAGGGGCCCGAAGCTGTCCCCTCGTGCGTCTGGCACCCAGCCCCTGGCTTTGCCTGGCATGGTGGCTAGGGCTGTTTCAGTTGGGCCACGGGCCGCACTCCAATCCATCCACGTAACTGCTGCTATGCAGGGAACCACAGCAAGACACCAGACTCAAGTCCAAGAGGCAGGAGACCATGCAGGGCCAACTTTAATACTGGAGCTGACCTGTTTTGGGTGAAGGAAGTGATGCCCTTTCCTGGTGGGCCCTGAAAGGATGTAAGGGCCTGTGTTCCTCAAAGACCTGAGGGTCAGACTGTCCAGTGTCAGACGAGCAAGGACCCTGGAAGCCTCTTCCAAGCTCTGCACCTCCTGGCTGTTGGTGGCTTAGGGGCTGGCAGCTGTGTCCCGGATTCCATGGGGACACTCCCATTGCAACAGGGTCTTATCACCAACTTCAGGATGTCTTTCTTCTGCGAAGACCCCAAGTCAGGCTCCTAGATTTGTCCGTTCAGCAGGATGGCTCCTGGCCCACCTCCCCAAACATAAGAGGCCAAAGGTGCTCCAAGAGGCCTGGAGAGCAGCAGTAGCCCAGGGTTTCTGTCACTAGCCTGCGGGGAAACTGAGGGACAGCAGGAGGCCAGGCACAGTAAGACCCCTTACCTGAAGCCCCCTCAGCTCACGTGAGCAGCAGAGACGAGAGAAGGAAGCATAGGGACCCAAGGTCTGAAGCACTTCCCCACAAGAGTGCAGATCAGACAGACTGGGTCAGCCATGACAACAGCGCCAGGAGTCCAGGCTGAGGCCACTGGGGGGACCACAGCTGCCTGCGGTCCGGCCTGGCTGGGCTTGGAGTGTCCACTTGATCCAGAGTGAGAGCGAGACAACGGTGCATCCAGGCGTTGTGGGGCCCCGACGTCAGGCCCGTGTAAGCCGCTGCTCCAGCCACCAGCACCCGCACTGGCCAGCACAGCCCTTCAGGCCTCCTGGGAGCCCTCAGGGTTGACACGCAGCTAACGCTCTGTGGGTCAGTCCTCAGAGAATTCCTGCGAGTCCCTGGACAGTCCAAGTTACGAAGCTGCCGCCAGCTCTGCCTGCCTGGATCTGGCCTTGGCAGGGGCTTCTGAGGAGAAGACAGTTGTTCATGATGTACTTGTGAGCACAGCCACATCTCAGAGGGTGGGGCCACAGGCTGCAGGCCAGGGGTGTACCCAGCAGGGGAGGTGAGTTATAAACTAGGGGCCAGGGCACAGCCTGGCAGTAGGTCTCAGGAGGCCTGGGGCTCTCAGAAGCCACGCGGGGCAGGGATGCGTGGAGCTATATGACTTTCAGGGCCCACCTGGTCCACAGATAGAGTGCAGTGGTGGCTTCCGGGCTGTGAGGATGATGCTGGATGCTGCAGGGCAGCGCAGCCCAAGGCTGTGAGTCCCTAACGGCTGCTGGGACTGGGGATCTGTAGGACCTTGGGGCCCTGTAGGACTGGAGTGGCTGAAGAGCCTTCTCCCAGGGCTAATGAGTGGCTATGCCTCTGTGAGCTGGTCTGGATCCCATGGAGAACCCAACCCCTTGCCAGGAACCCACTCTCCATCAACTGGGCACAGCCGCGGCACACTCTGTCAGTGGGCGGTGTGAGATGCATCCTGTGTATTGCTCCCTTGGAGACTTGGGTACGCTCCTTCAGACCAACACACACACACAACTCAAAGGTACCTGGGTGTCTCTCAGGAAGGGGCTCCGAAGGAACCTCTGGTAACTCAATTTGTTCCTGCAAGAAGCAGAGGTGAGGCATGAGCTGGTTGTGCACCACCACAGGCTGCCCTGCCTGTCAAGAGGGGCTGCTCCTTCTGCCTCCCGCACAGACGCCTGCTCTGTCACTCTGCGCTCTCCCTGTCTACTGCATCTTTACAGGTGGCCACTGCAGAGGTGACAAGGCTACTACAGAGGGGTGAGCCACCCTAAGAGGCCTCAGGAATGTTAGTCCACGAGCAAGGACTGGCTGGCTTCTGTTGGGAAGCATGGAGGAGGCTACCATTGGGGAGGGCTGTGGTGAGAGCCGCTCATGAGTGCAGGTGGCCTCTGTCTCCCCAGCAGCCTATAAGGCTCCTGGCCCTAACCGGTGGGCACCACGGACTCAAAGGGCAACTTCCCAGACTGTCCCATTGGGCTGCCATCAGCAGGTGGCTCTGGGGAGACAGGACAACCTTAGCAAGCAGAGCATTCATGGCTTGCACGTGGAGGTCAGACACAGCTGCAGCCCAGCAGACCCTCGGGGCCTGGAGTGCAGGGGAGAGCAGGCTCCGTCCCATCACAAGGGGGAAACCCAGGCTGACTGGGCAGGGCAGGCCGTCATCCATCCACACATGTGCTGCCGGGTCAGCCTCCAGCACTCTCCAACCCCCGGCCCCCCAGCTGCCAGCCGGGGGTGGATGAAGCTTGGCTTCAGCACAAATGAAAATCATCTCAGGGAGGAAATGGGGGAACCAGGACTCAGGGCTCAAACATAATAGTTGGACACACGGCCGAGCAGAGGCCTGTGGGCCCCATCCCCCAGGGGACCAGACAGCCCTGGGGTGCTGTACCTGCGTGATTGCATTTAACTCTTCCAGGATGGCGTCCTCGTCCTCCTGAGTGAAGCTCCCTGCCAGCAGCTCATCGATTTGCTGTGGAAGGAAGAGTTGTATTGAGAAGCCGGCCTGGCGGGGCTCTGGTTCCCCTGGGGACAGTACTGGCAGTGAGGGTTATTTACAGCTGGGGCTCTGGGCTCCCCCGGGAGCTGTGGCTAGCCAGACACGTGCCAACCTGGCAATGGGTGGGCCTGCGCCCAGCAAAACATACCCGCTGGTACTCCACTGCCTCTTGGGTCTCGTCCAAGATCCTCTCCACCTCCTCTATGGACATCACCTGGGGATGAGGAGGGCCAGAGCTGCTCAACAGGGCAAATGAGAGTGCCTGCCAAGGGCGGTGCCCTCACCCTATCTCTCCTTGAAAAGCCAGGGAAGTGGGCCTGCTCTTCATTTGAGCCAGGTCTGTCTTCAGAGGCACAGACCTTCCGTGACCAGGAACAACCCTGACAATTATCGGTAAAACAGGTCAAAACTGGAAATTCTTCCCGTGTGGTGCGAACCCAGCTCCAAGGCTATGGAGCTACACCCCACTCAGGTCCTGCCGGTCCCTGTCAGACCCAGGACACCCCAGTCCACCTAGTCTCAGGGCCTGAGCCGGCAAACTCCCCTTGACCTGCTGTAGCTGCACCCACCTGCCAGGCCCCACGAGGACCTACCTGGTGCATCTTATTCAGACACTCGTTGCCCACCTGAAGCCCCTCCATCACCTTCATCTCAATCTGCGTGAACTCGATGCTTTGAACCTGAAAGCAGCAGCCACTGGTCAGAAGCCCTGTTGGGCTCTGAACTCACGGGGTGGGTGGCGGCTTCGGGCTCTCTGCAGTGGCAGCTGGGACTAATTGAGAAAGTTCTGGAGACTTTCAAAGGGTGATGGCAGACTTCAGTGGCTCTAGCCAGCAAGGACAAACCAGGATGCTCGTACCCCAACCCTGGGAGCTGGGCATGCCCCACCAGCCCGACCTGCTCCCACCTCCCACCCTGGGGTGGCCTGGCCCCATGCCATCCCCCAGGCCTCTGGTCCCAGCCCTGGTCCCAGCCTACCATGGCCTCCAGGCTGCTGATCTGGTTCTCTGTCCGGTCAAGCAGCTGCTCCCGGTACCTCTTCTTCTTGAGCAGCAGCTTGGCCCGTCTGCAAGGGAAGGCCTTGTCTGCTGGCTCCACTGGCGGGAAGAGCCTCCCCTCCCGCTAAGCCAGCCCCAAGGAAGTGCCCCTTACTCTTTCCTGCCATCCCGCAGCAGCTGCCTGGCCAGAGCCCGCTCTCTCTCCAGCTGCTGTGTGACTCTCTTCTGGTACTGCCTCAGCTTGTCCCTCTGCTGCTTCAGTTGCTGGGGAGAAAGCAACAATGCAGCCTGGTCAGCGGCTCTGTCTGTCAGGGTCCCGGCACGGTCAGGAAGGGCAGGCGACCCTCTCGGGCGGCTCTGCGGCCTAGGGGCTATGCAGCACGCACTCCTTCACTCCACCCACCCTCCCACTTTTAATTTCCGTCTTTTGAGACAAAGTGTTGGCCAACCCCCCTGCCTCAGCCTACTGAGAGCTCTCGGCCACATACAACTCTTCCCGGTTTACCACGCACTCGGCTGTCATCTGCCTGAACGGACAGCACTGCACCCACCTGCTGCCTTTCCAGCTGTGTGTTCCACAGTTGTGTGTGGTGTGCGTGTGTGAGTGTGTGCATGTGTGGGGGTGTGTGTGTGTGTGTGTGTGTGTGAGTGTGTGCATGTGTGGGGTGTGTGTGTGTGCATGTGTGGGGTGTGTGTGTGCGTGTGTGAGTGTGTGTGCGTGTGTGGGGTGTGTGTGTGTGTGTGCTGTGTGTCTGTGTGTGTGTGTGTGTCTGTGTGTGTGCTGTGTGTGTGTGGTGTGTGTGTATCAGTGTGTGGTGTGTCTGTGTGTGTGTGAGTGTGTGTGCATGTGTGGGGTGTGTGTCTGTGTGTGTGTCTGTGTGTGTATCAGTGTGTGGTGTGTCTGGTGTGTGTGTGCGTGTGGTGTGTGAGTGTGTGTGTGCATGTGTGTGGGGTGTGTCTGTGTGTGTGTCTGTGTGTGTGTGTGTGTATCAGTGTGTGGTGTGTGTGGTGTGTGTCTGTGTGTGGTGTGTGTGTCTGTGTGTGTGTGTATCAGTGTGTGGTGTGTCTGGTGTGTGTGTGTGTGTGTGTGTGTGTGTGTGTGTGTGTGTGTGCTGTGTGTATCAGTGTGTGTGACTGTGTGTGTGTGGTGTGTGTGTATCAGTGTGTGGTGTGTCTGGTGTGTGTGTGTGCATGTGTGGTGTGTGTGTGTGGTGTGTCTGGTGTGTGTGTGGTGTGTGTGTGTGTGTGCATGTGTGGTGTGTGTGTCTGTGTGTGTATCTGTGTGTGTGTGGTGTGTGTGTATCAGTGTCTGGTGTGTGTGTGTGTGTGTGAGTGTGACTGTGTGTGTATCTGTGTGTGTGTATCAGTGTGTGGTGTGTCTGGTGTGTGTGTGTGTGTGTGTGTGTGTGTGTGTGTGTGTGTGTGTGTGTGTGTGACTGTGTGTGTGTGTCTGTGTGGTGTGTGTGTGTCTGTGGTGTGTGTGTGTGTCTGTGGTGTGTGTGACTGTGTGTGTGTGTCTGTGGTGTGTGTGTGTGTCTGTGGTGTGTGTGTGTGTGTGCTGTGTGTGTGTCTGTGGTGTGTGTGACTCTGTGTGTGTGTGTGTGTGTGTGTGGTGTGTGTGTGTGTGTGTGTGTGTGTGTGTGTGTGTGTGTGTGTGTGTGTGTCTGTGGTGTGTGTGACTGTGTGTGTGTATCTGTGGTGTGTCTGTGTCTGTGCCTGTGACTGTGTGAGCTTTCAGACCCCCGTGGGCATCAGCTGCACGAGAGAAGGCGTTCACCGTCCCCTCCCTTCAGATGTGGGGCCCTGCGGCCGGGCTACTCGCACTGTCCTCGTGGGCGGTCGTCCCTGCCGGCTGTGTCCACAGGAACGAGACGGGCACCGCGGGAGCCGCAGGGAGCCCACGCCGCGCCCCTCTCTGCAGGGCGGGCGCTCGGTCGGCCGGAGCTGGGCAGGCGCGGCCGCGGCAGCACAGCAGCGCTCGGCGCGGTCCCCGCGGTGTCCCCGCGCCTCGGGACTGTTGGACCCGGTGACAGTGCCGACTGCGGGCCGGGCCGGGCGCCCAGGGCTCCGGCTCCCGGCCGCTTCCGCCCGCGCTTCCTTCTCTCCCGCGCTCAGCAACACTCGCCGTCCGGGTCTCCGGGCCAGGAGTGCGCACCGCGCCGCTTCCCGCCTCAGTTTCCCCCGCGAGGCCGACCCTCTCCTCGCCCGCCCCGCCGTCGGCCCCTCACCAGGATGGCCTTGTCCTGCTCGGTGACCCGGCTCTGCTTCTTGCGGCCAAACAGGTTGCCCATGGCGGCCCCGCGCCGGCCGGCCGAGCCCGTCGCCGCCGCCCCGCGGCCACCGTACTCTCAGCCCTACGGCGGCCGCGCGGAGCCTCGCGCCGCAGAACGCGAAGCAGCTTCGTCCTTAAGAGTGCGCACCGCCTGGCTGGCTGGATTTCCCCGGCGTCACGAACGCCCTGCTGCGCCCTTTGTGCAAATCATGTGGGATCTTTGATTAATTCAGTGCACCTCAGATGGGTGAGCCTAAACCAGGCTTCCCGACCTTCAAAAAACGAAAACGCCCAGCCGACGCCCCCACCCTGCTGGTCCCTGAACAGGAAAGGCAGTGTTTTAGACTTACAAGTGCTTGCTGCAAGGCCGAGTGCCCTCGTGCACCTGCAGTCATTGCCACCTTTGCTCCCTAGTCTCCTCACTGTGGTCAGGGCCTGGGAGAGGACACGGGGGCCCTGCTTTCGTTCCTGTGTCTTGAGCTAACCATGAGTCTGTGACGGATGCAGTGACCCCGGGTTTCTCTGATCCCTCCTGCGCTAAGTAGGCCCTTGGTGAGTTAACCGGAGTGCCGAGACACTCAAGCCTGGGCTCTATACCCTATCAGCCACCAAGGTGCCCTGTCGCCCTGGAGCCTCCTGCTTCCTACGGTGATCATCTCGCCCATCCTGCCAAGGAGCGGTGCCGGTAGATAAGCATTCTTGTCCGTTTATGACTCTCTGAACTTTGGGCTCAGTCTTGGCCTCAGGTCCCATACACCATAGGCAACACCTAGTGATACCTGAGCTGCCGGCATTCTTCCTTCCCCCAGCCATTCCTTTAGTGACCACGTGCGCACGTGCAGAAGGTGCAGAGGGGCCCTTGATGTCCCCGCGGTGGCTCTTGTGACCCCTCACCCAGAAACAGCTCAGTCTTGACTTGGCTTTTCATGGGCGGCAGGAGAGGCCAAGAGTACAGATAATGGGGGCGACATGAGGCTCTGGCTACACCTAGGGTTCTAGCTCCTTCTGTCACCTGAGAAGCAGTTTCTAGGGGGCTGGGTTTGTTGTTTTTCACTCCCAGGGACCCTGCAGCTAGCCAGGGGTCCCGTGTCCCAGGGCACTATATATGCCAGTACATTCAGCTGCCCTTTATGGCACAGCCCCTGGCTTTGATGCCTAGCTATTGCATCTTAGTCTATGCGTTCTGTGGGCCCGCTGGCCCCATGAGATCTCAGTAATGGCCCCTGTCCCTGTGGTCGACGTTCCTATAAAGGGCGTGCTGGTGAACTTTTCTAGGAGGCGGGAGCTTCCCATTTGTATAGTTCTCAAGACTTAGCCGGGCCATGCTCTGGGGTGTTGGGTAGAGGGGTCCCGTCTCCGTGAGGCTCTCTATCCACTCTTTTTGTTTTTAAATGAGATAGGGACCTGTACCTCCACACCCAGATTTCCAGCCTGTCAAGTAACTGACTGAGCCTAACTAGATGCAGCAGTGTAGCTAAGAGTGTGGCCGGCCAGGGCTCTGCTTCAGACTCCTCAGTCTAACACACTGGGAGCCCTTCCACTTTCTTTTCAGTCTCTGCCAATACAGAGCTGAAGATGTCTGAATTCTTGCTGTCTATAAGCCAAGATTTGGCAACTATGGCCTATGAGCCAAAATCAGCTTGGAGATGCCTTTTCTCTCTCTCTCTCTCTCTCTCTTTTTTTGGGGTACAGCCTGAAAGCTAAGAATAAATATATATGTATTTATTTTGAGACATGGTCTTGCTATATAGCTCTAGCTGTCCTGGAACTTTATGTAGACCAGGCTAGCCTTAAACTTACAGAGCATTCACCTGCCTTTGCCTCCCAAGTGCTGGAGTTATAGCTGTGGCTAGTTTTATGTGTACTTGACATATGCTAGTGTCACCCAAAAGGAGGGAGACTCAGTTGAGAAAATGGGTCCATCAGATCCGGCTGTTGAGCCCGGCGGTGATGGTGCAAGCCTTTGATCCCAGCATCCCACCACCCCAGCACTGGAGGCACAGGCAGGTGGGTCTTGGTGAATTCGAGACTAGCCTGATCTACAGAGGCTGTGGGGCATTTTCTTAATGAGTGCTTGATGGAGGAAGGCCCAGCCCATTGTAGACAGTGCCATCCCTGGGCTGGTGATCTTGGGTTCTATACGAAAACAAGCTGAACACGCCATGGGGAGCAAGCCAGGATGCAGCACCCTCCGTGGCCTCTGCATCAGCTCCTGCCTCCAGGTTCCTGCCCTGTTTGAGCTCCTGTCCTGACTTCCTTCAGTGATGAACAGCTATGCTAAAGTGTTAACCAATTAAATAAACTCCATAAGTTGCTTTTGGCCACAATGTTTCACTACAGCAATAGTAACCCTAACTAAGAAACACACACACACACACACACACACACACACACACACACACACACACACACACACACACAGGATAGTGCTGTAATCCAGGCAACCCTGGCCCCGCCTCTCACCCACCTGCGCATGGCAGGTATATGTACTCTTGCTCTTTAAAAGAAAGACCCCAGCCCACTCCCCCTCTCTCTCCTGCTGTTCCCCTGGGGCAGACAGGACTTTTCTCCCCTCTTTCTCTCTCTGTGCCTCTTTTCCTCTTTTCTCCCTCCCCCTTCCCTTTCTAATAAAACTTCTCACTTACACTCTGTCTGCCTGGCATGTTTTCCCCTCACCCGCCATGGAATCCACCAACCCCCCCCCCACTTTATTATAACAGGTAGAGGATCAGAAGAACGGGAAAGTAGTGGGCAGAAACCTTATGTCCTCTCAAAACATAAAACATCTAGTATTTGTTCCTTTTTAATTTCAGAGGCTACATTTTGCTATGGAGCTCAAGTAGGCCTTGAACTCTCGACCCTTCTGCTGCAGCCTTCCTTCTGACTGTTGAGATTCTAAGTGCAAGAATCCCCACCCCCTCAGCACTGCTATCCAGTCCCCGTTCCGAGCTATTTCCTGCCATGTCACTCCGTGGGCCCAAGACTTAACTACAAGCTTCATGTCAACAAAAGGTGGGGGCCTCAAGGAGCATGGGGACTCCTGAGGACTTGCCACAGGTGGGCTCATAAAAAGGTCCCCAAATGTGGGGTTCCAGTTCCTTTGGCCACGGCCAAGTCTGTCTGGTGCCAGGGAAAGGACCCAGGACCTCTCTCTGTATCAGGAAGTGAGCCACCACTGAGCTACACTCAGGCCAGAGCCCTAACTTTCCGGAAGGAACTCCTGTGGCCAGGCACGCATTCAGCCAGTCTTGTGATGGTGTGGTGGGCATGAAGGCAAAGGCTCTGACTGCAACAGTGCTGGTTCGGCAGCCACGAGAGGGCAGGGAGCACTTGGCTTCTTAGCTGAGGACTTTAGAGTTGAGCTACCTGGTGATTGCCGTGAACGTTGTAGTGCACTGAGGGGCCCTCTGGTGACATGCAGCAGTTACTTGGACCCCATGTCATGTTAAGTGTCCCTTTATTGTCACCAGACAGTGGAGGCAGCTTCCTTGGAGGCAATCCCTACATGCCATGGACAGGAGCACCCATTTCCATAGGCAAGGAGCTCAGCAGCGAACTCCAGCCCAGTGCCGAGGCCCAGTGTGTACTGTGAGACCATCTTGGAAGACACTGCCCCTAGGACTGCTCCTGCCTGTGCAGCCCCAGAGAGAGACAGCAGCTGTACTGGTCACCCGGGCTGCTGGACCTTCTGTCATCCAAAGCGCGCACAAGAACTTAAGAAATGCAGGAGTAGCAAATGCCAAGAAAATGACGGAAGTTGCTGGGTTGCTCAGGCTGGGAAGACTCCATTGGGGGACAAGGTCACACGGGGAGCAGTGCTGGCTAGCCACAAAACTCAGAAAGCGTCATGTGCGGCCAGGAGCCCCCACCGGACCACTGAAGGCATCCCTGTGGGTAGGACAGCAGAGGAGTGTGCCAAAGCCACCCTCAGAGGTGGGGTCTCTGAAGAGAAGGCACTGGGCCCAGAGCGTGGGTTGGGGCTAGGGCCTGTTCCAGAGCACTTGCAAGGCACAGGAGTCCTGTCCCCTCCGCCAAGCACGCAAACAGGAGGGGAAGCCCCTTCCGCTCCAAGCCTTGCTGCAGTTCCAGCGCCCTCTGCTGATGGAGCCCAAGCTTGCACTCACCAGAAGTTTCTCCAGGGCCCAGCTACACCAAGCTGACTCAGAAGGGAGGATCTGAAGCCTGCGATTAGGGCCATCACCATGCTTCTCAGTCCAGGTGGCAGAAGCAGAACGGTTCCTTCCTGGCACCTCTGTGCGCCTGTTCTTGAAACATAGCCATCAAGACAGAAGGGGCTGCCAGGCCTGGAAAAGAATCCAGGCAAGACTTGTCATGGTTTGCATGAGGAAGCATTCATTCCCTAGAGCACTCCCCAGCTGTGCTGTTTGGGGAGGGTGTAACTTTGGGAAGCAAGGCTAAGTTGGAGGAAGGATGCTGGGCTGTGCTGGTCCCTGGTCCAGCCCTCTGCCTCTGCTTGCTATCCACTACCATGTGAACTCCTGCCACCGTGAGGCTAGGCTCCACTTTACCATTGGCCAAAAATCAGAGGAGCCACGCACCGTGAGCCAAAACAGACAATCTTTTCTTAGGCTGCCTCTGGTAGTTATTTCAGCCATGAGAGGAGTAACCAAGAGGCAGCAGTGAGCCATGACAGAAGGAATGTTCCAGTCTTATCGGGTGTGTCTCTGCAGCTGAGGCCAGCAGGGCAGAGATGAGCCCTCCTCACAATGCAGACCTGTGAGGAGAATGAACCACGGCTGCTGTTTCACCCACTCGGGGTACACAGCCATGGATAGCTGTAAGGGTGCTTGTGGGTTCCTGGGAAGGCAGAGGGAAGAGAATATGCATAGCACATAATAACACTCAGTGCTGCCTGTCTAATGCTGTCCTGGTCCTGACCTATTGCACTTGGGGGTCAGGTTAGAGTTCCTGGCTTTCCGCTGAAGTACTTTAAAAACAAAAAAACCATATGTGTGTATGTGCATGTGTGTTCATGTGACTGCAGGTGTGCAAGTGCCATCGTGTACACGTGGTCGGGGACAACCTCTGGTCCTACTTCACCTTGTTGGAGACAGGATCTTTGATTCATTTCCTGTGCCAGGTTTGCTGGCCCACAGGCCTCTGGAGATTCTCCTATTCCCACTTCCCATCTCTCCTTTGGGGTTCCAGGATTACAGATGCCTCATCATGGGCTTGGGGGAGCTGTCAGGGCACACGCTTCACCCTCGGGGCCATCTCCGCAGCCTGACAGGGTGATACTCTGTGTCTGGCTTGTTGGCTCCAGCGGCCATCCCTGCTCTAAGGCATTTACAATGGCCGGAGGCTGTCCCCATTTATTCTGCCTCCTGCACTGGGCTTGGCATCCGTAGTGGAAACTGTACCTGCCCTGCACGGGGCTCTTAGCCTTTGGTACCCCAGGTTCCTGAGAAATCAGGGATCCGTTTGGATGACAGCAACTCCCACCTCATCTCTGGTCTGCAAGGTGCTGCCATGATGTGAGTATGAACGGCCCCAGGAGGCCACACGCTTGAATACTCATCCCCTACTCGGTGGCAGTGGTGGGGGAGGTGGACTATGGAACCTATAGGCGTCAGCACCTGCTGGCAGCACTTTGAAAGTTACACCCCACTGTGAACATCTGCCACCTCCCTTTCCTGCTGCTGTGGCCAGAACTGCTCTGCCCTGCCTCCTGTGTGGCAAAGTGCAACCTCCTGAAACCGTGGCCCACACCAACCTATCTCGCTCTATGTTGTTTCTTCAGGGCCTTTGTTTTAAAGATGCAAAAAGCATGAATATAGCTGCACCCTGGGGAGACAAGGAAAGTACAGAGTGGCTTCCTCCCGATGGCCGGATTTTAGTATACCTTCCTTCCAGAGCACCCCGAACCCCAGCGTGTGCGTGTGCGCGTGTGTGCGCGCGCACGTGCTCCTATTAAGGAGCTGACACATCTCATTGTAACATAGTCATATAAAATGCCTGGGCTTTTCACAGACAGGCAAGCGGATGCTGGAGTCCAAGGCTTGAAGCATGGGCCAGCTGCACAAACCCAGAGAGCAAGTAGCTATGCTTTCGTGGCCTGTGAGTCTGTCTCCCGAATATTATCTAGCCGGATAGCAAGTGTGTGTGTGTTGTGTGTGACAGGACTCAGCCAGCTCTCACTTCCATCAGGTCTGGAGGTGACAAGGAGTGACAAACTGCAGAACGTGTTAGTGTTACTGCCACAGGTGTGGCCTGCAAGCAGGGACCTGTGCAGTAGGACCTGTGCAGTAGGTGCAGGGCTTCTGGTGTGTGGGGGCTTTGGGGAGAGGGGTCACTGTCAGCCTCTCCATTCTCTTCCTCCCAGTGCTTTCTGATTTTCTGCTCAGATGACCTGCAGAGGCTGAGAATTCAATTTACTTGTAATCCTGCCCCCTGCGGGTACAGCCTGCCTAGGACCCGTGGGCACAGCAGCCCTGCCGCAGGAAACTTGGCTTCCTCTCCTGGCAGCCCCACGTGCTTCCTGGTTTTCTCACTCTGCCTTGAACTGAGAATTTAAAACTCCTTGTATGTCATTCTAAAAATGCAATCTTCCTGTGCTGGCAGACATCAGCATCCCACCCCACACCTCGGTCTCCACCCTGGTGCTGCTCTGAGCTCTTCCTTGGCCACCCAAATCTGCCTTCCAGAAGACTCCATTCTAGGTAGTGACCAGGGGGTAACCGAATGCCAGACTGGGTGGGGTAGGAAGCTGGTGTCCTGTTACACAGCCCTAGGGTCAGAAATATCAAAATCACTGAAAGTGTCATAGGAATAAAGGGGGCAAGCTTCTCTGTACCAGGCCTTCCCTAGCTTCCAGAAGCTCCACACTGAGATCCTGGGCTGCTTGGCTGGCAGAAAATCACCTGATCTCTGCCTCCGCCTTCACACCACATCTCCCTGTGCCTCTGTCTAAACCCTTTTTATAAAGACATCATCACATTGGATTAAGTCTCGCCTCAACCTGGCTGTACCGGCAACATCCCTGTTTCCGATATACTCTGAGGTACTGGGGGCCACATCATCAATGAGGCTTTTTGTTTGGGAGTGTGCTGCTTGTATACACACACACACACACACACACACACACACACACACACACACACACACAAAGCCCGAATAGAACTGGTTTTGGCGTGTCTGGGACTGGTGTTATAGATGGCTGTGAGCTGCCACTGGGTGCTGGGAACTGAGTATGCTCTCTGATAGAGGAGCCAGTGGTCATGTCTCCGACCCATCACCATGGGGAAAGGATGGAACCCACACTGCGGTCTTTGCTGTGTTGGGCAGCCAGTGTTGGATTCCGTGTGAGGCTGTTTCTGGTATTAGCTTGGGTCAGCTGAGGCGTCCTCATAGAAGGAGGTGGAGGAATGAAGGCTGGGAATGCCATCCCTAACCTCAGGGCATAGCAGCTACCACACCAGCCACGAGAGAACACAGAGGCCACAGGCACAAGCCTGCAGACCCAGGGAACGTGAAGCCTACGGAGAGGCACAGCTGTAAGTCCCATTTGTACTGAGGGGTGAGATGGCTGTAGGTCCATGCGTGTGTGTGTGCACACATGCGTTTGTGCATGCACGTGTGTGTGAGCAGGACTGTGCTGTGTCTCCAGTGGTCCTGGCGGGGCCTTGAAGACTAGGCTAAGGCAGCGATAAGGACTATTGCGCCCACATTTCCCATCTCCAGAGAGAGATGGGAGTCTAACTTGGACCTTCCTCATGGCTCCCAGCTTTGCAACACGGGGTAGCAGTGTGGCCGACAGTGTGTGCCATCCACGGAAAGTTTGGTGCAGGGAATGGGAAGGGGAGGGTGACCTGGGAAGGTTTCGAGAGGAGGTGGCATTTGGGATGGTCAAAATGTAGGTGTCGCTGGCACTTGGTGGTCCCGTCTGTCCAGATGACCCCAGCCTCTTCAGGGTGCAGGAACCGAACTGGAGGCACAGGGATCATTTCATTCTTCGCAGGAAGGAGACGGGGGGGGGGGCGAGGGGGGCTCACCTTCTCAGGCCTCCATTGCCACTACCAGCTGGATAGGCCAACAATCTACCCATGAGTTGTGAATGACTGACAGCATGGGCCCTACCCTCACCAGAGCCAACTGCAGCGTCCAGAGAGGCCAGAAGTTCACTGCCCAGCTGGAGGGAGTGGGCACTGGTCTCCAACAAGTGCCTCCCTAATGCCACGTCGCCTGGGTGTGTGACTCATGAGTACACGTTGACTCATGGCTCTGGTCAGCAGACCCCGGGGGAACAGGAAGTGTGAACCACAGTCGAAAATTACACACACTGTGAGTGGTGAGACGCAGGCTCCCACTGATGAGCTACGGGAAGTGGCAACCCTTGTCACCACCACTTGGTGGCACTGTAGGACAGCCAGCTGCTGAGCCGCTGTGTGTGTGTGTGTGTGTGTGTGTGTGTCCGCGCGCGCGTGCGTGTGTGGCCCCACAACCTCCGTGCTGGGGTTCTCGTCCCGGGATGCGCCTGGATTTGGTGAAGCAGTGTATTCATCCACCCCCCCCTCATTCACTCATTCATTCACTTGCTCATTCCCTCCCTCATTCATACATTCATCCATCAGTGGCTTGCTCACTGATTCATTTGGCACCTATCATTGGGGACCTGCTCTGGTTTGGGGGGCATGGGGCAGTGTGACAAGGGATAAGCTGGAGGGATTGGGGGGCCTGTGGTCAGAGAAGGGAAGTGGTGTCTGATCCCAGAAATGTTATCATCAGACAGGACAGTGCAGGACGCTGTGGAGTAGGGCGGGGGCCACAGGCTTGGGGGATGGGCTGAGGAAGTCAGGACCTGGTGGGGGCTTTGGCAGGTGTCAGGATGTGGGGACAGCAGTGCCTCTGGTCACTCACCTGCGTGGTGGACGAGATGATGTTTAGGAGAGAATCTTGCCTGGCACTGCCTGTCCGTACTTCATTCTTGGCTAACTGCATCTCACAGGGATAAACTGTATTCAGAGTTACACCCGTAAGCCCAGAACTCAGGAGGGTTCAAAGTTTGAGGTTAGACTTGGCTGCACAGTGAGACCCTGTCTCAAACTAAAACCAAACCAAAGACCCAAACCCAAACCCAATGCAGCCCATCTGTGGCTGATAACCAAGAGTGATGGGCCAGTGGGGTGGGATGGCGTGGGCAGTCAAGGGCACCCGCTGCCAAGCCTGATCACCTGAGCTGAAGACAGGCTGTCACAGGCTGTCCTGACCACCATGCATGTGCAGGCCCACACGTGTGCAGGCACACGCACACTCTAAACAGATATTAAGCAAATAACATTAATCAAAGTCAGAGAAACCATAAACATGTTTCTCCTGATTGTAGATATCCAGCAGATTCAGTGTCTAGTACCAGCCTGGGCTCTGCCTCTCCAGGCAGAGTCTTGAAGCCATCCGAGCAGTGGTGATGCACACCTTTAATCCCAGCACTGGGGAGGCAGAGGCAGGCGGATCTCTGTGAGTTCAAGGCCAGCCTGGTGCACAGAGTGAGTTTGCAGGACAGAAAGGCGTACAGAGAAGCCCTGTCTTGAAAAACAATCAGCAGACCCATGCGCTTCGTCCTGATGTGGTAGAATGAGGAGGTAAAAGGGGGCCAAAGGTGACGCCTCCTCTCTCGGGGTTGTAATTCCTTTCACACATTCTGTTGCTCATACATTCTCTGGTAGTCTTCTGGGTCATGTCTACGAACAATGTCCCTGCAAGGTTTGTATGTGGTCTCATGCTTTCGTTTCTCTGGGATCGCAGGGTTGCACGGTAACTCCATGCTGAGCCTCCTGAAGAAACACCAAGCCTCTTTCCGTAGTTCACACAGTGCACAATGCCCTGGTGGACAAGTGATATTTATTTACTTTCCATTGTCAGATTAAACCATGCTGGCAGGTATGAGATGGGCCCCCCAGCAGGTTGGTTTCATTATCTATCGGTATTTTCCATGTGCTGGCCTGCCATTTTGTTGTCTTCTTTGGAGAGACGTCTAATCAAGGCTACTACTAGTTTCTTTTAAAGATATTGGGTCATTAGGTCTTTATAATGTAGCCAGGTGGTAGTAGCGCAAACCTTTAATTCCAGCACTCGGGAGGGAGGCAGACAGATCTCTGTGGGTTCGAAGCCAGCCTAGTAGGCTACCCATATTAGAGACATGATTCACAAAATATTTTGTTCAAGTCTGTAAATTATATTGTCTCTTTGCTGTTGTTGACAGACAAACTAGGTGTCCCAGGCTGACCTTCAGCTACACAGGACAAGCCAGTTTTGCCTTCACAATCTTCTGGAAGCCTGGGATTGTAGGCACTGATATTCTGTCTGGGTTTTCACCTTTCTTGCTGGCCTGAAAACTATGGCAGGCCTCCTTCTTCACCCCTTGAGGGACATGAGCCACCACACCCAGCGTGAGGACGACTCCAGCTACTGAGCAGTCTTGTCATGCAGGAGTCACGGGCACTCACCCTGTGAGCCAGTTCTAATCCACTGGCCTGTAAGTCTGACCCTTATCCCAGGACCGTGGCCGGATACTGTCACTGTGGTGAATTTTGAATTGAGAATTTTAAATCTTCTAATCCCACCTGGGATTAGAAGGGCTGTTTGGGGCCCTTTATAGTTCTGCAATGTAAGATTTCCTATTATTAAAACTTAACAAAAAGGAGCCAGGCAGTGGTGGTGCACACCTTTAATCCCAGCACTCAGGCAGAGACAGGCAGATCTCTGTGAGTTTGAGGCCAGCCTGGACTACAGAGTTGCAGGACAGCCAAGGTTACACAGACAAACCCTGTCTTGAGAAAAAAATATTATTTTTGATTATGTGTGTCAGTATATGCACATGAGAAGTACCCAAAGAGGTCAGGGCTGTCCTGGAGCTTGTGACAGGCACTGTTAGCCTTCTGACAGGTTACGTGGATTGAAGAGCAAGGGTAGACGTTCTTAGTGCTCTCTCCAGCCCTGGGGTTGGGTTTTCTCTTGAAGACTTTCTTTTTACCACTTGTGGGTCTGCATGTGCACATTCATGTGAGTGTGGGTATAGGTGTGTGATAGCAGAAGTCAGAAAGCCAACCAATTCCTGAGCAGGAGGTCTAGCCAGTCTGAGCTCAGGGATTTGAAATCTGACCAATCCCCACCTCGGAAAAACTTTACCCCTAAGAAGCCGTATATAAACCGTCCAGCTTGTGGCTGTCTCGCTGTTTCCCACCCTGGCAGAGGCAGCCATTCTCCTGGATTCTTCTCTCCCAATATATCTTTTGGATGAGGTTTGGGTAAGACCTTCTTTGGCTGGGCGGAGTGGAACAGGGCTGTTCAACACTTTGTTGGGGAAACCTTCCCCTGGCCAAGCAAAGTTAAACTTTGCTCTCTGGGGGACTGGAGTCTAACTGTAACAACTTCACCAGGGAAACCCTGTGTTGTAGCAGAGCTGTTACACTGGGGAAGCTTTCCCTGGAGCAGGGCTGGGAGCTGCCAAGCTTACTGTGGCCGTGGTATCCTTGGCTCTCGTGCCAGAATCCCTTTCCACCTGAGCTGTAACACTCAGTATTCTGTGACTCCCGAGTGCCAGAGTCCCTGTCCATCCCATCTCCTCTGTCTCAGTGTTTCTTGGTCGCTATGCACTGGCCCATGAACTCCTGGAGTTCTCTGGTCTCTGCCCTCCACCTCATCGTAGGAGTTCTGGGATTGCTAATGTGTGCTGTGTCAGAGTTGCAGGCGCTTTTACCCACCGAGCCACCTCCCCAGCCAACATTAATCTTGTGATCCATGAACAAGGGAGATGGTCCTATGCGCTCAGACCCGCAGGCTTCCTGAATGTTGTGTACAAATCTCCAACCCCACTTTTATTTCTAGAAGTCTTTTGCATGCTGTTATAAGTACAGTCGGCTTCTTAATCTCCTTTGCAAGTTGCCCTTTGTTGGTGTGTCACCCTTTCCCCTCTCAATCTTCTTTTATGAAATAGCAAAACAAAAATAAGCCCTCCTGTGGGCTCCAGACACTGGCTGCTTACTTTCTCTGTAAAGCCAGAGTAGGGAGGGGATGCCATTCTTCTCTTCCTTGACAGCCACAAGGTGGGACCTGCAGAGGGCTGGTTCACAGAGAAGCACCATTGGGCCCTTTGCCAGTGGGGAGCTGGGCTCAGAGCCCAAAGCTGGGCAGGGGGCCATCTTCTCCTTGTCTTCCACAAGGACGAGCTTGCTGGCTTGCAGCCTGTACTCAACTCATACACACAGTAGGGTTTTTTCTCCTTTTGAGACAGGGTTTCTCTGTGCAGCCCTGGCTGTCCTGGAACTCGCTCTATAGAGCAGGCTGGCCTCAGTGCCTCCCGAGTGCTGGGATTATAGGCGTGCCACCACCCAGCTTACACAGTGGGCTTTTGAAGAGAGGTGGCTGGGTTGGCTTCAAGTCTGTCTGTCTCACTCCCACTGTGACACAGGTGGCCTGGTGTAGCCACTTCCTGAGGCTGAGCAGCTGCTGCTGGGGATATCTGTACGGTAAGCATCTGCAAAGGGGTGGGACATAGCTCGCAGGCTGGGCTGACTCGGGGCAAATCCCACCCCCCAGGGAAAGGCAGGGGCATGGTGGTTCTCTGGGCCTCACCTCTCTCTGCCTCTGCCCCTACCAGGAGTTAGAACCCTGGCCTCTTACTTAGGTCAGAGGCAGAAGATCTTGTCTCCACGGCCAGTCACCTGAGCATGCCTTCTGGGCCGAGGCACTCCCTCTTGAGGGCTGGAGATGTCTGGCACTGCTGGAGGACTGCAAAGTTGTGAGATGCTGTCCCCTCCCTGAAGATTTGTCAGTGTTGCTTGATGGGGTGTGAGCAGCTTCCCTGGCTACCTATGAGGGGCACTTGACTCATCAATGCCGAACCCCGGGTGATGCTGAGGTTTTGCGCCTAGCAGGTACACGTGACATGGAGGTATTGAGGGGCTGCCACGGTACCTTCAGAGACTTCTGGAGGACAGGTCCCTGGAACTGTAGTGGAACCTTGGTCTGTTCCAAATTTGCTATAACCCTGCCATGTGAAGGAGCGGAGTGGGCTGGGATGGAGAGTGGGCTGGGATGGTTGGCAACCCTTGGATGGCTTATTTTCACAGGTCATGAGTACCATGGCTAATGGTGGGGGCTGCGCAGGCGGACAGAAGAGAGTGGGTAGAGCATGTGGGGGCCCTGGTTTCATGCCATGACATGTGAACTCATTTTGAGACCAAAGAGGCAATGCAGGATGTCCCACAGCTCTTGAGGCAGTGCAGGATGTCCCACAGCTCTTGAGGCAGTGCAGGATGTCCCACAGCTCTTGCCCAGTTCAGTAGGGTGTAGCAGTGTCATGGTGTACAGGCCATCCCTGTCCTGCATCTTCATCTCCCCACTGCTGGTCTCGTCTTGGGTCCAGATTACTAAAACAGACCTCACTGGGATTGTGAGGTCTGGGTACAGGCGGCAGCGCGCGTTATGTCTGAATTGGGAAGGGACACGGTAGGTCAGCTATGGCTAGACCATGCCGTTTTGGAAGCCTACAGCACCCGCAATTACTTCTAAGAGACGTGTGAACGTCAGGGCTGGTGGGAAGAACTAGCAACATCAGCGCTCCAGGCCACTATGGCCGTCACCCCTGGCAGAGCACTTGACATTGTGTCAAGCCTGGGCGTGTCCACTGCCATCCCTGTGGGTCTGTGTCCCGTTCCCTTCTCATGGCTGCCACCCATGACCTCATTTTGACTGGACCTGTGTAAAGACCACTTCCATATATGGTCATGCCGAGATGCGGGGGGGGGGTCGGGAGAGGTCAATGTATGGATTGGGATTGATAGCTCAGTCTTCTAGATGCCCCCACTCCCTTCATGTGCGCTTGGCCTTCCGAGCTCTTCTTGCCCTCCACACCTGAGGTGCCATTCCACTTTCTGGGAACACATGGGTTTTGACCAGAGCAGTAATCAACTCAGGATGACCCAATAAGCCAATACCTCTGGCCTTGGGGGAAAAGGGGTCTGCTGAGACTTAGGAGGATGGGGACATGGACATGGGGTATAGACGTGCAGTGGGTGGTGAAGGCTCCATCTGCAACAATGACCAGCACGAGACCCGCAGAGGGTGCCCATGGCTCTCCCTGGTGGGCAGGCCATACCTCATGCTTGAGGGCTGGGTGTTTGGCCTGGAGGAGCACTGGGCCTCTGGACACACGTCTACAGCTAGTTTACTGCCTGGCCCCTCACAGGACCACACAGCTGGCTGCCTCTCTTCCTCAAGACTGGCTGCACACCCCCCTACCCCCCACACCCTCTGCAGAAGTACCTGACTCACCTAGGGTGGCAACCATGCTAATAGAAAAATAAGAATGGGGATGACCGTGTGAAGCTGGGCTGTGTAAATGTGGGGCACCCTTATTAATGACAAGCTTGAGCTAGCAGAGGAATCCTAGTCACGATGCCTCAAGGTATCCATGGCAACCACCACCTCTTCCTTCCCACCCGGGCCCAGGAGGGCTGGATACAGTGGCCCTGTCCTGGGGCATTTTCACCCGTGGCCATCTTGGGGTCTGGGAAATGCAAAGCCATGACAGCACAGCCCTCTGGGGCCAAGCTCAGCACGCCCGCCACACATTCTCGCCTAGCAGAGGGCGGGCACAGTCTCTTCTCACAGCTTCATTCTTTATTAACACTTTGCTGCTTGCCACTGCTCTGAGCTCACTGCCGTTCTACGACTCGTCCATCCTTTTCCACTCTCATTTTGGTAAAATAAATAGACAATGAACTCTAGGCTGGCGCTCTTGAGCCTTGGTTAGTTTCATGATTGAATTTTCGCATCAGACTTGTGAAGGCCCAGCCCGTGGGCAAGATGCACACTCTGCAGTCCCCCAGGGAAGGGAGGTGACCCCAACCCTCCAGGTGGCCCTGTGCTGCCAAAGCAGAACCACCAGTTAGCCAGGGACTGGGCTGGACCACATCTGGACCTCAGCTGCTGGAAGGTCCTGGCGTGTCCCCGCCTGGAGTGCCCTGCACAGGTGGGTGGGCTCCTGAGGCACTCAGGTAGTTCTACGGCCTTCCGTCCCGAGTGCAGCTGCTGTCTGGCCCAGACTGAGCCTTCCTCCAGAGTCCCTCCTGGTACAAGGGTCTCCTGTCCTACTTGTCCAGCCCCCTCTGACCCTGTGGTCAGCCTGGCACGGCCCGCACGGGTCCTTTCTCATGGAAGATGCTTTTGACTGAAACAAGTCCGCTGAGCACAGCACGGGGAGCCGCCTCTGCCCTAACTGTCCCCAGGTGTCACTGGACTCCTGTTAGCAGAACTGATTAAGCCACTTTGTCCTCTGAAAGATCCTGGTTCCCAGGGAAAACGGAAAATGCTTTTCAGAACATCATCCTGTGCTGTGCCTGTCTGTGTGCAGCTCTCAGCGGTGCTGTGCTCCGTCCAGGGCTGAAACGGCTACCACCCCTCGCCTGCGTGCGCAGAGACACTGGCCAGGCACACCAGCACGCACAGCGCTGAGAAGCTTTCACATCACAGATTGCATCCTGCAACCCAAGCCCACCACCAGTGGGCCGCTGCTGCCCACTGGCTGCAGTGCAGTCTCTGAACCTGTGTGACCAATGTGAGGCTAGCGTGAGGACAGCCGTGACGGCACGTGCAGGAGGGGGACTGTGGGCCTGCGCGTGTGCACACAGATAGCAGGACCAGGGCACCCATATGTGCTTGGGCATGGATGGGGAGGCTGTCTGCCTGCATGCGTGTGTGCCTGTGTGCGGCACCAACAGGGAGCGGGGGCCGGGGCCTCTGCTACTGCCCTACGGGAGCGAAGCACTTGAGGACGCTGCTGGCAGGGGAGGCAGCAGCTACTTCTGCGACTTGCCTCGCCTGTCCAGAGCCACACGGAGCCACAGATCCTGTGTGGGGCCTAGGCTGGACCCCAGAGGTCTAGCGGTGCAGGAAGGGCCCTTCCTTTTACCATCACACTATACCCAGCGAAGAGGGGTTGCTGGGCTGCCTCAGTGCCTTAGCAGGGCCAGGCTCAGACTCCACACTCGGGGAGCAGGAGACCCCCCCCCCTTCATTCCCAGCCCTGCCCAGCCTCCTGTCCACACGGGGAGAGGGCAGTGGGGCTGGGCAGCGGCGGTTCCAGGGAGCCACACACGCAGCTCTTCTACAGGCTGTCTGTCCTGGACTATGCTTTGATCGCATGGAGAAACCGAATGTATCCCATTGTAAAACTTGAAGGAAACAGGACAGGAAAGGACCAAGATGCACGAGGGCATCGTGAGGTCCTTGGCGCCTGGGTGCTGGTTCTTGACGGAAGTCACACCCTCCCCTGCTCTGGACTTGTGCATTACAGTGAAGACAGACACAGAGGCGCAAGCCCCTCCTCAGTCATGACAGCCATGTCGGGAGCCGAGGTTTGCAGGGTGGGCAGTAGGTGGGCACTGCAACCTGAGCAGTGCAGCTTGGTTCACTATGTACAGCAGAGGGTGGCTGCAGCCGGCAGGGATCCTGGGTGCTGCTGCTATCTGACCCGCTTCTCCACAGAGTACACAGAGATGTAGTAGTCATTGCTTCCGACTGCCAGATGAGGCTGTGAGGGAGAGAGCAGACAAGCACATGAGCAGGGCCTCTGCTTCAGTAGGAGCCGCCGCGCCGGGCCTAGAAGGGTGCAGGCTGCTTGTACTGTGCCCAGCTCCAGCCCAGAGGCATTAACTACCATAACTCCTCTCGACTCCACACAGGCACAGAAATGAAGGCATTCACTGCCAGATTCTACAGGGATGATGCATCATCCAGATTCCATTACAGGCAATTTGCATATTACCCATAATTCCCTGCAGCTTCTTCTCAGGATCGCCCCACTGGGACGGTTTCCTTTAGCATCTGCACACAGGCTCCGTGAAACCCACTCTGCAAAATCCTAGCCCATGTAACAGCCCACACGAGTGACACAATTGTGGAAAGGTGCCCGTGACACTCATCTACTGCTCTTTCGCCAAGAGGGAAGGACAAGCCCCAGACCAGAGACACCGGCTGCTGCTCCTCCCTCTGTGTTGTCTAAGAGCGGAGGCTGCTCTCTAGAGGCAGGGAGGTGGTCTTCTGGAGACCTCAGGCCTATGTCACCTCAGTTCTGTATGATCTTCTTCCTGAGCCAGGAAACGGGGGCCCAGGTCTCCTAAGTCACTCAGTGGCCTCACTACCCGACTCCAGCCCTGCCCCAGAGACCCCGGAGTGAGGGCACAGACCCAGTGTGGGTGGAAGGCCAGGCAGCTGATGGCCCCGACTCGCTGGCCCATGAACCCGTCGTAGTACTTGATGTTGTTGATCAGCTCCCCGTTTCCATTGTAGATGGCTGTGAACTGGTTCATGGAGCCACTGTGGCAGGGAGGAAAAGACGGTCAGAGCATTCGCGCCTGTCTCTGGTGTGGCAGGAAATGGGCCAAGGGCTGGGTGGGGACCGGCAGCAAGTTACATGGGGGCCACAGGCCAGGCGTTCACCTGTGTGTCACCCGAGGTAGGAAGAGGCTGCTCGTTTTACCCTCAGGGATGCCTTGAGGCAGGAGAAGGCAGGAAGAGACCTGTTTCATTTCAGGGTTACACTCTATGCTGTGCCCCCAAAGGCACCGAGATAACAAAGCCGGCGTTGTGCACTCTTAGCAGGGCTCTCTGCTCACACGCAGGGCAGCATGGGGGCAGGGTACCTACCAGGCGATCAGGTTTGCTTGGGGATGGATGTCGAGGGCCGTCAGCCCCTTCACAATCTGCATCACATTCACGGACTCAGGCATCCGAGGGTCAAAGAACCGCACGTCTCCATTGACGCTGTGAGAGAGGACCATAGCGGAGCTTGCTGGGGGCAGCCTTATGGATATTACCCTGCGCCCCAAGAGAGGGGCCTGGCTCTGCAGGACGGCGACACTGACCATGTGAAGTTTCATGCTCTTTGCACATGCTATTAAGGGCAGAGACGTGCAGACTCCCAGGGCCCCTATCCAGGGCCTCCCAGGTGGTGTCCAAAGCCCCTGCCTTGCCACCCTACTGGCTCTGGCAGCCAGGGCTCCCGGCAAGCTGCCCCTCATAAGCTGGAAAAGGCCAGGGCTGGTACTAAGACAGGCACTGAGCTCGCTTTGGAGGGAGCCTGGTGGATGCCCAGCCCCACAGGGAGGGCACACTGCCTCCTTGCCTGGGCCGACAGCCTCTGCTTCAATGTCCCTTCCAGGAGTTATGCTTTGCTTCATGCCTCACCAGGAAGGAATGGTGGCTTCCCAACAGTAAATTATGCTCTGCTGCCTCTTTAACAGGCAAATAAAGATTCGCTGCTCTCAGCACAGTATTTACTGAGCAGCAGGCCTGAATTTATGTGCAGAGGCTGGCGGGCGACAGGGCAGTCTGCTGGGGCAGCCAGCCTGCTCGGGAATGTTGTTGCCAGGTGCACCTTGCTTTGCTGTCTCTGAGTCTACAGGAGGGACACACCTGCCTGCTCATCTCGTTCACACACACACACACACACACACACACACACACACACACACACACACACACACACACTCACTCACACTCACTCATACACACACGCAAACACACTCACACAACTCATACACACATACCCTTGCTCTGCACACACACACTCTAACACACACTCACACACACTCGCTCACACACACTCTTACTCTGCACACACTCACGCACAAACACACCCTTGCTCTGCACACTCTCTCTCTCTCTCTCTCTCTCTCTCTCGCTCTCTCTCTCTCACACACACACATCACCCTCTCTCTGCTCTCTCTCTCTCTCTCACACACACCCTTGCTCTGCACACACACTCACTCACACTCTCACACACACTCACGCAGAAACACACCCTTGCTCTGCACACACACTCACTCACACACTTTCTCGCACACTCTCTCTGTCTCTGTCTCTGTCTCTCTCTCTCACACACACACACACACCCTTGCTTGCACACACACACTTACTCTGCACTCTGACCTTTTTGGCCAGTCACAGAGTAGAGTCAATTACTGCTCTGAAATGCCACGGTCCCTAGCTGTTTAAATATCAAGGTCATATTTAAATGGAGGGAAAACAATGTTTGCTGCTCCTTACCTCACGCTCACGATGTGGCCCTCAGGGTGCTTCTGCAGGTAAGCCTTAACCACCCACGCCGTGTGCTCTCGGTAAGTCATGACCCGGCTAAAGGAGGAGGGTGCAGTCAGGATTGGCCCAGCCCAGTTCCTCTCCCCCATTGCCCAGCAAATTGTGGGGAGGCTGGGAGGAGCAGATGTGGCTGGCGGCCCTACCCTGGCAGAGCCTCAGAGGAGACCCAGGTTGGAACCACTAGCTAGGCTGCATCAGCCACTCCCCTCATGTCCAGCCTCCAATTCCCCAGCTCTGGCCTTCAAGTCTGGGTGATATTTTGGGATGACCCATCTGACAAGGCAGCTTAGTGAGAAGGCCACTCTGTTCCTCTGCCTCTGTGGGGCCAGCTTCAAGGGGTCCTCTCTGAGAGGCCGGCCACAGGGCTATCAGACAACTGGACACCCGGTAAAGATGGAGAGAGAAGACGCACAAGCCAGACAGCGACCCCACTGAGCAATGTCTACGTAAACTGAAGACACTTCACCCTCACAGGGAGCTCTGGAGCCTACGCCGGCAGTGTGGTGTATGTGTGTGTGTGTGGGGGGTCTGGAGCCTACGCCGGCAGTGCGGTGGTGGGGGGTCTGGAGCCTACGCCGGCAGTGCGGTGCCTCAAATGGCACTGAGGACAGGGGAGGTGTGGCGATTACCATTCACTGAGAGCCATCCTCCTGTCGTAGACTCGGATGGAGCCATCGCCCAGGCCAGCCACAATGAGTGAGCGGTGGGAATCACAGGACAGACTTGTCACACAGCTGTCAGCACCTGTGGGAATATCCTGAGCCGGGGAAAGAAGGAGCCGTGAGGAGGTGCCTACAGCAGGCTGCAGTGCCTTTTGTGGACAAAGCCCTTTCCTTCAGGCTGAGAAACAAGTGTCTGCCTGCACGGCTGTCGTAGGCCAGAGGGACTGGGTTGAGGGTAGTGCAGGGCATCAGGGCATCAGGGCATCAGGCAAGAGCTGATCTGCTTCAGTGTCTACGGGCCAGGCCGAGTAGAGCCTGTGAGCCCGTGCCTGGGCACAGCCTGGGAGGCCAACTGTGGGATGCCTGGCTCTCAGTGCCAATTAAACTTTCCAGCAACATCTCCCTTTCCTGAAAAGAAAGACGAAGCACATTTTGGCAGGGAGGGAGTCTTGTTAGCGCTCTCTTCAAACCCCTAATTAGTCAGGGAAGAGCTGAGGAACTGCTTCTCTGCTCCCCGTGGTGCCATAAATACTGCAGAAGGGCAGGGGTGATGAATGGGAGCTGGAAACGGGGCTCAGGGGGAAAGTGCCTAGAGGGCCTCAGGGACGGGGCGGGCGGGGTGGGGCTCTGAATGGGGAAAGCTGCCATGTCCCCTCCTCTGCAGCCAAGTCAGTGACACTCCAGGAGGTGTTGCGCCTGCACACAGCCCCCAGAAACAGCCACAATCAAGCACGTCCCCGTATCCCAGGGACCCACTGTCTGGTGGACCCACTCATGGGGCATGAGGAAGGCACGGAGGCGGTCCAGCAGGTGCTGATGGACAGACCTCATCTCATGCCAGCTCTTTCATTCCTGCCTGTCTCTGACGGACGTCCACTCTGGCAGGGCAGGCTGGACAATGCTCAGGGCAGGCTCTCCTCTGCGGTTCCCTCAGCTACCTGTGTGAAGTCCTTACGGTCTCTGAGATTTTTGCCTTGGACCCAAAGGAGGTAGGTACAACTGGACTCTGGCAAGGAAGCCCAGGTATCTGAGGCAAAAACCTATTAATATGATAACTTTGAAGCCACACTGGAATACACAGTAAGATTATGTCTCAAAAACACTCTTGAAAATGAAAGATGGTTTCAGTTAAGGGGCTGAGTTCTAGTTTAATGGCAGCATACGGAAGGCAGCCGTGCCTTCTGTGTCCAGCACCACAGGGTAAGGAGAGATGCAGATGGTCAAACAATTAACAGTTCACATCTAAGACAGTTCACCCTACTGATTTCTGATAGTTCCTAATTGGCATGGAGAAAACAATATTCGGAAATAATTTGGATTAGCACAGGCTTTTTTATGCTGTAATGCAGGGTTAAGTACCACAATCATTGTGCATCCAAAGGTAATTAGCTTCTTGCCAAGCAGCAGTCACTGACTGTGCCTGCATGGAGGCCACAGGTCTAGATTTGGGATCTATTTTGTGGAGTGGGAGCGGGGATCCTGTTCCTATGTAGCAGGGAGCCCGGAGAGCTTACCTGCACTTTTGTCTCTCGGTCAGTGTCCCAGATTCGGACAATGCGCACGTCTCCCGAGCTCATGAGGAGGCCAGTTTCTTGTTCCCAGTCTACCACCATCCCAGCTCCTGGGGAAACACAGTGGCTCAGACAAGACAGAGACACCCGGGCGTCCCCCTCAGTCATGTAGGGCCAGGCTGGTGCAGTAATGCTCGGATGAGGGCGACCTTACACACTGCACCCACCATGCACTGAGTCACAGAATTCAGACTGTCTACAGACATCATCTGCAGCTCTGAGGCACAAACAGCAGGTCACCTTTCACTGGCTTCCCGCCGAGTCAGGACACCAAGGTCCTAGTTCTCATCGGGAAAGCAGGGAATTCATACAGGCCATGGGCCACCTGTACCCCCAGCACTGGATAAGACACTGAGGAGAGTGTCCTAACTACTAAGATGGAGATGAGCAGACAGACACAATGCAATGAGCTCTCAGCTCCGGGGCAGCAACCTGTGCCCATCATTCCAGCTCCTGGGACTCTGCAGCGGGACAGCACCTGTGCAGCTCTTAGGAACTCTCCAAAGCTCACTCTGTCCACACGGCATGGACCTCCCTCCATCAGAACAAAGTGTTCATGAAGTGAGCCTCTGTACCCAAGGTCCAAGGCAACAAAGCATTAACGCTCAAGTCCTCTGGGAGAGCAGGTGCAGATACCCATGGGACTTTAACTCAGCGGAAGCCACGGGGGCAGGGGCCAGTTCATCCCTGGCCCTCATTGCTGCAGGAGGCACATGGCCACAGACACAACACCTCCTGAAGCATGTCAGCGGGCTAGCCACAGCAGCAGCCCCTGAGCGCTTCTTGGGAAAGTGGACAGCTCACGTGGACCCTCTGGCCTTCAGGCACATTTGGCTGCCCACAGTGCTGCCTAACAGAGAGGATGGCGGGCACTGGAGCCCTGGAGGGTTACCTACTCTTGTGGTCACTGGATGCTTTTGTAAACTCAGAGGAGAATGGGAGGCACCAGAGCGATGCCTTTCACAGTTCTAGATGGCCTCCTCCTGAGGAGTCAAAGAGCTTGACTCACCTCGTGTTGTTGGCAGCATGTCTGAGAGCCCCTGCCATGCAGTAACCATCTCGGGATTCTTTTCCAAATCCGCAAAATTCTTCCAGACCCTGATGGCACCATCATCTAGGGAAGGGAAAGGCAGCATAAGTCCGTGCCCTGGAGGTATGCACCATCCATCCCTAGCTCTGAGACACAGATGCAGTGTTCTGGATGTCTAGTCCTGCGATTCTGATGTGAGCAATCAGTAAGAGACAGCTGTGAGGGTAGACAGCTGGAAACCACAAGGCACACGTCAGTGGCTTGGCTGCATGGCCACGTCTCCTTCCCAGAGCCCGCGGCATGGACCACTCTCTCTTCGACAGAGGAGCTGGGTGAGAGCTGAACCATTTCCTCTTTCCCTCTAGTCCAGCCTCTCAGTGTGTGAAACTTAGACTTGGGGGCGTCACCCTTGTGCACACTGCGCTTGGTCCCTTGGTCCCTGCACACCTATCAGCCTGACTGACCGAAGGTCAGAGAGCACGGTTGCCTGGCTCTCCAGACGGAAACACTACTGTTCAAAAATGAACATGGTATTAAGATACGTCAGATCAAGCAAACAAGAGAACAGAGGACAGCCATTCCTGTTTCTGAAACAATCCCCTCACCCCTTGGGAAGCAGGAAGCTGGCCTGCAAAGATGGAGGGACCTGGCCTGGGGGCCTTCACGGTCACTCATGGCCCCTGTGGACATTGTGGCTCAGGCTGTCCTCCCTTGCTCCCATGGGTCTCCCATGAAGGTCAGGAGGGCAGAGGCTGGCGTGGCATTTCCTGGCCATGGAAGGGGCAGGGACACCTGGTGAAAAGACAGTCCTGGAGTCCTGACAGCATTCTAACTTGCCTGTATCCACGCCCTTTTCCTCACAAACGCCATTCTTCAGAACGACTGGGACCCTTGTGAGTAGTGGTTTGTGAAGAAAGGACCAACAGAAAATGCATGTCCCTCAGGCCCGGGAGCACACCAGTCCTGCTCACCTGTGGCTGTCAGCAGCAAGGAGCAGTCCTGGCCATTCAGGTACTCCATGGCGGTGACCCTGGTGTACCGAGGGTTGCCATTGTGGAAGTAGTCCAGTTTCTCTCCTTTCTCCCAGTCCCAAAAACTTGAAGGAATGAGAGGTGACAGAGAGGCGGTCACTAGGGAGACGCAGCTCAGACCCCGGGGTCACTGCTAATGCCTATGAAGTAGCTGCAGTCACAGCAGCCCCTGGCCAGCGAGGCTGCGGAGATCGTGTGCTGCTGGTGGGGGGACAGTGTGGTCGCTGCAGAGAGACGATGACACTGCCGCATTCCACCTCAGGGTTGTTCCCAAGGGACTGAAGGCAGGGCCCCAAGATGACAGATTCCTACACCAGCATTCACAGAGCCAACCCACGCACTCTGGACAGCGGAGTGGGAAACCCTCACAACAGGCTACCACAGGCCCCAAAGGGGAAATGCTGCCATTCGCTACAGTATGGACCGACCACAGGGCACAAGTTAAGGCGGCCAGTGACAAAGGACAAATTCCATAAAATCCCACTCTCAGGAGCTCCTGCTCAGAGACAAAAAGGGGATGGTGCTGATGGGACCCAAGGGGAGGGACGAGTGTGGTTTTGGTACGGCAGACAGAGAACATTCTGGAGGGACTGGTGGGTTACCCTCTGTCGCATGCGTGTGCACTGACAGCAAATGAAAGCCAGTTTCCTGTTATACAGTTTACCATAACTAAAAAAACAAAATAAAGGAGGGGGAAAGGACATCAACAGGCCTGCATTTTATAGACTAAGAATCCATTCAAGCGGACAGCCTCCTCATTACACCAGGCCAGAACCTGGTGTAAATTCTCTCTCGGGGACCCTGTCACCCATTCGCTTCTGTAGAACAGGCAAGGAGCAGGCCTGTCCTGCCCTTTACTAATGCAGCCCAGGGGAAGTCCAGGAGCAATGGAGGGAGAAGGCACCAGGGTGAACGGAAGCCACGCCTACCAGATGCTGTCCTTGTCGGCGACAGCTATGCAAGGTGTGAAGGGGTGGAATTTGACCACAGAGGGCACCCCAGGGTTCCTGTTCAGAAATATCTGATCATCCAGTCTGGTGATGCCTGGAAGAGACAATGAAGCCGAGCTCTCATCTGCAACAACACTCACCTTACCTTTACCAGACAGAGCCAAAGACGGGACAGCAGGGACCAAAGAGAAGGGTTCAAAGTGCACACTGAGGAAAGGGGAACTTTAGCCCAGGGCACCCAAAGCTCCTGGCAGAGCTAGACACGGATGTGCCTCTGATTAATGCTTATTACACTAGACGCAGCAATAGTCATGGTAGAGGAACCTCACTGAGCCTTAGCCTGAAGACAGTGCTAAGAACTTCAGGGTGAAGGAGGTGTGGCTACCACCTACTCAAGACCCAGTTAAAACCTAGGGTCTTCTTACCAGGCCCCACACATTAGCTGAAGACATACACCCTCCTGGCTTTTCTCTTTCAAGAGCCAGAAAGCAGCTAAGGACGTGGAGTCCAGGCAGCTGCAGACATGGTACGGTGGGCAGTGAGGTCCACTCAGGGTAGACCTCACAGCTGCAGCACCGAGGAGGGAAGCCAGCACCTTCTTTCTGCCTTGGACCCAGACATCCGCATGGACCTCTGCGTATCTGGGAGGGTGCTTCAGGGATCACACATCTTCCTACCCAGTGAACACAGCTCTGGGTGGATAGAAGAAAGCTTCCTGGTCTAGCCAGGAGGCCCTCATGTAATCTATGCAGAGGGTTAGGTGCTCTTGGGTAGCTCTGAGCCCCCTTGCTGTACGGGGACCCTAGGATTGGCAACCCTGAGAGATTCAGTCAGTTCAGCCATGCGGGTTGCTCTGCAGGCAGTGTCTGTCCTCTGCTTCCTCTTCCCAGACACTTGGTAAAGAGGGAGGTGACTGGGGGTGGTATGCTTGGGGCGGAGCCTTGGTTTGCTGTGGTCCAAGTTATAGCCTGGGGTGTCCTCATTCTGTTAGGGTTTCCTTGCTGTGGTTGAGGACTCCAGGAGGGCAATAGAGTCCTGAGCACTGGAAGGTGAGAGAAATACTCTAGCAGCCAATGCATTTGGCATACACACAGACAGAAGCATGCCGCAGTGGGCCCAGGTCGCTGTGACTTAGCGTAAGCCGGGCGCCGTGCACTCACCCTTCTGGATGACCTGCTGTGCCTGCTTTCTGACTCTAGTGTTCCTCAGGAATCGCCACTCCCGTTCCTTGCGGATCTGGCTCTCCAGGTCATGCTCTTCAGGGATCTTTAAGGACAGAAAACCCTAGATTAGGCTCAGCAACTAGAAGACAGCCCCTTCTGAGCTGGGCATGGTGGTGCATGCCCATGACTTCAACACTTCAGGCTGAGGCAGGCGGAGCACCATGAGTTCGAGGCCAGTATGGTCTACATGGTGAATTCCAGGCCAGCCTGGGCTACACAGGAACATGCTTTAGGGAAAACAAAAACAAAAAAACTAACAAGCAAAGGACATTACTGAGTACTGGAGGTCTAGATCCTTTCGTCTGGGCCCTGGCTGAATCCTACTGATAGGAGAAGATGGGACTGTACGGCAGAGTCCTGAGATTCTCCAACAAGGGAAACACTCCTAGCCATGCAGAGGCAGACCTCTGCCTGTGACAATGGTGCTCGCTTGTCAACATGGCTGCATTACCTTCTTTCCCTGAAGTGGGTGAACCTCACTGACTGATTTTCTTGGGAAGCTAAGAGTTAGTTTTAAATTCCCCAAACACTGAGACAGTCAATGAACATGGTAAGACCCTCCTTCCTCCTGGCTGAGAGCACAGACAGAGGACCCGTCTGGGCCGGCCAGGAGACAGCTGCTTCCAGGAGAACAGCAGCAGGAGGCCCAGGCAGGCCTCTATTTCTTTTCCAGTGTTTTATTGCTGGTCACCCTTCTTTTCTTCTCAAGCACTGCAGGGAAATACACTCAATAACAAAATCAGCATCCACAGGAAGACACACAACCTGGACACGGGAGATGTCACCACCTCTCTGTGAATGGTTATTGGTTTAAAAATAGCCCAATAGCAGCAAAAGTGGGTTCAGAACCATGAGTGTCATTTTATGACACTGCAGAGCTTATTAGAAAAGAAATGACAAATGACCAATAACATGGAGCAACAATAAGCAGCAGCTTCTGAGAGTGCAGAGATGCACTTTAATGAAACCCAGTTTCTCTGGGAGCAGACTGCAGGTCTAAAAGGTGCTTGGAGCAGGAAGCAAGCCCGAGGGGTGGGGTCCCAGGTCCTGGTGCAGCTGTCTGACTAGGAGACTGTGCTGAGCTGCTTTTGCACATGTGGGGGCGGACCTAGGGTGGATTACAGGCCTGGTCTCCAAAGATGACAAAACAGAGGCCTAGAGGAGACGCACTGGGGAGGCACAGGCACACGGCGGCCTGGAGGGTGTCAGACAGTCTGGCACTTGCACTGTCACTGGTGGCACAGCCCCGGCCCTGGACTCTGTCTCATGGGGGAGGGGGTGTGGGCTGTCTCTTTTACCCAGCATTTAGAAGTGAGTCTTCTCTTGCAGACCTGCTATACTTGTGACAGGCGGTACTGGAACCAGGTTCACAGGATGAAGAAGCAGAAGGTACAGAGCACGGCCCAGTGAGAGGAGATAAACAGTACTGTGAGAAGGCGGGGGGGGGGGCGCCACTGGGGGGCCAGAGTAGAGGGACCACATGAGACCGGCCAAAAGACCATCTCCCTGCTTGTGTATTACACACACCTGTTGCCTCTTTCCAACCATTTCTCTCTGGGCTGAATACATTTTGCCTTTTGGTAAACAAGCATCCAGCCAGGGCTTCTGGGTCTTCTCTCCTGGCAGAGCGCCTATCAGTGTTCTCAACCTTCCTGATGCTGTGGCCCTTGAATATGGTTGCTGTGGTGACCTCCACACATACAATCATTTATGACTCCCAACTGCAACCTTGCTACTGTTATGAGTGGTAATGTAAACATCTGATGCGTGAGCCCTGTCAAAAGGTCACTTGACCCCGAAACAGTCATGGCCAACAGGCTGAGAATCACTGCTCTATAGGGATGTGGGCTGCTAACTGGATGACATGACAGGGACCATGACATGCCAATTCTGCTCTGGCGCCTCCTGTGGTGGCACAGGGAGCTGAAAGCTAAGGCTCAGCCCCTTTCTGGTCATGAGAATTTGGGGCTCTCATGTACAGGAGGTAAGGCATGTCACAGACATAGGACTTGTGTGGAGTCTGGACCTTGGGGCTATGTCTTACTTTTGGTGTCTTGGGAATTAATAGGGATCAGGGTGTGTTGAGTACCTTCACTCACTGAACCAGGCTGTGCTGGAGAGTTTCATGACACAAGCTAAAGTCATCTGAGAGGAGGGAGCCTCAATTAAGAAAATGCCTCCATAAAAGGGGGCTTCAGACAACCCTCTGGGCAGTAGTTCCCAGCCTTCCTAATGCTGCAACCCTTTAAAACAGTTCCTCATGTGGTGCTGATCACCAGCCACAAAATTATTTTGATGCTACTTCACAGCTGTAATCTTTCTATTGTTATGAACTGTAATGTAAACATCTGTGTTTCCCAATGATCTTAGGTGACCCTGTGAAAGGGTCATTCAGCACCCAAAGCAGTGTTATGGAATAACCTTTCTGCACACTGTGAAGATGTGTCAATTGGATTCCTTTAATAAAAAGCTGAATAACCAATAGCTAGGCAGGATTTCAAGAGCGTTGGGAAGAGGCTATTGGGGATGTGGGAGAGGTAACAGCCACGTGTTCCATGGTAGCACATAGATTAATAGAAATGGGTTAATTTAGGTTATAAGAGCTAGCTAAAAGCAAATTTAGGCTATCAGCCAAGCTTCCATAATTTATAATTAGTAACTTCACAATTAACAAAAATCCACATCATTACTTCAGAGCTGGTTGGTGGGACAGAGAAAGACTTGGCTACAAATGGCCAAAAAAATCTACAGGACAGGTGATGTGTAAGCTGATCTTTCTGTATGGGAACAGCTCTGAGACTAGATGAGACATGGAAATTCTGGTGGACTTCAGAGTCCTCATGACTTATTATTACATGCCATCCTTTCATATGGCATGGAGGAAGATTCATATTATAGTTTGGTCAGGGGGATCAAATGGATTTATAAAATTGACAGTTGCCTTTTATCTGCCCAAATATAGAACAAAACATCATCTTTAGCTGACTGGTGCATATCATGCATTCTACACTGGTGTTAATACAGGTGTGTGTGTGACCTGTGAAAGTTTGTGTGTTTTCAGAGCAGGGGACCGGACACGAATGAAAATGGGTAGCCCAGGTGACCCAGCCTCTCAGAGCGTCTCTGCTGCAGTTTCCTCAGAGTTCAACACCCACAACAGCTTCACTGCTGTGGGCTGGCATGGTCCAGCCTCACAGACTACTCCAGCTAGATTTCAGATCTGTACCTTCCCATCACAAAGAGAACAGGCAACAGCTAGCTCTCCCAGAGCTTGACCATCATCTTAATTTTCCCAGGGTCTCCTAAAGCTGTTGTCCCCTCTCCCCTCAAAATAGGAAGCAATCTAGAAAACATGATGACCATATTTCCAAGAGATAGGGGTGGTTGGCTTTTGGTCATTCAATGGATTGTGGATATTTGTCATTGTTTAAGGGGTTAGTTACAAGTTGTTATTAGTAACAAAAACACTGAGTAAAGGAGATTAGATTCAGCGATCTTGTTCTAAAAAAGAAAAAGGAGATACAGAAATAATAGGATAAAGGGTATATTATTGTATCTACTTTCAAAAAAAAAAACCCAAAGCAATTATTAGTCTCAAATATTTTACATTAGTCTGGATTTTTGTGTATTGATATGAATTTAAGGTTATTTTTGATATACTGTATTCTAAGTTTCTATTTCTTTTCTTTTTTAGTTTTTTTTTTTTTTTTTTTGAGACAAGAGTTTATCTGTGTAGCTTTGGAGCCTGTCCTGGAACTCACCCTGTAAACCAGGCTGGCCTCTAGCTCACAGCAATCTGCCTGTCTCTGCCTCCTGGGTTTTGGGATTAAAGATTAAACCACCACCACTGCCCGGCTCTATTTCTTGTTTAATGTATTGTAATGAAAAGTTCTACTCCTTGAAAGAAATACAGGTTAATAGTCACCTACAACAATCATGTTAGGTATGTATTTTAGATAGGTAAGTGATCTTCAAATGCTTCAAAGACCTATAAAATATGGCATTTAAGATGTTTTAACAATGTAAGGTTTTTCATGACAGTGAGATATGTCTGCTCCTGGCAACATCAATTTACTCCAAAAAAGGATGATGGGCATCAAAAAAAAAAAAAAAAAAAAAACATTAATAAGGAGTTTATTTTCATTGTAACAAAACTGGCCATTTGGGCAAGAAACTGCCTTGGCTGACAGCATGCTGTCCAAACTGGACACAAAGGAATAAGACAGCCAAACTTTGCCAAGACAAGGGGGGAGAGACCTTCAAAATTCCTGCTTCACAGAGTCTCTCAGACATTCTAGGCCTGCAGGCAGGCAGCTGTCTCTGCTATTTCTCATAGTTTTGGAAGTTGCTTGTTCTGTAACTCACTGATCACTCAGGTAATAATATATCCTTCTTGGATCTTTGACAGGGTTGAGGAGTAGGTAGTTATAGTTACAGTTTTCCTTAGTCATCATGATAGGAAGTAAATTAGGTACAAAACTTTAGACTTACCAAGATAGGATAAATAATATCGTACTTTCTCTAAATTTGCCAAATACAAATGGACTGGATATTATAAATGTAATTCTTGCCTGATAATTGTTCTTATTGTATATATTTTTACTGTGTTAGAGTTAAAACCTTTCCTTTTTATTTAGACAAAAAGGGGGAAATGTGCCAGGCGTTGGTGATGCACGACTTTAATCTTAGCCTCAGGAGGCAGAGGCAGGTGGATCTCTGTGAGTTCGAGGCCAGCCTGGGCTACAGAGTGAGTTCCAGGACAGCCTCCAAAAGCTACAGAGAAACCCTGTCACAAAAAAACAAAAACCCACCAACAACAAAAAAGGGGGTGGGGTAAGGAATGTTTTATAATAGCTTTTGCACACTGTGAAGATGTGTCACTCTGATTGGTTTAATAAAAAGCTGAATGGCCAATAGGTAGGTGGGACATCTGGACACAGAGGACACTGGAAAGAAGAAAGACAGGGTCACCAGGTAGAAGGGGAGGAAGCGGCATGGGCAATACAGAGTAAAGACAAACAAGCTAAAAGAATGCAGTTTAAAAGATATGGGCTAATTTAAGTTATAACAACCAGTTAGAAACCAACACAGGCTATCATAATTACTATTGTGCCTGTGGAGTTCGTTTTTTTTTTGCAGCCCTGATGGGAGACATCATTCTGTAAATATGTTTCTCTTACAGCCCAAAGTAAAATTCAGTGACAGGGTTGAGATCCACAGACTGAGAACCCCTGCTGTGGGACAATTTCTTAATTAGTGATTGATGGGGAGAGCCCAGCCCACTGTAGGCGGGGCCCGCCCTGGGCTGGTGGTCCTTGGTTCTATGAAAAAGCAAGCCGTGAGGAACAAGACAGGAAGCAGCAGTCCCCCATGGGCCCTGCATCAGCTCCTGCCTCCAGGTACCTGTCTTGCTTGAGTTCCTGTCCTGACTTCTCTGATGGTGAACTATGACATGGGCACAAAAGTTGAACAAACCCTTTCCTCTCTAAGTGGTTTTTGGTCATGGTGTTTCACTGCAGCAATAAAAACCGAAACTAAGACACAGAGTTTTGTGTATCCCGGCCTGTGCAGCTGAGGATGGGCATGGCAGCTGCCCGAGTATCTATCTGACGAAGTCCATCACTTTGTTTGTATCTTATTAAAGGCTGGGCCTAACCCGGGGTTATTGTTTGGGTCTTACATGTAGGCACAGTTCACTCTGTGTCACTTGTTGATGAGGTGTGAGGTGGAGATTGAGGCTGTTTCTTTGAAATGTCTTTGCCAAACAGGACTGTTTTCACACCTTTGCTGAAAATCAATGGGACCTGCCTTGTGGCTGTCTCTGGGCTCTCTACTCTATTGCATTGATCTCCGTGTCTATCCACGCTCTAGTCCCACGCACCCCGTGTCTATCCACGCTCTAGTCCCACACATCCTGATTACTAAGTGGACAGTCTTGAAATTGGGTTGTTCTATCGCGAAGTTTCTAGTTTTTGGAGTTTCATTGTTTTTCTCCATATTTTAAGCTCTTCATTTTTTGCCAAAATAGTTTTGTGGGGACTTTGATCAAGGCTACACTGATTTAAGTGGCCATTTAGGGAGGCCCAGCACCTGCATGTCACGGAGCCTCCACCTACGAACTCAAGCTCTCTCATTTCTTTTACAGTGTTGTAATTTTCAGTATTTTCCAATGCCACGTTAAGTTACACTCCAATTTCTAGTTGCTTCTGCTAGAGACACAGGTGATTTTGTAGCATGTCTCTGTCTCTGGCGAGCCTACTGAACTCAACTCATCCCAGCAGCATTTTGCAGGCTTGGACTTCCCATGAACACAGGGATGTCTGTGGGGGTGGAGGCAGCTTCAATTCACCTTCCTGACCTTAATTTTTGTTTTTATAGGGACTCACAGAGACCATCTATGTTTGATTTTTATATAATATGTTATATATTATATTGCATCTTAAAGCAACGGTTTGAAGAGAATGATGGCCCAAGAAGTAGGCAGTCTGGCTGTCTTGCGCTTTAATGCTGTATCAAGTGCTTTTCAGAGCACTTACGTGGGCATCTAGCTGACATAATTAAGAATATACGGAGGCTCTCAGCTGTCACACGTAGATCTTCTGCAGGCTTGGGGCCATTAGCTTGGGTACATCTTGCATTGTATCTAAGGCAGAGAAAGACCCAGGGGGCACTTTGGCAGAGTAAACCGCCATTGTCCCCAGAATGCTAAGTCACCAAGCATGGCCAAGGATAGGTGAGCACATCCCTCCATGAGGGAGTTAGACAATGGTGACATACGATGCTGGCAAACTCTAGGTAGAATTCTGACTGTGCTTCCTTTGGGAAGACAGAAGGAAAGCAAAGCCGGACGCTTTAGCTCTTCCTTTTGCGTTGCTCTGTTTAAGACAGGGTGTCTCTATGTATGTAGCCCTCTTGTCCTGCAACTCACTCTCTAGACAAGGCTAGCCCACAGAGATCCTCTTGTCTCTGACTCAGAGTGGTGGGATTAAAGGTGTGCAGTACCAAGGGCTCTTCTGTCTTAACGGTTACCGCCTGTACCATGACAACCCTTTGGTGTCACCCTCCAACACCTAGCAAGGTATGAAAGAAGCCACAGAAATCAAAGGTAAGGCCAAAGGTGACTGAGGTCTGCCCAAGCCACACCCCTGCAAATCCTGGCCTTTTTGCTCAGGTCACAGCTGGGCTAACAGATCCTACTGAGCCAAAGACGGGGACGGGGTTGGGGCTTTGTGTCACCAGGAAGGGACTTCAAGGAACAAGGACCAAATCCCAAGGCAGGCATCAGGGACTCATGAGCAAGGAGAAAGCAGCATGAGGACTCCAGCTTCAGCTGAGAGCACCAAGGCTGTGGAAGCCACATCCTACGGTCCCTACGGTCCCGCGGTGGCAGATCTCAGCACTCACCTTCATGACTGGCTGGGCAAAGTAGCGGGCACTCCAGTCACAGAAGCCAGTCTGTATCGTGGCACAAATAAAGCTTTTGTGTCCTGTAGCATCATCTGCATCATCGGTGGTCTTGGGGGTGTTTGAGAAAAAGCAGAATCAGGAGGAAATGTTTTAGTCCCACTGCTCCTACTGACTTGAGTTTTGACGCAGGGAGGGTCTAACTACGTAGCCCAGCCCTGACCTTCCTGCCTCAGGCTCCTGAATGTCAGGATCATATGTTCCTGGCACTCCGCTGCTTCTTACACTCCAAAGGGTGACTAACTTATGACAAAGGCAGTGAGTAATGCTGTGACAATGACCACACCGCACTCTTCTCACTGGTAATGATGACCACACCACCCTCTTCTCACTGGCAATACAGAGCCAGTGGTCTTCCTACCCCTGCACCCTTAGTGCTGGGGTTCCAGGTGTGTGTCACTGCTCCAAGTCGTGGCTCCTTCTTTATTCCCAAGATGACGAAGTGAGCCACGGCAGCCTCCACTGCTGAGAGACACCTGAATTCTCTCTCTGTTGTGCAGTGGCTGACAGGATGTGGCTCATGTGTGGCTCTGCAGCCTAGGGCAGCAGGACAGTCCTCTCTCCTGAACCATTCTTTCCAGCTTAGTTAAGGCAGAGCGTGTGTCTGCTTGTGTGGAGTAACCGAATGCTTACAGGAAAAACAAACAAGCCATCCGGAACAAGCATCGCAGAGCAGTGGCCACATCAAGTGGAGACAGGATGCAATTTACCCACATGCTTAACGTGACCCATGGAGCGGCAACCCAGAAGAAGGAGGAGCTGCAAAAAGGCCAGGGTGCTGGACCTGGGTGCCACTGTGTCTCCAAGGGTCTCAAAGGCAGTGGCTGGCACCAGGACACAGCGACAGAATGATCCCAAACAGGAACGTCAGGAAAACAAAGCCCTCAGCTCCCTGCCCTGACACTGAGTACTTATTGGTCATGAGGGGCTGGGAATATCATGTGTTTGTACCTGGTCAGGGCCTTTGTCAAACATCTTTCGTGTTCGAGGGAACTGGTGGGAGTGAGGGGTGTACTGTGCCCCTGTGGGGCCCGCAGTCCCTGGGCGGCTGGGGGGCAGGTCACGGCTCACAGTCTGCTTGGCCACATCATTGGTCAGGCCGCAGCTGCTGGGGCTCGATGCTGGCGGGGAGCCTCTGTAGGCGAGAAGAGCACACAGCACGTGCCACTGAGGGACCACATGCAGGGAGGAGATCCGGCCACCCCAGAGATGCCTCCCCCACCCGGCCTGCCACCAGCTGACTGAGTAGGACCGTCCTTGCTGGACGCTCCCGGCACGTGTTGAGAAGCATCCTTCACCAGACACGAGTGAACCGAGGCAGTGAGGACAAGATAACATAATCAGAGCCGGTGTGCCCAGTCAGTCACACTGTTCCCTGAGAGCCAACCCCATCGCTCACCTACAGAGATCCCAGGTCCTAGGAAAAAATGTACGGCAAAGGCCATAGAAATCAGGCATCATTTGACGTTTTCTGTCATGCTCTATGCAAATGAAGTGTTGTTGGCATAGGGAAGAAGTTTAGAAAGGGATGTGTGTGTGTGCACATGTGTGTGTGTGTGAGTGTGCATGCGTCTGTGTGTGAGTGTGCATGTGTGTGTGTCTGTGTGGTGTGCGTGCGGTCTGTGTGTGTGAGTGTGCACGTGTGTGTGAGTATGCATGTGTGTGTGTGTGTCTGTGTGTGGTGTGTGTGTGCACGTGTGTGCGTGAGTGTTTCTGTGATGTGTGTGTGTCTGTCTGTGTGGTTTGTGCGTGTGTGTCTGTGTGTGTGCGTGAGTGTCTGTGTGGTGTGTGTGTGCATCTGTGTGTGCGCGTGCGTGAATGCATGCGTGTTTAGGGAGAGAGAAGAGGGGAGGGGGAAACAGGACCTGGCGGTGATGTGCTATCTGGGGCCCCGCTAGTGTGCACAGGGGCTTAGCACCCACTTACCCCACTTGGTGAATGTACATGCCCTTGTTGGTCGGGCTGGCTGGGGCCGACTGGGTGAGAGAGGATGTGTCAAGGACTCGCTGGGGCCGGGCGTTCACTGTCGCCTACAAGAGCAGAGGAGGAAGGACACGGAGGTCAGATGGTAACTATCTATCTGCAGCTATAAAGCTTCGGATTCCGGTGAGAGCCATGGCTGGTTTTGTGTAGTTTCAGATGCAGAAAGGCTGCTGTTTGTTTTTTGTGGAGGAAAGTTCCCCAGGTGAGACACGCCCAAAGGTGACACCTAGGACAGAGTGCTAGTCTTCTAGAAATCACCCAGCACAGCTTGTGAGGCTCAGGCTGGGGAGTGATCCCCAGAGACCTCCAGGAGCTGGGATGTGAGCTGCCCGAGGCGCTTTCCCTACACTGCAGTGCTGACTCACCAGACAGTGCAGAACTGTGACTGCTGGGCAGTGACCATGTCCTGCATCCCTCAGAGGGGTCCGTGGAAACCAAGAGGCCGGAGAGGAAGGAATGACATGGAGTTTCACCTTCCTCAGGACAAACCACTCCTGACGGCCTGGTGTATTGTCTTAAAGCCCCATCACAGGGCCTCGGGGAGCCACCCTGACTTACAATCTAGGGCAGTGGTTCCCAGCCTTCCTGATGCTGCAACCCTTTAATACAGTTCCTCTTATTGTGGTGACCCGCAGCCATAAAATTACTTCATTGCTACTTGATAACTGCAATTTTTGCTTCTGTTATGAATCATAATGTAAATATTTTTGGAGATAGAGGTTTGCCAAAAGGGTCACGACCCACGGGTTGAGCACCACTGGTCTAGGGGAAGACCTGACCTTGGTGTGTTTCGCTTCTGTGACTCAGGGGCAGACAGCCCCATGGGAAGGAGATCACCTAAATGACAGTGACAACGGGAAGCTGGGTGACATGTAGAGTTTTACTCTGCCCTCAGGCTGGCCTCAAACTCATGGTTCTCCCACTCCGCCCCCTGAGAGGCTAGGCTACGACATGTTTAATAGAACACAGTTTTATTTTTATTTTTTTGTACCTTAGGCTGTCTTTGAACTCACTATCTACCTGAAGATAACTTTAAACTTCTGACTCCCCATCTCCCTAGTGTTGGGATTATAGCCTTGCCAACCACTCCTGGTCTATGTGGTTCTGGGGAAGGAGCTACGGGTTTGGGTGTGCCAGGTAAGCAAGCACCCTGCTAACAGACACCACCCCAGCCCAGTGAGAATTTCAGGGCTTGGTAATACGCCCCTCTGAGAACCAGAGGGGCTCTATGACAGACACTTCAGCTTCCAGAGTGCCTGTCTGCACATCCTGTCGACGGTGTGACTCCTGGCATCCAGAGGCCGCATCACTATGCTTAGGCGAGTTTACACGCCTTTGCCTTGACTTCTCTCCTGACACCAGTATCTGAGCAGCCGTGCTTGGAGCTGCACTCCCGCTCTCCTCCATCCTTGGTAAAGGAGAAGGCAGAGAACAAGGAGCTGTCGGAGCCACAGCTGGCTCGGTAGGGTCGTTACCTTCTCTTTCTACTTTGTGTGGTTTGAGTTCCCAGGAGAAGTATGGATGTGAAATCACGCTGTACCTGTCAAGCAGCACAGACTCTGTCAAACATAGCTATAACCAGTAGCAGCTTCTACATTTGAATGTAGAATTCCAGGGGGCATTCCACAGTAATAATGCCATTTTGACTCTGATGAGCAAAAAATTTGGCTTCAGAGTTAAATAATGCAAAATAGGTTCATTTCTTTATAAAGTGAAATACAATCTCTTTAGTTTCTAGAGAAGTAAGGCATCTTTTAAAATTAAAATTATGACAAACAAAAAGAATTTCCATAATGTTTATGTTCCAGAATTCTTCAGGGGTGTTTATTCTGAGTGCACACAAACACCCTCCAGGCAGCCCACTCTGGTCTCTGTGATCCTTGCTGTGGTGTCCGTCCACACGGTGGCATGTCCTTTGCTGGGGTTTGGGCTGCCCCACACACACTGCAGTGAGAGTGCTAGGCTGTCTTTTAGGGGCTGTAGCTCACTAATACAGCGGGTAGTAGACGGAGGATGCTACTTAACAGCAGAGAGCACAGGCCCAAGCTCAGGGGTCAACACCAGGACTATGTCTGCACCACTGAACTCACAGTAGTGAAATGCAACAGCAGGCCCCAGGGTTACAGTGTTAAATAACTCAGGCACAGTACCCGTAAGGACAAATACATTAATGTATGGAAAATAAATGCAGATAGCCGAGTCCTGACTTGCCATGACCAGTGCACTCCAGACATGGGCTCAACCTGGTGAGCGTATCCTCAGTGCCAGTCTCAAGCGGTGCAGCTTGCGTAAGTGTGGCCATGGCCAGGAGGTTACCTTTGTCTCTGAGAACATACAACAAAACACCAGACACCTTTGAGTAAGAGAACCGTGACGTGGGAATAAAACTGCTTACAAACAGCAAACTCTACGGAGCTTAATGTCCACATGAAGTTTTAGGACGACTTAAAATACATACAAACATACATACGTACAAACATACATGAGACAGGGCTTCTCTGTGTAGCCTGGCTGTCCTGGAACTCACTTTGTAGACCAAGCTGGCCTTGAACTCAGAGACATGGACACACACACACACACACACACACACACACACACACACACACACCATGGACACACACACACACACACACACACACACACACACACACACACACACACACACACACACACACACACACACACCCCATAAGTACCCAACCTGAAACTGTATGAGGTGGGAGATGCTGGAGCGTACAGGTAGTGGCAGGAATGGCCTCCCTGAGCAGCAGCAGGAGATGTGGCTCTTGCGGGATCTGATGCCGTTCTAGAGACAGGGGAAGTCCCTCCTCTAGTCAGACTCTCCACCCTTCTTTTTTCCCTTCTTCTTCCCTGTTTTCCTCTTGCTCGTCTTCCTTTGGTCTCAAACCATAGTATATAACAAATACATACTATAATGATTGTTTTTCTATCAAACACTAATTTTATTTATTTAAAACAATGATTTTTTTTGTTTTGTTTTGGAGACAGGGTTTCTCTGTGTAGCTTTGCAGACCAGGCTAGCCTTGAACGCACAGAGATCCACCTGCCCTGCCTCCTGAGTGCTGGTACTAAAGGCGTTCACCACCACCACCCGGCCAAAACGATGATTTATTTAAACAATGTTTAATTTTTATTAAACGAGAAAACCTGCAGTTTTCCATTAGCCAGGGACGGGTACTGGCAAACTGGGTGGGCTGTCCATTGAGGGTGGGTGTCTCTGCAGTGGGTCACACATAAGGAAGAAAGGCTGGGAAGCTCATGGTAGAGACAGGTTAGAAAGTGAGTGAGGCGGCATCTCCCTTGGAGGAGGCCAAGTCAGTCTGGATGGGACAAGCCAGGCTTGCCCCAGAATGTACTCTGGTATTGATGGTGCTGCTTCAACAGAGCGAATCTGCCTTCTGCCTTCTAAAGGTGGGCAAGGGAGCAGCCGAGGAAGCAGCAGCTGCATTCAGCCAGACAATTTCAATCGGCTATGGAGAGGACGGAACTAGATGCTGCACAGAACACATCTCCAGTGAACAGGCCTTCAGCTGTGGGAGCGGCTGCTTCAGACAGCCAGGGCAGGCACCAGGGCAGGCACCCATACCTCATGGGAATAAACAGTGGCCGGAATGAAAGCCACAGGTCATGTCCCTTTCTACCCAGCAAGTCACACTTGGGGACAATTCGCCAGTATGATGGGGTTAGCTAAGGGCTGAACACCAAGCAGGGTGACATTTTCTCTATGCCCCTTGAAGCTCTTCTGCATGCTCAAAATTTTATGAAACAGTTATAGGAATTTTTATTCATAATGACTTCCAGCTTGCTCCAGGTAGGAGAGCTGAACTGTCAAACTTTAATAAACAATTAGACAGACACCAAACATCTGAGTCACAAACTACATGCACCCTCTGAGATGGAAAACAACTATCCCAGCTTCTGGGGACAAGCGGCTTCCAGCCAGTCTCCACTGCAGAGAGAAGGGGAGCCCAGCAGGGTCCAGTGCTCTACGAACAATCCAGACCCAGGAAGGAGGTGCAAGGGGAGGAGGGGGGATTTGCAGGGAGGAGTACAAGGGTGTTTCCAAGGCCACGGGGGAGCCTCTTGAACCTCTGACATTCTTCCGTGAGTGGGATGAGGACCCACAGGCCGGGAAAGGATTAGGTCAGATTCTCAGAGCTCTTAGAAAGGACTGGGAAGAAGCCATGTCCCCAAAGAAGACTGTGCTCATCTACCCAAACAATGAGAACAAGAAAACCCAAAGCAGAAAAGTGAAAAAGAGCAGTTAGGTCAAGTGGGAAGAGAAACAACAGAAAACCAATGGGTGCAAAAGCCCGCAGCTTTCAACATGGGTTCTGGAGATGGCAGAGAGGAAATCACTACAGCTCATACAGAAACAGAGATCATGGAAAAAATGGCAGCACTGACACCTGAAGTTAAAATGCAAATAAAGTTCAGGACATACGATGAAGCTCTAAGTTCAAAATGACTGCTCAAACTCCCTCCCTCCCTCCCTCCTTCGTCCCATCCATCCATCCATCCATCCATCCATCCATCCATCCATCCATCCATCCATCCAATTTTTGGTTTTTCAACACAGAAGATTTCTCTGTGTAGCCTTGGCTGTCATAGAACTTGCTCTGTAGACCAGGTCAGTCTTGAACTCAGAGATCAGCCTGCCTCTGCTTCCCAAGTGCTGAGATTAAAGGTGCGCACAGCCATTGCTGGCTTCTATTTATTTTTTAAGCTACAATACAGGCCTGAATGTCCCTGGAGATCCTTGTTTGAATATTCATGACGGAAGCGGAAATGTGAGAGTGTTAGTGACAATCTCTCATGCACATACCTTGTAAGCAATGCTGTTGAGGACTTTCATGGCCAAATCAGAAACATCTGGATAGGGATCAGCGGCTAGATGCAGTAAGACTCTCCAAATTTGAGTGTAAACACTATTGAAAGAAACGCCTAGGAAAGAGAAATAGGAGATATTTCAGTGGCAAGTTAACTCCTGGTGCACAGACAGGCTTGTGAGGTAGCTTGTTCTCTGCATACGCCATGCTGTTGGGAGGGAGCATTAGAGCTGGGGTTAACACAGGAGCTTCCCCATTAGCTATTCTGTGTGATGACCTGATTTCAACTCCCAGAACCCAAACGGGGAACTGACTGCCTCTGCGGCTAACTACATGCATTCCATGGTACATTGCATACACATATGCATTCATGCACACAGTGTAAAAGGTTTCATCTTTTGTTACTTATTTTTTTTTTTTTGGAAACAGGGCCTCCCTATGTATCTTAGCTGGCCTGGGACTCACTATGTAGATTAGGCTGGCTTTGAATTTACAGAGATCCACCTGCCTCTATCTTCCATGTGCTGGGATTAAAGGCGTGCACCAGCATGCTGGCAGGCTTGATCTTTTGAGGTTGGGTCTGTCTGAAGGAAAATGGCTGGAAACGGTCAGGGTTTGCACCGGGATAACTATGCTGGTTGGAGAACACTGCCACTTCCCATGCTTATTTCCTCTCATGTTCTAGGCTCCCAGATGACACCACGGACTATAGCACAGTTTATGTGTGATGCGAGGGTCTGTCCACACTGCACCATACATGTGCTTCATGCCTGTGACTTGTCACTCCCTATGCCGGCACTGCTCTAAGTCCCTAGGAAGTCACAAGGTGCATGTGTATACTGCCGTCACAGTCTAGGAAGTCACAAGGTGCATGTGTATACTGCCGTCACAGTCTAGGAAGTCACAAGGTGCATGTGTATACTGCCGTCACAGACTAGGAAGTCACAAGGTGCATGTGTATACTGCCGTCACAGTCTAGGAAGTCACAAGGTGCATGCATATACTGCTGTCAGTCTTGTGCTGCAAAGCCAGGCGACACAGGGAAGCAGAGTGGGGGAAGCTGGCGACACAGGGTGGGCCTACGACTCAAATATGACGGGAAACACCAAGCCTTAGGAGAAGCACAAACAAAACCTGTGGCCCCTGCAAGGGCCAGCCGAACTCAGAAAGCTGAGGGCGATGGGGCTCGGGGCTGTTAGGTAAGGGAGCCCGCTAGGAGCAGGGGCTACTCCAGGCTGGGGCTGAGGCGACCTCAGAAGAGGACGCCAACTGAGAAGTGGGGGCTCAGAGAATAAAGGGCTGAGAGTGGGGCTTGTGTCCTTGCTTGACTGTTGGCACTGGGGACAGTCAGCTTCATATGAGGATGATGACACAGCTATGGACAACGCCATCCTGTGCTTCAGGGTAAACCTAACAGTTTGATTGCTGCAAAGAGTGTTCTTACTCAACACCAGCAAGAGAGACTCACGGAAGATTTCAAACAAGCCCTGACCCCATGTTCCCTGCTTAGAAACTTGAGCAAATGCCCCCGTGTTTGTGAAGGAGTCTGAATGTTAGCCAGGCTGCCAGGGACACAGTGTCCCTACTCACTGAGTGCATGACTTCAACACAGGTGTGCACCCCTAGTGATCACAGACCCACGACGTTCCTTCCATCAATCCTGGGCTGTGTAGGGTGAACCCTAAGCCACGGCATCAAGAGGCTGCAGAAACCAAGAGGACTTCCTCTCAGTTCCTGAGTGCATGGATTCCCTGTGTAGGTGACTGAAATGTTATGGCCTATCACTGAGCACCTGAGTCTCACGAAAGGCATATACAAATATTTAATGTTTAAAATGGGTATATATGAGCACCATGTGCATGCAAGATCCCAGAGCTCAGAAGAGGCATCAAGATCCCTGGAACTGGGATCCACTGGGTTCCACGTGGTTGTGACCTGCTGTGTTGTGTGGGTGCTGGAAACAGAACCTACACCTTCTGCAAGAGCAGCAAGCACTCTTAGCCATTAAGCCACGTCTTCAGCCTCTTTAAGGTGACAGACTGTGACTGTGGAGACAGAATGTCCTACACTGTGGGCCTGGCATTCTCACAGCCGTGTACTCAGCAATCCTAAGACCTTCGGTACTGGCTCTGTCCAGGTATTCACATGTACCCTGACACTGAGGTCCGTGGTAAACAGAAACGACACACAAACCCACTCACTGCATGCTCTTGTGTGGTTACAGCTCAGAAGCAGAAGACCAACTTCACAACTTAAACTTCACAGTTCCAAACAGCAGGCTAGACTCACGACTAACGTCTAAGAAAACTCGTAAATCAGCCCAGGCGTTCTCTGGGCAAGTGTGCTCAGATCCCATTTCCAGCTCTGGGTATGGGGTTGTCAGGTGTCAGCTGTGTCTCTGAGTGTACTAGAGACAGGTTCCCCACTGATGACATTCAAGAGAAGATGTCACGCGTTTTGCAAGAAGCTTCACCTGAGAGGAACAGGTGACCAGCCCCGCTGATGGAGCTGGCAGCTATTCTCCGACCGACAGCAAGTGCTCACAGAGACAGCGCTTTCAGGCTCCCTTCAGGAGCAACACACTGGAAGCAGCTTCCTGTAAAGCTCAGTGGCCATGTGACACTGAGCTGGAAAGGATGCGATGCTGACGGCCAACCTGTGTGACTCAGATGTCGGACAGTCACAGACCGGGAAGAGGATGGGAGGAAGTGACACTGGGGGGTGGGGTGGGGGCAGGGGCAGAGCATGACAAATGAGGCTTCCGTGTAGCCCATCTGTCAATGTAATGATGGAACATGCAGACACAGCTGGAGATCCTAAATTGAACGGGGCAGGTAGGGTACAGGTGGGTCCCAGAGCCTTGGTTGGTGCTGGAGTGACAGATGCGGACTCCCGTGAGGAACCCCATACAATACTGCCAGAAAGGCTGAACAGTGTGCAGGACACAGAGGAAGGGAGCCATTTGTAAATACTACTGTTTAGTTAAACACCTTTTCAGTTACAGGGCTGACTCTGTGGGTCTGACTTCCACGCAATACTGGTCAGCACAACAGAGAACACAAACTCTCAGTTTTATCACTGTCGGGCTGATGCATGGCACAGTTCCCTTAGTGGAAAGCAAAGATTTCACGCCTTGCCTTGGTTTGCCAGGAGTGACTCTGGCTCCCTGACGAGTGGATTGCCCTATTTTAACATCTGTTATCTCCCAAACACAGCCTGCCACCCTCATACAGGGATCAGGACCCATGGGGACTGTGGTATGACAGGGATCAGGGCCCTCGGGGTATGGACATTGGGTCCTGGCCTGCCACTCACACAGGGATCAGGGTCCATGGGGACTGAGGTAAGGACACTGGGTCCTGTCTCAAAGCAGAGCAGGAGCTGGCCCTGCCCTACAGCTTTCCACTAGCTGGAATGGCCAAGGATCTATTTTGGTGTCTAGACTAGAAGTAAGACGTGATGTTTTAGAATTGATTTTCAGGGAAATGGCCACAACTTTCCAAACAGCCTATGACGAAAGGCGGTCTCTCAGAGCTCTGCAGCTGTGTCTGAACAAACCTCAGCGCTTCTGGTGAGAGAGACTCCACAGGACATGAGGCTGCAGTACTGACCGGGGGCAGAGTGAGGTCGGGTCCTCTGGTGATCTGGGAATGGCCAACACTTCTGACAGTCTTTAGAAACACAGGTCCAAGGCTAAAGTGGTGGTGATGATGATGATGGTGTGTGTGTGTGTGTGTGTGTGTGTGTGTGTGTGTGTGTGTGTGTGTTCTGTTCCCATGTCCTGCATTGTCCTTTCTTGTGCTCCCTGTCCTGTACTTCACAGTAAGTCCAGTGACATCCTCCCTCCTGAGTCTACACCGCTGGTCTGATGGAACCTCTGGGGGAGTTATACTGACCCATTGCTCTGGCCTCCCCCTACTCATGAGGCTGTAACTGAGCCTCCAGTTTTGCTGGTCTTTCTAGATGACCCTCAGCATCTCTGTATGACCCACTATGCTTTGGCTTCAACAAAGCTATTCTGGAAAGAAGAATTGAGTTCCCTGGGTGTTGGATCTCCATTCTGAACGTGTTCAACCCCCTTGGTCACTTCACCCATGTGGCCGGGGACCAAAGCAGGACCTGCATGTGCTAGGTGGGCTCATGTCCCCAGCACTTTCTTCAGCAAGTCAGGGCAGACACCAGTGCTGTGGGCTGGGGTGTAAAAACCTTCGTGCTTCCTGACCCCTGGACGAGAGGGGGCAAGGAAGAGCAGGGGAAACAGGCGCCTGACGGCTGGCTGTCACTTTAATGCTGACTGACCAGTGCTCACGGGGGCTGGAGGGTAAGAGAGAGCTTTCTCTTGGCCGCTGTTCTCTCCCTGGGATCTAACCCTGCTACACAGGCGTCTTCAGGCTTAGGCTCCACAGCTGCTGGCTCCCACTGGAGCACACACAGGGCAGGGCTCTGGGCAGCACCAAGGGTGAGGGTGAGGGTGAGGGCAGCTCTCTGGTTCTGTTCCTCTGTCCTCACTCAGTATCAACTCCACCTTGGACTGGTTACCATGGTGATGCATTTTCAACATGCTATAAAATGTCACTGTTCAGCGTTGTTGTAAAAAACCTGGTCTGGTCCTCTGAGGCTCCCAGTGCCTTTGAAGTGAGACCATAGCCTTCCACACAGAAATTCTCTTGGCACCAGTCTCTGATGAAGGTGCAGGTGACAGGCGAGAAGGCAGAGTGTACATAGTGGCACCTTCCTTCCTGGGGGTGGGGCTTTGGCAGGGAGCAGAGTCTTTGTGGACAGGGTTCAAGGTGACACGGGCCTAGGTTTTGTGTGCAGTGGGCATTACTGCCAAGGGGTAGGGAGGGTGCTGTAAGCTGGTCCACTGATAGTCTGACCATGGGCCACTCACCCTCTCCAGCCTCTGTCCACTCTGTGCTGACCTACTTCCACGGGGAACAAGGTGGAAGGCAGGGCAGGCAAGGCTGCTGGCTGTACACATCAGCAGAAACAACCCTCGGGACAGCAAGTTTGCTCAGTCAGCAGAAAGGGCTTCTGGTGTAAGCCTGAGTAGCTGAGTTCAACCCCCAGAACCCATGGAAAAGCAGGAGGAAAGAACTGGGTCCAAAAAGAACTGTGACTCCACATGTGTGCCATGGCATGCAGATGCCTACCAACACACACATTCAACATGTTTAAAGAAAAAAGCAGCTCTTCAGCAACTTGATAATAGGAATGGCAGCCATGTGTCTTGATGCAGCTGGGTCAGGTATACAAGAGACAACAGCTACTTTGTCAAGGAGGGCAGTGTCCTAGCGAGAGCTCTGAGCTCCGAGGAGCCACTTTGTCAAGGAGGGCAGTGTCCTAGCGAGAGCTCTGAGCTCCGAGGAAGGGGACAGAGAAGCATCAAGTCTCGCAGGGCCAGACTTAGCTTGGGCTGCACACGGCAGAGCTGTCCAGCTGAGACCCCCATCGAGTGGAGGTGTGAGCGGCTACAGGCTGGGCTTTCCAGGAAGTACAGTCTCACCTGGCATTGAGAACTTCCCATGGTTCACAGACAGGAGCATGGCAGTGTTGAGATCAGAGGCACATGCCCGGCATCATAGGGAAAGAGAGGCCAGAGAAAGGAAGGGGTGGTTAGGGGATCCATGAGGTCATCAGGCCATGACCGGATGAGAATAAGATCCACACAGGACGAGGGTAGAGCTCCATGTCCCTCTGCCCCAGGACCTCCTGTATCAGGTGACCACGAGCCAGATAGCAGGTCACCACAGGGAGCAGAGCTGGGATGGGAGCAGGGTAGGGTATCTGGAAGGGAGCCGCTTCTGTGACAACAGGTATAAATGTGTGCTCTAGGTTGCCATGGTTTTGAAAACCCCTTTTGCAATATTCAGAGAAAGGGGCTAAAGAGATTGCTGTTCTTTGGTTGAAATGAAAGAAGAAATTGCCTTTAAACAGGCAAGTGTTGCCAGTAATGAGTTTCTGCAAGTTATGAATCTTAAACACTGTGTAAACTCTGAGGTCTCCGGCAGATGTGTGCACCACACGCTGAAGAGGGAGAGGGCAGGCAGGCAGGAAGGAAGGCCGCTGTTTCCTTTTCCTCCCAAACTCTACTCACTTTGAAACTTTCCTCCTCGAGTTTTGTTTTTATCTTTTATATGTATGGGTGTCATACCTGCATGTATATCTGTGTATCTGCAAAGGCCAGAAGAGGGGATGAGACCCCTGGGAACTGAAGCTACAGTTATAAGCCACTATGTGGGTGCTGGGAAGCAAACCCAGGTCCTCTGCAAGAGCAGCCAGTGCTTTCAACTGCTGTGCCCTCTCTCTAGCTGCACCCCCATGCGATTTTCCCAGACTGAATGACATACAGATAAACCTTGTTTACCACACACACACACACACACACACACACACACACACACACACACACACACACACACGTGTCACCACAGACACCAGCTTCTGAGAGGGTGGGTAGGGTGGCTGAAACCGACATCCCTGGCTCCTCTACAGGAGCTGTTCTGCACCATCTGCTGTGACCCCAACAAAACATGACTCCTTAACCCTTCCATTTCCAGGCTCAAAACTGCAGGCACAGCTGATATTCACGGATCAGAGCAGGAGGCAGGCTGAGCTGCCCCTGTGACAAGGCCCTGTGTCTGTCCTCGCTGTTGTGCCTAAGGAAGACTCCAGGGCCCTCGGCTACGCTGTACACGTCACACAGGGTCTCACCAAGATGAACTACCAGAAGTATGGTTTGCTTAGGGCTTACAATTTAACCCCCAGTTTGAGGATGAGCATGGCGTACAGCAAGAAAACTCAGTATCTAATTCTCATTTCCTGTGCGCCATCAGTCAAGTCCAGGGACTACCACTCATGGCAGAATTAGAGAGAACTCTGCCCATCAAACCCCGATTTCTAGGAAGTGAAGGGCGAAGCTGCTGGGCGTGGCGCAGCTCCAGCAGGTGGGCACTGAGGGCCCTTCAGGGTGAGTGACACCCTCTGCCCTGACCCCCCACTGCTTACTGTGGGGCTCCCTTGGGCACCGGGGCAGTGAACATCATCTCTGGCTTTGCACACCAGAAAACTGGTGCACCCACTTCATTCTTTGTTGTGGTAAGCAGGATCCTTAGCTGAGAGCCACCATTCTGCAGTGCTAGGGGCTAGCACACAGGATGCACAGACAGACAGATGGCCTCGTCTGCAGCCCTTCCTGCCCGACAACGCCGCAAGCTCACACATTCCCGAACCCGCCTGAAAAAATACCACCCCACTGAAAAAATGTTCTTCTCACTTCTTCAGGGGAGCTCATTCCTACTCTTTTGCATCCAATGGAGATAGTCTAGCTCCCAAATAAAGCAGTGTGCTGTCTGGGGGTGGAGCAGACCCTGGGCACCAGAAGGAAGGGCGAGGGTGGAGACTCGCTCACCTATGAGGGAGTTGAGTGCCGAGTAGGAGCTCACCCGACGCATCTTGTCGATGGTCTCAAAGGACAGGATGTACTCCTCATTCTCAGGGCTTCCCAAGGTGCTGCTGGCACTGCTGCTGGCACTGAGGTTCCCAGGGGAGAAGGCCACCGAGCTGCCCGCTGCTCAGAAAATGACAGGCAGGAGGTCAGGATCTTACAGGAATGTCCTGTCTGACGGGAATATGATCTTTCTTCACACTGGGCACATGCATACACACACATGACCGTACTCATGGACATGTGTGTGTACAAACTGGTGGACCCCTTTCCCAGGAACGGACCCTGAACAGTGAGCCTGGCCTGACTGAAGGAGGTCAACAGTGTGGCCCTGGCTGGTCTGGGTGCTGAACCAGGTCTTTGCTACGTCCGTGTCTGGGAGGAAGACTCTGACTCAGGGACGGTTAGCCAGTTGTCATGCTGGAACACAGGACATCAGGGCCTGTGTTCTGCAGGGTAGGGTCAAGGGGCAGACGCATTTTAGAGAGACGTCTTGTAAAGGGCGCACTGAACCTCCCACCCCAAATGCTGGTCTCTGGCATCTTACATTCTTCTGCCAAGCTCAGGTTCTGCAAGGATTTGTTCAGGTTCCTAGCTGTGGTGACAGCTCTGATGTTCCCATAGGAGCTCACTGAACGGAGTCTGGGGGTGCATGGGCTGTCTCGAACAGGGGTTAAGCTGCCCCCCTCTAGGAAAGATGGAGAAATGAAAGAGTTAGCAATGGGTTTCAGGATGGGGGCATGAAGCCATGGCAACAGGGACAGCTGGTGTTACTGGGACCAAAGTGAATTTAGAGGGGCCTTCATGTCACTCATCTGATGTGAGTGCGGTTTCAGTGGGACAAAGATACTGTTTGTAGCCATGTGACTATTGGATTACGAGACAGTGTGGACCAGAAAGGCAATAGTAGCCCTGAGGCTATTGTAGGTAACTGGTGGCACAGGCAGTAACACAGTGATGCCCAGCAGCCTGGGCCCGGCGCCACCCCAGCCTGCTGGCAACTGCTCCACCTGGCTGGCTGTTTCCAGCGAGTTCAGGCTTCATCTCCTTCCCGACTGACAAAGGAAGAATGCTTTGCTACTGATCACGGTCTCTACCGAGGTCTGGAGGGAGGGGCGATGAAATAGGCCGTGGAAGATGACTACATTCTCCCGTGAAAAGGACAAATGTGAGAGGAGGCGCTTCCTAACGTGACTCATGGAACATGAAGCCAGCAGCACGGTGACTCAATTACTCTTCGCAGGAAGACAGCTAATGCTCTTTTCAGCATACCCCGCTGCACAAGTTGCCATCTTTCAAGATGTCCCCAGATTCGACATCAAAGAAAGGTAAGAAGGAAGGAAAAGCTAAGGGACAGCATGGCCCCTGAACTTGCATCCTTCTACAGGCCTGAGACAACAGGACTTCCCAAAGCAGCACCACAAACGCATGCTGAGACCTGGCTTCCCTGTGTGCGGCCGTACCTGTGGCTGCTGGAGAAGGCAAGGGGTAGCTCTTCTCCTCTTCCATGAACTGCAGGGCCACAGTGCAGAAGTTGCTCTCATACTGGACCACAAGGTGACTCAGGGCCACCACCAGCTCCTATGGAGAGGGAGAAGGAGCAATTATGTCCATGGAGGCAGCAAACTCTGAACAGCGGGAAACAGAGGGTCAGAGCAAGGCTCACTCAGCTTCACAACCCAGGAAAGGGAAGTCCAGAGGAAGCCTGGGGCTGGGCTGTGAAGGCAGCAGGATGTGGAATCACGGTGTCCTCAGATGCCAGGCACACGTGCCTCAGTCTGTCCTCCCACTGTTAGGCAGGAATTAACAACCCAAAGTTTTCTGAAGCCACACTGTGAACTCCACACCCCCGGAGTATTTTAAAATTAGGGCTGTGGCCCTGGCTGGCCGAAACTGCCTTTCTGAAGCTACTCCAGGCCGGTGGGACAGGATGCCCCTTGGTGACTCAGTCCCCATCACAAGGCAGGGTCCAGTCCTGTGACATACTCTAGGACTCCCAGTCACTCTCTGAAGCAGCTTTCATTCCCATCTGGCTTGTCTGCATGCTCAGACTATGTACATGGGCTGCCCTTAACCTCTACATCCAGAGTCCAGACAAGGCAGCGCCTGCAAGACGCGGTCAGGAATGGATAAACACGTGCAGAGAGGGATACTTCCTCCCCGTGCTGCCCCCCTGGGACATCTGCTGACTCCCATGACAGTCCCAGAGCCTGACACAGTACTGTCACACAACACTGCAGGCCACTGAGCATCTCAGTCCCCAGTGGCCAAGTGAGGTACACTGGAACCTTCTAGAATCAAGGCTGGGCTCCTCAAAGGGACATCAAGGGGCCACAAGCAGAAGCAGACACAAGGCCGAAGTGGGGGTCCCAGGACACATTCCCGTGGGTGTCAGAACCACCCTTCTCCTTATCCAGGTCTCCACACAGTTCAGTTACCATCGTTTCTATTTGTAAATTATTTTTGGAAAGGAGAAAGCTTTCTACACTTTGGAAATAATCTTAACAGAAAATTAAAAACCCTGATCCTTTGCTTTTATCAGCTGTGTCCACTTGGGAGAACTGATGGGGATGAGCTGGGTAAGGCTGAAGGAGGCAGGTGCAGAAACATTGTTGTCCAGGAGGACGCAGAGGTATCAGAGCCAACGCCAATGGCAAGGGACCACAGGACAGCACACTACTTTGTGTTTTAAACACAGGGTTTCACTCTGCAGCCTCAGCTGGCCCGGAACTCACTATGTAGCCTACATTGGCCGCAAATGAGATCTGTCTGCCTCTGCTGCCTCTGTCTCCCAAGTGCTGCCACAGTGCCTGGCTGCTCACTATGTTCTAAAGATCTCCTAAGAGGTTAAAGCACGGGAGTAACCTGGGTCAGCTTGAGAGTGTGCCCCCAGCACGTGTTGGGAAAGCAGCTGTGTTCAGCTATGTCACTCTCAAGTTAGCTATACATTTCTAGCTGCTCTCTAGAAATACGATCCAAAGCCATGCCTCACTGCCCATGGGTTTATCATCAGTGGGACCAAACACTGGCTGCTCTTCCAGAGGACCCAGGCTCACTTCCCAGCACCCACATGGGGCTCACAGCTGTCTGTAACTCCAGTTCCAGGGGACCTGACACCCTTACACAGACACACATACAGGCAAAACACCAATGCATATAACGTAAAAAGCTGGGTGGTGGCGGCGAATACCTTTATCCCAGCACTTGGGAGGCAGAGGCAGGCAGATGTCTGAGTTTGAGGCCAGCCTGGTTCACAAAGTGAGTTCCAGGACAGCCAGGGCTACACAGAAAACCCTCTTTAAAAAACAAACAAACAAAAAGCCATAAAGAAAAGAAATGCCGAGCAAGAAGCCAGTGGCTCTAGTGACAGCACAGGCACCCATGGCCACCACAGGCAGTCAGCCTGTCTGTCCTCCTCATCTTCACCTCTGCTCTAGAGCAGCTTCCGGGCTCACCAGAGCATTTCCCTTGCTGGCTGGGGAGGATGTGTGGCGCCTCTTTATGGAGCAGAGGTAAGACTGCTGTAGGCAAGTGAGAAGGGGAACAAGGAACAGACCTGTCACTGCTCGTTAGAGACCTAGCACCGTGTACCTGTGCCCAGGCAGGGAGAAGGCTGCTCTGTAAACATACGAGCAGACTGGTCAGCTCTGTGCCCCATGTGAACAGACACAAGCAACAAAGGCACACTCTGGAGAGAGTTGTGATGCACACACGTGGGAAGTGAGGCCCGCTTCAGCGAGCTGGCACTCACATACCTTCCGGACCATGGGGCTCCCGTCATTGATCAGCTGGGCCAGCATCATGGCCACATTGTGGTCGATGGTGGTGGAGTGGTCGGTCCTCTCAGCAGAGTTTCCCACAAAGGTGCCAAGGGCAAACACAGCTGCACATCGGACCTGCAGGCCAGAGGAGAGGCAATTAGAGACACACCCACGGCTGTCCTGTCTGCCACCTGCATTTCTGCCGAGGCGGCCTGCAAGTTAATTCAATTCAGTTCACGTAAGCTCAGCTCAATTCAATTTCACAAACACTTATTGCAGATGCTCCAGGCCCAGAGCTACACTGGTATTGACAAGCAGAAAGGGTGTGTGTAGGGGTAGCTCAGGAGCCAAAGGCGGAGGCAGCATAGTCCCAGCTCAGGGATGAGCAGCTGTGGAGGAGGGAATGGTTTCTTCTGGACTGGCTTGTACAGTGGATTATAGAGCTGACACAGAAAAGGGAATTCTGGAGAAGACTGGAAGCTGACCTGGGGGGAAGGTAGGCTGGGCTGAGCCACGAAAGGGAGGAGTAGAGCCATGGAGGGGGCGAGTGGAGAAGGTGTGGGGTAAATGGAAACCAGGAAGGATAAAGTCCCCATGGCACAGAGGCAGTGAGGGAAACAGTACTGAGTTGGCCATGGCACCCAGGAACCTCAGCTCAGCTCAGCCTCCAAGGCCATGTGACCTTAGGGAAAGAAGCTGACCTTGGAGAGCCAGTGTCCTCCTCTCTAAGATGAGCGGCAGGAAGCGTCCTACACAGAGCCAGAGACCAGTGCAACAATGTGCAAACAACCCTACACTCCCCAGAAGGGAAAGATGGCTGTGGGACAGTCCGTGGGGTGAAACAGATTGTGAGTAAGGCCAGAGGTAGGCTGCTCTACCGTGGGAAGACACGGGACTCAGTCCCCAGGCTGTGAGCGCTGCCATCTAGAGAGCCACACATGGGGATCCAGTAGAGTGTGGCTGCTGCAAGTCTGGACACCCTAAACTCCTTTCTACATTACATAGTCAAAAGCTTGAGGCCAGCCTGGTCTACAAATGAGGCCAGGACAGCCAGGGCTGTTACTGGTAGAGTCTGAGTCTCAGAGGAAGCTAGCCTTGAGGGTAGAGAAAAGGAAAAAACGAGCAAAACAAAAACCCCAAAATCAAAAAACCAAAACACCCATGTCACCAAGAAAAACTCACTGGACTATTTATGTGCAGACTCGTGTGCACATTAAGAACGGCCTTGTGGCAGCCATGGCGGCCTTTAATCTCAGCACTCAGGAACAGGCAGGTGGATCTCTGTGAGTTGGAGGCCAGACTGGTCTACAAAGTGAGGTCCAGGACAGCCAGGGCCACACTGTCCACCTAGTGGACAATCTGTCACAGGCACTTGGACCCTTGGCTTGTTAACAAACATACAACACAGTGTTATGTTTGAGTATGGGCAGGTTTCCGAGCACTGCATGACCTCTTTACAAACGACCCTGTGGGCTACTGGTGTGTAAAGCACCTACCATTCTTTCACCCAACTAGGAAGCTACTTTTCCAAGGACAGCTCACCTCAGGGATGGGGTCAGAGAGGAGGCTGTAGAGCTTCTCGTGGGCGCTGTCTCTCACCCCACACCACCGCGCAGAGTCGAAATTCTGCCAGATCCTTCCCAGGCAAATGGCCACCCACTGGCGCAGCAAGGGGTGTGGGTCACTGAGCTGCTCCAGGCAGATGGCGATCAGGTTCCCCTGCAGGCAGGCTTCCTGGACACAGGAGAGAGGTAAGTGGTCCTCGGCCCTTGTACCCAGGGCCAGGGCAGCCGGACTAGGTTGACAACTGCCTTGCTCAACCACACAATACTACACTGTCTCACTGTAAATCAGTTCAGATTTGCCCAGCAAGGGCGAGTTAACCCTGCTTACTGCTCGGATCTGAAGGTTCTCTCTGTGCATGTGCTTCTGCTGCAGCCCTGCCCTAGAATACATTTGGGACTCGTCACTTTTCTGCATTCCTGGGCTTTGGTGGCTGGAGGGGCCATGCTACTTACCTGCCCTGTTGTGTAGCTGTTGACGATTACAGCAAGAATGAAGGCCGTCATGGTCCTATGTTCAGCCTGGAAAACAAAACAGCATGGCTGTGCACCTTCACAGCAGACTCAAGCTCTAAGTGCTGTGCGCCTGTCTTCAGCCCTAGCCTAATGTGGTGAGAGCAGTGTGTAGTGTGCCGAGGCATTCCTAAAGGCCTGCATGCAGACTGCCTTCTCCTTCGGGCGCTGAAGGCACAGGATACGCCGCGCTGCTCCGCCGTCTTCTGTCCAGGCAGGTGAAGTGGTTGGTGGCACTAATGGGTCTGAAAGGCCCGACACCACGCTCTCCCCTCTGTGCAGCCCCTAGGAAGCCCGTGCCCCGAGTCAAGCACACTGGTACAAGTTGAATGCACCACTCTTTTGGCTTGTTTTAGAGACAGGGTTTCTCTGTGTAGCCCTGACTGTTCCTAGAACTCAATTTGTAGACCAGGCTGGCATCCAACTCCCAGAGATCTGCCTGCCTCTGCCTCCTGATTAAAGTACACCACCAGGCCAGGCTGAATGTAGCAGTCTTTGCTTCAATTCAGGTCTTCTACTGAACAGGTCGATTTTCACTGGAATTACTTCTTCTCTGTGTTTGGAAAGCCAACAGCCCATTATGACTTCTTCAAGTGTGTCCCTGTCCACATGTACACCGACAGTCTTCCCCGGGTTCCTCTGGGATTGCCCCAGGCTCTGGGCATTTCTTCACCCCAATATCCCTCCTTACTCCCAACGGTTCCAATTCACAACCGTCTACCTTTTTAACACTAGCGTCTTGGGTATGTCCTTGCTTTTTGCTGCTTTTCTATGGCACTGCACTGCCTACCGAGTTCAGTGTTGCAGAGACCAGGCCACCATCTTCCGGGTGAGAAGCACCAAGCTACCACTCTGTCATAAAATGTCTGCACTTCGTCCTCCTGCGTAGCAGCATAACTCAGCGGGGACACTATCCAGCAGTTGATCCAGGGCCACCCGCCACCCTTTGCCTGTCACTGCAGCTGCTTTCTGCCCTTGCTGGGTCCGGCTGCTGTGGGGTTTTCCTTTACGCTTCTGGCACTTGTTACTCTGATTGAGCTGTGTCTGTGTGAGTTTACTTTTATTTAATTGTTCCAGGTTCACTGCATTTCTCTCTTCAGTTCTCTAAGTTCCAGCCACGCTCTGTTCAGATTCGAGCCTCCTCCGCCTCCCTTGCGGCGCTCTGGATGGCGTCAGCAACAGTGGCCACCCTCACCCACACCCCACTCACCCACACCCATCCCACGCCTTCCTTGTCTTCTCATGTCAGGGGCCTCCCCGGTTCTCTTCCTGGCTGTGCCTGCCCTAGAGTCATTGCCTCTGCCTTTCTTGGGAAGGGGGGCTCCCCCTTCTTCCACTGAGCCCCAAGACCGTCTGTCTGTTTAAAGACAGGTAAAAGTAGACTCTGCTTTCTTGGAGTTTCTTAAGAAAACACAGCGGCTGACAGGTATGAATGAACCAAACCCAGCCCACCTCAGCCCCCGACTGCATGTGTCTCAGACCCTTTTCCACGGTTAAAACAAACAGCCAGAGGAAGAATTTACACATAAAGTTCTTATAGGCACCGTCTCAGAGTGCACAGATGCTGTGCTACTTAAATATCTGGCAAGCAGGCCATATGAAAGAGTGGCTGAGGATGGCTGTTCTGTTTACATTACTATGCTTAGCAGCTGGGGGGAGGGACTAAAGAACCGGTGATAAAAATATGAGAAAACTACTGTATATCCCATTCATGCTGCCTGATTTTTTTTTAAAAAAAAAAACAATTAATTATAACAAAAAGTCTGTATGAAATTCAAATTTTCACACAATCTCTTCCTTCCTCCAGTAAAGCATGTCAACACCTGAGGCACCAGACTGTAGACATACAAGTGTTTATTCATCTGTCCATCTGTCCAGGGTGCAGGCTTTAGTAATGGAGATGGCACTGCTGGGCAGACCAGGAAGACCAGATTCCCACTCCAGGCTGGAGGAAACGGAGCAGGGCGGGCCCTAAGTGGCTGTTCCTGTGTATCTGGAGAGCACCTCTCTACCTGGCCTTCAGGGAAGAATGGCGACACCTAGCGTGTGAGAGGACAGAGACAATCCAGGCGTCAGAGAGAAATGAGGCTCGGTCCTTACTGGCATGTATGGGTCTGCCAAGACGGAAAGGAAGTACTTGTGGCCGTTGTCCTTCACGAGGTCAGCCTGGCAGGACTGGAGGGAAAAAGGAGACAGAAGAGAGGCGGTGAGAGCAGGGACCGGTGGCCGTGGCCGTGTCACGGCTTCTTATGAGGACTTGCTGGGAACACTGCACTATTCCACATCTCTCCTTGCCAGTCCAGTTTTCTCTGGAAAGCGCTCTAGGTGCTGCCCCGGGGAAAGGTGGACTCCTACAGCAAACCACCGCTCTAAGGAGCAGCTGCGGCTGGTGGCTGCTCTAGGGACTGTGGTCTCTACCCACGCCCCCCTCTGTACTCAGTCCAGGCTCCTCCCTCTCAGGCTTCCATGTTTGCTCAGGTTCATCAGCCTGGCAGAAATGAAGATACTCTGCTGTTCTTTATTTTTTATAATTGAGTATTCTGCTTTACGACTGATTTTATTATGTATGAATGTGCAACACATGTAGGTAACTGAGACGCCCACTGGGTGCTGAGATCCTTTCCTCAGACCCTCCCCACTTCTCGGGTCCCTTCTCCCATCTCAGACTCCGCCCCCCCCCCCCCCAGGGTTACTCTGTGTAACAGTACTGGCTGTCCTGGAACTCACAGAGCTCAAAGGTTCTTCAGCCCCTCCTCTCAGACTCCTTCCCTTCAGGTTCACCTGTCAAGCTCATGCCTGCCCTCCTCCCCGTCTCAGACTGTTCCCGCTTTGTCTCGGCCCCCTCCTCTTGCCTTCCGGATGAGGATACTCAACAGTACTCTTGTATCTGTAGTGCTGGTACCTGCTGAGGCTTTGGGGGATTTCTTTGGGGGGGGTGTTTGGATCCATGCCATACAACGTTTTAATGGGAACCTCTTAGAGACCGCCATTCCTGAGCAAAGAGCGCTCTGAGTATTTGAGAACTAAGTGCTAGAGAAGCCACCAAATATGCGGCCCTTTCTAGCAAAGTTGGCCACTTCCAGCAAACACAATTCCATCTGAGCGGCCATCATGTGCCTGGAGTAGGTTGGCTCAGCTGCAGGCCTGTGACCCCAGCTTTTGCTCATCAACCACACACTTCACAGACTTCTGGCTTTAGCAGAGGCAGCTACCAAACAAGCTAGAAGCCTCGACCTGCCATCCTTATAAAGACCTGGCCATCAGGGCCAGGAGACTGCCCATGCATGCATGCATGCATGCATGCATGCATGCATGCATGCAGCAGCAGCAGAACAGTTCGGGGAGGAAAGAGACCTTTCTTTGTTTTCAAATCAGAGCTCTGACAAGTCAAATCAAAGCCCACACGTTTACAGGAAACTCCTTAAGCACAGCTCATCTGAGAGTAATAAACTGTCATTAATTCATATCCTACTAATTCTGACTGCGAGCCTGCAAGTCAGGAGATCTGAAAGGATCACTTTAATAAGCCTTCAAAAGCGGAGCCTGGCGATTATGAGGCATATATTAAAAGATCTCTGTTTTGATAAGCTTGTCACGCCACTGCAGAGCGGCAGTGATGGCTGCTCTCCACACGTCTGCTTTCATCGCCAGTATGCACAGGTACCTTGTGTATATTGGTTTCCACTGTATGGAGGGTGCCCCTCCCCCAGCTGCTGCACTAGGAAAGGACGAGGAACAATTCCCTTAACCAGCTTTCTCTTCATGAGTCCTGGGCCAGCAGCCTCACTGAGCTGGAAAGAAAGCAAGGCTACAGCCCAGCAGGGCAAGGAAGCCAGTGAAAGCGCACCCTCTGTGGAGGGTCTGCCCTCCCCACATCAGAACAGTGATGACATATGGAGGCTACATGAAGAAGCAGGGGGAGACGGAAAAGCAGGAAAATGGTTTCCTTGGCGGACTGCCTCTGCCACAACGCAACTCACTCCGACCCCTATACATCTACGTCATCTCGGGGTTTCAGGAGGCACCTGAGGAAAGGACGGTGGGGAGAGGGCAAAGGAGAAAAAGCCCCTGGTCTGATTGTACAGCTCCAGCTGCAGTCTGCACAGAACGCTGCTAAGAGAGCAAGTCTCGGGCGGGCCAGCTGTGCCAGCGAGTTCCCTTCTCTAGAATGCTCTGCTGAAAGATGCCCTGGGAGAGACCTGAATTTGCTCTCCTCACTGCAGAAGACTGCAGAGTATAGCAGGTGAACTTAACATGATATTACCATGTCTGCCAGCGATGTGCTGGGCAGCACAGACTGACCCACCAGAGTCTGTCTATGAACGCTCAGCCCCGTGCCTTCCAGTGTGAGCACAGGGAACTCTTGGGATGTGGGAGGTGACTCAGCCCGAACACAGTTTCTTCCTGGTCACGAGAAACAGGCGTATGACATTTGGAAGGGAAGAGGTTTCCAGCAAGAGAAAGCTGCTGTGGTGTGCAGCCTTGGGGTGGGTGATCAGTGCAGCACAAGGAAGCTGCTGGAGACCTGGAGGAAACGAGGCAGGGGGACACAGTGCACAGTGGGGATTTCACTGTTCTTTAGGCTGCAGCAGGAGGCCTGAGCCATGCAGTCCCCAGGGCTGAAACCCAGCACAGCTGCTTTCCTACAGGCCCAGGGATGTGTGCTGTCTCTTTCCAAACGCGGCTTCTATTAAATACTGAAAAACCTGTTAGCTATACTGTTAGATGTGCCTGTATGTGAGGTAACCCTCAAAAGGAGAGGGACTATGATGCTGTGCCTAGTACAGATGTGAAAGTACGTATTGCGCCCCTCTCAGGAAATCCATCAAGGCTGAAAACCAACATTCTATGGAGAGATACAGCCAACAATGCTCGCCTGCCACTACGTGTGCCCAGTCTTCTGTCCTCACACGCACTTTTGTTACTGACACATAAGCAAATAGGACTATACTCACTTAGCTAATTTCCCTAAACCAGAAGACCTACCATGCCAAGATATCTGCGTCTTTTTTTCCTTATAAAATTTTTATTGCTACATGATGCAGGGCAGACAAGGAAAATTATGGAGCTGTGGGAAAGGAAAAGGGTGTTCCCTGCAGCCTCTGCCAGTAGGGCGTCAAGAACTCTGCGTGGTTTGCAGCATCTGCTGAGCAGGTTATAACAGGGCAATGTCCCTGTCACAGAGCCGTTTGTAGGAATGGCTGGGCATCATACGGACACCTTCCTTTCTAGTGGGAAGCCCCCAGTGTTCTAGGAACCTCATAAGGAACCCCGCCTTCTGAACCCTCTGCAACCTCATGACCCACGGCTTTATCCTGTAAGAGTTCAACCCTATCCAGGGCACCTCTGGGGTGAACCATCTCGCTTATGAAAAAATGAAAACAAAGACACGGGGCTTCTTAGCGACCATTTGAGTTGTAACTTGGCTACTGTTAAGACACACAGGCAGGGTTCTGAGAAGCCCTCAAACATGTTCTCGGGTGTGTTTTATTAATTCCCTTAGTGCCTTTCTTCCTACTAAACTGGTGCTTAAATATATGTTAAAATGTCTTTTAAATAAGCCCCAGCTGTTTCACACTGGCCCATCCTGAAACCCTTTTCTGCGGCAAAGTCGAGGACCTGGCTTGACCAGAGTGGAGCCCAAAGGGGCTGCTTCCTTAAGCTGTTCACAGGTGTCTGTCTGTAGGTGTGTAGATTGTGATAACCTGATCCCACACCCATCCTTTCCTCAGGGAGGGCCCCTGGCTCTTTTTACAGTCCCGGACTACGCCCCTGCAGGCACCCTTGGCGCTGTGGACTTAACCAGCCTCCTGTGGATGCCGGACTTCCCAGCTGAGCCATCTTTTGTTAAACAACGCTGCAAACAATGGACTGTAGTATGTTATTTCCTGTGTTGCATGCAGAGCTGTGGTGTGAATGCCCAAGGCAGACTGCAGGAGCAAAGGTAAATGTCTTGCTGGTGCATTTTGCAGCACAGCACCTTGTGAGATGCTTCATCTCCTGCCCATTTGACAAGAAAAAAAGGTTACTGTACAAGCAACCTCACATTGTCTGCAACAGTTTGCATCAACTTTTCTTTTTTTAAAGATTGATTCTATGTCTGGGCACCACTTGTGTGCGGTGCTTGAGAAAACCAGAAGAGGGTGTCAGGTCCCCAGGCCCTAAAGTCACAGGCGGTTGGGAGCTGCCATGTGAGTGCCCAGGAACTGAACCCAGGGCCTCGGTGAGAACAAGCACTGCTCACAACCGCTGAGCCGCCCCTTCAGCGGCCGCCGCCGCCTTCGGGTTTACCTTTGGCACATAGCTTTGAATATTTCTCTATTAAAATTTATTTGTATCCAAGTTTCCTTCCAAAGACATGTAAATTAGGAATTGTAGTTTAGAAAGTTCAACCGCCCTCAGGCTAAAACAGAACCCGCCTGGCTTCTGTCTTTTCTAAAGCTTCTGTGGGATTGTTTCTGCATTAATGAATCTATCGCTTTAACCTGAATTCTATTGTGCAAGGTGTCAAAGTTAATCTCTTGTCACTCAGCTTTCTGTCACTATGATAAAATACCTTAAACACTCAATTTAACAGGAGAAAGGTGTGGTGGTGCACAGGCCAGATCTCTGAGTCCAAGAGTTCAAGGCCAGCTTAGTCTACAGAGTGAGCTCCAGGACAGCTAGGACTACACAGAGAAACCCTGTTAAAAAAAAAAAAAAAAAAAAAAAAAAAAAAAGATCAAAGTTTATTCTGAACGATGGTTGGGTCTCCCACTACACAGGTGGGGTACATGGCAGAAGAAGCTGCTCACCTAAGGCAGCAAGGAAAGAAAGAGAACAGGGAGGAGGCCCCACTCTGCCCTCCAAAGACAGCAGAGACGCGCCTGTGACGATGGATCTGAGAGCCTCCACCAGCCATCCTCTTACAGTCGAGGACTATCCCCTTGCTCCTGGTCTTTCCTGGGAGTCACTCAAGATGCAAACCACAGCAGCCACCACGCATTCCGCCGGTCTGCGGCTGGCCCAGCCCCCACTCCAGCACCGAAGCGCCCGGTTTACTGTGGTGTTTGGGAGGACAGGGTCTCTATCACTCTTCCTACCCCATCTCCCAAAGGAAGCCCAGAATGTGTTTGTCTACTCCAGAAAAAAAGCCCTTTGGTAATTTTACTGGGATTATATTAAAGTTATAAATTAACTGAGAGAACACTGATGTGTTTATGACATGGAACTCTAAGAGAGCAGGGTATGTTTTTATTTGCTGAACTTGATTTTGTGTCTCCCAGGAATGTTTTAAGGTGTTGTTTGTGGCAGCTTTTTCCATCTCAGGTTAGATTATCCCGGGATTTATGGCCCTGTCACTCAGGCTGCTCTTTCCTGTCTCACCTCTAACAATTGCTACTTGGGCTTCCATATATGAACCTCACTAAGTTATTTTATTAGCATTAATAGACCCTTTGAGTTTCCCAGACATAAACTCACCACCACAAGCAGAACTGGGGCTGGAATGCACTCGCTTCCTAGAACTTAGTCCAACAAGGCAAATGACTTCTGTTATGTAGATCTTATACTGTGCCCACCAGGTCCCCACTGTACCAAAGGGTCCCACAGAGCTATGTGACAGGTCTCCAAAACTAGTGCTGAGACCTCCTTCACCTCCTCCTCCTCCTCCTCCTCCTCCTCGTCCTCCTCGTCCTCCTCCTCCTTTCCCGTTTAAGACAGAATCTCCATATGCAGCCCTGGCTATGCTATGTAGATGAGGCTGGCCTCAAACTCAGATAGATCCCCCTCCTTCTGCCTTGTGAGCACTGGGATTAAAGGCATGCCTAGCTTCCATATAATCACGATAATAATCAATGATGTGCACAAATGCACGGCATTCCTGTGGCGGTAAGAAGTCTCCGCGTTTAAGTGGGTTTCAGGGACTAAAGTCAGCACTGCTGCCCACTGAGAGGTCTCAGCAGCCTGGAGATCAAGGCTGTTCACTGCTGGCACAGGGGCTGACGATACCACACATTCACCTTCTTTTCCCAGCATGGTCTTCCCTGTCCCCAAGCCTGTGACTGCCTCTCAGCCTCCCCTACGGGGGCGGGGCACTTGGGCCTTCCAGTCCAGACCAGAAAAGCTCTTTTCCACTTGGACTCAGAGAAAGTATGGTGTGGGGTTGGCTACACTCACAGCACAGGTGCTCCATGCCACGCACGCTGGGGAGAAACATCGTCCTGTGGATCACGTACACGGGTCATGACCGCTGCTGAAAAGGCACCTTAGTACGGCGTTCTATTCTACCAGACAGTGAGGACACCCAGAACCCGTTTGTGCAAGCCGCCTTGACTGGCTCGCACAAAACAAAGTCTTCTGCAGACAAGGGTCCCTAAGGCTCCCTTCCCTTCACAGGTTTTTCTGCAGACTGCAACCGCAAAAGAATGAAATTCACAGGACGACGAGGTGCTGCCAGGGAGAAGGAAGGGAGCTTTCCCTGTGAGCCCGCTCCTGAATGTCCTCAAGCCAAGAAATTTAAGTCAGTGACATGAAGGGCAGTCTCAGCTAGAAGATGCCCAGCATGAAGGCACCTTCTAGAACATGGCTTCCTCATGGTGGAGGGAGATACACCCACCCCAGTCAGACACTTAGCAGGCATCTGGTGGTCTGAATGGACCATGCCCTAGGCTCATCTCAGGTGTTTGAAGACTTGGTCCCTGGCTGGTGGGGCTGTTGGGGGAAGACATGGGTTTTGAGGCTCTGGCCTCCTCTGCCATGGCTCCCCCCACCTCCCCCCACACAGAGGGGGTGCCGAATAAGCCCTTTCTCCGTAAGTCCCTAACCCTGGAGTTTAATCATGGCGACAGGAAACTAATACAAATCCCTCCATACCCACACATGAAAAACAAACCCACATTCAGACCCTAAACAAAACGGAGTGAATTGGAAACAAAGCACTATTTGTAGCAAAGCTTAGCACACCCCAAATTGCTTTCCGAGTGCAGCCAACCAGGCCCTGGCAGGAGGGCACTCATAGGTCTCCCCCCAGCCGTCACCATGAGTCGAGAGAAGAGCATGCAGCAGGGTGTGCGCAGACCTGAGTGTCATCAAGAGGCGAGAAGGCGCTCAACCCTCCCCCAGGGAATCCTCACTGGGGCCTGGACAGAGAAACCCTGAAGTGAGATGGGTATCTGGATGGTGCATTTGGTGGTGAGGCACCTACCTACACCGGTCCCACTGTGACAAATGTCCACTAAGGTGCCCCTCACGGAGGAGCCTGGGTGGGGCTCAGGGGACAGAATTCACTGTCATCTCAGGTTCCCATAAAATCCAGAGCTATCCCCAAAACAAAGCTTAACAGACAGGACGCGCAGGCATCCAGACACAGGTGGAGCTCGTCCGCATTATTCCCAGGGTAGCCCTGCAGTGGGACAGCAGAACCAGCGTGGACACTCCACAGTGCCAGAACTTGGGACACGAGGCAACAAGTGACAGGGAGAAAGCTGACCCCGAACTCTCTTTATGTAAGTGAAGAGGAAAATCTGAAGAAAGGAGGCGGTGAGGCTGAGTGCCAGATCAAATTTACTCAGAGAAAATCAGTTTGCAGAGGAAATAGCAGACACCTAGAGACAGCAGGAGACACAGGTCAGGGGGCTGAAGAAGAGAACCCTGCTTCTTTCCTGGCTGTCCTCCCATGGCAGCTCTTCCTGAGGACAGGGCAGTGTGTGCACAGGGTAAACCTCTTCGTATGCTTGACTCTGGATTATCCCATCAACACCAACTCACAGTGTTTCCCCACAACCCTGGACATCATGCCCTGGATGGTCCCCAATGGTGCTATAAATAAAACTTTATTAACTATAATTTGGAAGGTCTGCCTGAATTGCACATTAATTCTGTCTATGAAAAAAAACTTCAATTAGCTGGAACCCAGCTTACACCAGTCCTTAATTAACTGCCTCCCCCCTTATTCTTGTTAATTAGTAGACAGATGATAACAACAACTTGGGGAACTTATTAAAACCAAGCAGGCATGTCTTCTCCTACACATGGATCTTAGCTTCATATTTTTAGGGTTATGTGTTTAATCTGGAGTGTCGGGAAACTAGAAAGACCCACAAGATGGAGAGGGAAGAAGCCCTTAGTGGTGAGGGGACAGCAGACCATATATGATATCAGTGTGGGGGAATACTAGCATAGCTCTAACCCTAACATTAACCTAACAGTGACCCCTAACTTCTGCACACATGTACACCCCCAACAGAAATACTTTTAGTGAAAAGGCCATTTTCTTCCTGAGTCAGTGATGTTTTCAGTGACAGTGCTATGCTCATACTCAGTTATGCACTATGGCCTCGGGTCTAGTGTTGGGTCACCTTGCAGCATCTGTCTAAGCAAACCCACTTTTTGTTTGTTTGAAAATCGAGGAGGAAACAGTACAGGTTGCTGTATGCCCCAAGCCCAAACCTTTAGCCACACCACTGGAGGGACACGATGCACAGACTTACAGCTCAGAACCCAAAGACCCAGGTGCAGGCATACTATACCGTGAAGCCTTACAGGTTCCTGTCCCTTGTAAACCCTGTCTCTCCCCTCCTCTGCCCCCAAGTAGCCACTGATCTACCTTTCCTGACTACAGGCAAGCACACACCTGCGATACTAAACACATGGAGCCATACATACACAGCCCTATTACCAGCGTCGGAGCCATACATACACAGCCCTATTACCAGCGTCGGAGCCATACATACACAGCCCTATTACCAGCGTCGGAGCCATACATACACAGCCCTATTACCAGCGTCGGAGCCATACATACACAGCCCTATTACCAGCATCTTTCATGTGACATGCTTATGTTGGGGTGAGCGTGTGCGCGAGTGTGTATGTGTGTGTGTGTGTGTGTGTGTGTGTTAAATCTACGATTAGCATGTATGCCTGTTAGTGTTCATTTAGACTACTTCCAACATCAAACTATTAAAACAAAGCTACTTAGGGCTGCATGTTCTGGCTTGCTCCTGTAGCCCCAGTACTTGAGTCTGAGGACTGCCATGATCTCAAGGCCAGCCCCCAGCCCCTAAGAAGGACGCTATAAATATTCAGGACACAGGTCTGTGTGACGAAGGAGAACTCAAGAGTGGAGCTTCTGGACAAGAACACGGGGTGCCAAGCTTGATAACCTGAGTTTGATCCCTCGAACCGACATGTTAAGAGAAAACTAATGCCCGCAAGAGAAGGCTTTGTTTTATGCAGACATTATTGGAACTGTTTTTCTCTCCCGTGGCCTGTCTGTGCATGACAGTGCTGTCTGCAGACAGAAGACACCTGTGCATGAGGACTAGCCATGAAGTTACTCTGTGGCCTTGTGTGAAAACTCATCGCCACCAGCAGTGACAGCCGTCTCTCGCTTCATGCTCAGTCTAGGATCCCTTACAGTGTACTCTTTAACACGGTTCACCTTTGGCGCATGGATGTCCCACTGTCCCCAGTGCTCATCTGTTGAGAGGACAGCCTGCTCTCCTCCAGTCTGTTTCTGAGCCTCTGTGGAACACCTCTTCTCTGCTCTCTGTGTGGGTGGAGTTGCCGGCTTTATTCTTCCCTCCTTAGGTTTTAGTACTTTAGATTCACAGCCAGCCTTGGAGTTGAGTCTCATATAGAAACAAAGACGCTTCGTTCTATTTCAAGGTAGTTTTGGTCACTGTGGGTCCTTTGCCCGTTTCCATATGGATGCTGGAGTCAGGGTCTTGGTCACTACCTGTCTTCTGTTGACTTAGGTGTTTCCTAATCCCTTATCACCAGTATTTGTAGTGTTTGGTGAGTGTATCTTTTATTATCTTCTGTCAGAATTTAGCTGTTATTTCACATGTCATGACACAATTATTTTAATTTCAACTTCTAATTGTTGACTAATAATTTTAAGACACAAATTGATTTTTCTGTATGTTAATCTTATAACCAAAAGACTTAGTAATACTTTTCTAAGTTCTGCAGAAGTTTAAGAATAGACTCAGTCAGATTATCACACACCATTTGAACAAAGACAGTAATACCTTCCCCTGTTACACCCAGAGCTTTTTCTTTCTTCTTACTTTGCACAATTGAGAATTTCCAGAGCAACACTGAAGGCAAGGAGAGAGAGTGAGTGTCCTGGCCGCTCCTGAGCTAAGCCCTGCTCTTTCTTCCCGATGGGCCACGGTGGCTGGACACGTCTTGCAGGTGGGGCTTGTCAGTCAAGAAGGTTCCCCTCTATTGCTAGTTTTTATTCTTATCATTTTATCTATTAATTTTTTTTTTTTTTTTTTTTTTTTTTGAGACAGGATTTCTCTGTGCAGTCCTGGCTAACCTGGAACTCAGTCAACCAGGTTGGCCTTGAATTCAAGAGATCTGCCAGCCTCTACTTCCAGAGTGCTGGGATTAAAAGTGGGTACCACCATAGCCCAGGTAAAATTTTTAAAAATTATATGCTTATCTGTCTATGTGTGCTTGTTCGCTTGGAGGCCAGAAGAATCGCATCCTCGGGAGTTGGAGTTATAGTTGCTAGTGAGCCAGCACCTGTTGTAGGAGCTGGGAACCCATTCAAAGTTTTCCCTGAGAATTCAGAGTATACGCGACTTTCTTCTTTTGTTGATATGGTCAGCCCATTAACTTTTTAAGTGCTGTCTCAGCTTCATTCCTGGTGCTGATGAAACACCCTGATAAATGCGACTCAAGGGGATTTTGTTTGGCCTATAATTCCAGGTTACAGCTCGTCACTGGGGGAGGTCAAGGCAGGAGCTGAAGCAGCTAGTCACATCACAACCAGAAGCAGACAGACTGTGTGCATGCACGCTTCCTGTTCAGCCCATAGTCTCTATCCTTATGCAATGCAGGGCCCAGTGCCAGGGAATGGTGCTGCACTAGTGGGCTGTGCTGTCCCACATCAATTAATGTAATGCAGACAGTCCCTTACAGACATACACACAGGCCAGGCTGATGGAGACAGTTCCTCACAGACACACACACAGGCCAGGCTGATGGAGACAGTCCCTCACAGACACACACACAGGCCAGGTTGATGGAGACAGTCCCTCACAGACACACACACAGGCCAGGCTGATGGAGACAGTCCCTCACAGACACACACACAGGCCAGGTTGATGGAGACAGTCCCTCACAGACACACACACAGGCCAGGCTGATGGAGACAGTCCCTCACAGACACACACACAGGCCAGGCTGATGGAGACAGTCCCTCACAGACACACACACAGGCCAGGCTGATGGAGACAGTCCCTCACAGACACACACACAGGCCAGGCTGATGGAGACAGTCCCTCACAGACACACACACAGGCCAGGCAGATGGAGACAGTCCCTCACAGACACACACACACAGGCCAGGCTGATGGAGACAGTCCCTCAGTGAGACTCTTCCTGGTTGACCTTCCCAAAGATTTGAGCCTTTGTGCAGTTCCTCATGTTCTATAAGATTATTTTGCTACTTCACAACTGCAATTTTGCTACCATTATGAATCAATATGTAAATATTTGATATGCAGAATACAGGAAATGGTACCTCAAAGGGGTCATAACTCACTATTTTAGATTGTCAAGTTGACAATTAAAACTCACCTCCACAGCTATTAAACACTTTTACAATCCTAAAGAAAACCTACTAGGCCATGATGTATCATTTATTTATATCGAAGGGAGAGAGGAAGGGAGGAAGGAAGACAGGGAGGGAGAGGGAGAGAGAAGGAGAGAGAGGGAGAGAAGGAAAAGAGGAAGAGAGAGAGAGAGGGAGGTGCATGTGAGAACAGTGAATGCTGAAGGCAGGAGCTTACATCAGGTGTCTTCCTTGGACATTCCACTTCATTCATTCATTCATTCATTCATTCATTCATGAAAGTTGGCCTCCCATTGAGCCTGGAACTCATTAACTGGCTAAGTGGTTGGACAGAGAGCTACCATTTACCTGTTCTACCCCCGGGTGCTGAAAACTACAGATGCACTCAGCTTTTCTGTGGGGCTGGTGATCAAGTCCCCCTCCCCATGGTTTCACAGCAAGCATTTTAGCAATATGCTTGGGTCTGCATAGTGATGGTTTTTGTTTTTGAAATTTTCTACTTAGGATTTTTGTTATTTATAGTCATAAGGTCTACAGTTCTCTTGTGTTGTGTTTGGGTACCAGAGTGTTACTTATCCCATGAAGCAATACAAAAAGGGGTGCTGTTACCCATATGCCTTTTCCTTAATGTTTAGACGTCTCCATGGAAACCATCTGGACCTGTAGTGTTCTCTAGTAGATATAAAGCTACCAAGATCCTGTCTCTCCTTCAGGAAGCCTCCCGGGTCAGCCAGTAACAAGCCTGTCCGTCGAGGTCACTGACAATGTCTCCTGCCCATCCTTTTAGGACTGTCAGTGGTGTCACCCGCGGCTCCACATTCTCGGCCCTTTTTCTGTGTGCCCTTTCCAGTCTGGGTGACAGCTCCTCAGTTTTATCCATGTCTCACTTACTCCGCCTCCATGCTCCCTTTGTCCTATGCTTTTCTTTCACCAGCGTCCCAGGACACTGAGGCCAGGAGCTGAGTCTCCTTTTCTAACGTATGCAGCAAGGGACCCGCAGCATTGTTTAGCTGTGTTCCAAAGACTATTCCGTTTTTTACTTGATGAAAACTTTTCTTTAAAGCATTCTTCTTTCTGAGTGTATCCTGGGTTACCTAGTGAGACCCAGCATAAAAAAAAAAAAAAACAACAATAACAATAACAACAACAAAAAAAACCCAACCAACCAACCAAAAACTTCCCACTTTAAAAAGCTTATTAAAATAGTACTTCATATTTTAATATAAAGGTTTACAGTTATAACTACATGCATATTATGCTAAATTATACATATATTTGCAATACTTTGGGTAAATGTTTTATTTAAAATTATATGTGGCAGGCCAGAAGAGCGTGTGTGAACTCTCAGAGCTGGAATTACAGGTGGTTTGAGCTCCTTGACTGGGTGCGGGACTGAAAACTTGGCGTTTTGAAGAGCAGTTACCTGTTCAGTTCCAAACCCATCTTAAGGGCTGGAAGGCTCCTGTCCTTTGCTTGGGTCCCCAAGACTCTCGAGCACAGTGGCACACAGCAGTGCTCCTCAGATACCAGGGAGAGAAGAACCCTACTGATGCGCCTTTAGCAGAGTCCAGCCTGAGCAGGCATCATCCTTCTCAGACCTCCAAAGCATGCCAGAACACTGGGTGGCTGCAGGGTAATGATGGAGCACTGGCAACAGCTTTTCCATATCCATAGGAGACCATATCTGTAGAACGCCATGAGTGATAGGCCATAGGCTACCTTATGTGTAGAATGCTGCATTTTATAGACCACAGGTCCCTTCATCTGTAGAGTATCATGTACTAATGGTCCACAGGTCCCCTCATCTGTAGACTGTTATGTACTAATGGCCCACAGGTCCCCCCATCTGTAGACTGTTATATACTAATGGCCCACAGGTCCCCTCATCTGTAGACTGTTATGCACTAATGGTCCACAGGTCCCCTCATCTGTAGACTGTTATGCACTAATGGCCCACAGGTCCCCTCATCTGTAGACTGTTATGCACTAATGGCCCACAGGTTCCCTCATCTGTAGACTGTTATGCACTAATGGCCCACAGGTCCCCTCATCTGTAGACTGTTATATACTAATGGTCCACAGGTCCCCTCATCTGTAGACTGTTATATACTAATGGCCCACAGGTCCCCTCATCTGTAGACTGTTATATACTAATGGCCCACAGGTCCCCTCATCTGTAGACTGTTATGCACTAATGGCCCACAGGTCCCCTCATCTGTAGACTGTTATGCACTAATGGTCCACAGGTCCCCTCATCTGCAGACTGTTATGTACTAATGGCCCACAGGTCCCCTCATCTGTAGACTGTTATGCACTAATGGTCCACAGGTCCCCTCATCTGTAGACTGTTATGCACTAATGGTCCACAGGTCCCCTCATCTGCAGACTGTTATGCACTAATGGTCCACAGGTCCCCTCATCTGCAGACTGTTATGCACTAATGGCCCACAGGTCCCCTCATCTGCAGACTGTTATGTACTAATGGTCCACAGGTCCCCTCATCTGCAGACTGCTATGTACTAATGGCCCACAGGTCCCCTCATCTGCAGACTGCTATGTACTAATGGCCCACAGGTCCCCTCATCTGCAGACTGCTATGTACTAATGGCCCACAGGTCCCCTCATCTGCAGACTGTTATGTACTAATGGCCCACAGGTCCCCTCATCTGCAGACTGTTATGTACTAATGGCCCACAGGTCCCCTCATCTGTAGAGTATTATGACTATAAACCCTCACAGTGGCAAACTTGAATTACCTGGGGCACTTTGGGCTTGGCGAGGAGCATGTATCACTGAGCATGGAGGCAATTAGATGGCAAGGACAGATGTGAGGAGGGAGGAGTGGCTGCTTAAGCCTACATGGAATTTTTCTCTCTGGGAGCTATGGCCAAGGTCAATAAAAGAAGTAAAGATAGGAAATGAGGCTCAGGTCCAACTGCAAACATTTCAGAATGTCCCTCAGCAAGATGACTGCTACCAAATAAACAGGTGCAAAGGCTGGTTAGGAAATTAACGCATAGGATGGCCTCTGACGCATGCAGACCGGTACAAGAACGTTGCTGGCAAGGACATTTCCAGCTAAGCACGGGTGTCACCCACGCCATCTGCAGTGCGTTGCAACTGCTCGGAATGCTGCAGCCTTTGTGTGCACTCAACATGTCCAGGAGACAAACGGGAATTGAGGGCAGCTGGGATACCATTCTCCATGCACTGGAACAAGGTGGCCAGCTGTAATGTCAGTGACCGTGTCACAGAGCATTGCTAAGAAAATGCTACCTTTCAGACCCGACTCCGCCTAAGACTTCAATCACAGGTATATTCATCTTTAGAGACAAAAATACTGAAAAGAAAACAAAACAACAAACTCAAAACTCTCAACCACGATAACCAAATTGGTTCACATGTGTTCATACAGCACTGACTGGCAGAAATGAATGGCTACCAGGGCCAAACTCGACATCTCAGGCACAATCTGAACACAGTCAGACCCATGCCCTGTGATCATTTCTGCCCTTCTTCCTTCATGCTGACTTTGTTCCATGACAGGCTCCCAGGGGCCTTTCAATGTGACGTCATACTGCCAGTTCCAAGCATGCTGATACAGAGGATGAAGATCACAGGGTAGAAGAGAAGCCATGTAGAAGTGAGTCCCCAAGACAACCCTTTTGTTTATGTAGCTTGGCCCTTCAGTAAATCAGAATAAAGGTAAAATAGAAATAATCAAAGTATGGGCTCCATGAGCCACAAAAGCAAGCTTCCGGTTTATCAAGAACATACTTCAGTGTCACAGGTAAGACAAATATGACGCTGTTCCCCAAGGGAATTCACAAAAGAGTTTTCCAGGTCATGGCTCTGGTGTTTAAAATTTTGATGCAGGAGGTGGATGTTCAGGGGAGTGTGGGGAGGGAGAGGAGGGAAGCTCAAACAAACGGCAGCAGGGCTCACCTCAGAACTTTAACTCCTACACACAGCTCTGTGGGCAAGGTGCCGTAACAGACACAATGGGGACTATGTGCTTGACATGTATAACATCTGGTTATTACAGAGAATACAACGGCGGCATTCACGGGTCAGCCAGGTGCAGAGCACAAGGCCACAGGGCAGGAGGCGTGCCTCAGCAACAACATGACAACTGTCCATTCAGCAGTGCACTGGGGTCCTGGCTAGGACAGCGCAGAGAAGACAGAGACCCGTGACTAGGGGATGCGCCAGGCTGGCTGGCAGTGTAGAGATAGTCCACAAGACCATAGGACCTCACAGGGTGGGTAAGCCACCAACATTCTGCTGTACAATGGGAAGAAGCAAATACCAGTAACTCTCCAGGGCTCTACCACACAGAGAGCAGGCAATGGAGAGGCCACGGTGACAGGTGTGAGTGTGATTTCATTAAGGGAAACCCTCACGCAGACTTTGCCACACAGAAGCTGTCCATGAAGAGGAGCATCAGGGCCAGCACAGTGTCCAGCTGAGTGTCATTTGAGCAGGGGAGGGGGTGAGCAGGTGCCCAGGGGATCTGCAGTTAGCAATGTCTGGGATGCAGGAGTGGAGCGAGAAGGGACCGTGTGGAGTGGCATGCTGGCAGGACAGACAGTGGGTACAGCGTGGGATCCGGCACCCATAGTCTCCAAGCCAGCTGGTGGCTGGGGAAAAGGGGCCAAAGAATATGGCTGAGCAAGGTCCAGGGTAGAGGGTGGACCATGACATGACACAGTGACAAGAACAGGAGCCTGGGTCTCCCCTGGGGAGAAGCAGGGGTGTGGCTCAGTTGGTGGCATGCTTTCCTAGCACACACCAACAATCCCAGCACCTGGGAGATAGGGCAAGAGGGTCAGGGGTTCAAAGTCGCCCTCAAAGCAAAAAGAACAGGCTGTGACACGGCCACCCTCCCCTGACCTGCAGTGGCTTTGTCTTCCTGGCTCAGGCACACACCTGTACCGAAATGCTAGAAACAGACTTGATTCTAGACCAACCTTCCTAACACTGTGACCTTTAATGCAGTTCCTCCTGCTGTGGTCACCCCAACCACAAGATTATTTTTGTTGCTACTTTATAACCAACATTTTGCTACTGTTATGAATCATAATGTAAATTCCTGATATTCTTAGATGAAGCCTGTGAAAGGGTCATCCAACACCCCCAAAGGTGTCCCAAACCACAGACCTGTTCCAGACTGTCTCAAAAGCAGGAAGATAAGCAAAGCTGATGACTGTTCATGCCTCTTCACCTCCTTCCTCACCGGCCAGCCCCGCAAGAAGCCTGAACACATACCAGCGCCATTTGCTCCCCGTGGTCCCTGCCAAGCTGCTTCCCACCTCATCTGGGAGTGCAGACAAAGCATGACAGTCTCTCCAGACTTCCCAGTGCAGACTTCCCAGTGCAGTATCTATAGCCCTGCTTGGGGGCCGGGGGGATTCATCTTTGATGCCAACACATCTGGAATCTCGTCTGCGTTTGCCCTTGTACCCTGCATCTGCTCCACATCTGCACCCAAGGATCTCAAAGCTATGGCCACTGGCTGGGAAAATCCTGATTATTAGGACGGCTTATCTCACATTCTAGCTCTATCACCAGGTGGACTAGTGGGCTTGAACGAGAGAGACTGCCTCTCCTGGCTGCTGGTGGGGCCGGGAATGAGGTCTCCTCATGGCTTGAACCCGCACTCGCCTCAAGCTCACTCCTTCAGGGAGGACCTTCCCTCTCGTATGAGCTACTTCACACTAGGCCTGCTTCACAAGGGAATTTAGTCCTTACAGCTCTCGGCCCCATGGCCTGTGAAACACGGCCTCACCCGCTGCCCTCCCCACAGTCCTCTGGACCTTTCTTCTGTCCCCTGCTTGCTCGCCTTCGTCACATGCAGCCCTCCTCACAGAAGCACTCCACGCCAGGCTCACAGTCAGGGGTCCCTGCTCCTATAAGGTGTGACCCTGGCCCCACAATGATTTTGTGTTCTGTTTTTTAAGCTGTCTATGCCTGTGACCCCTAAGGGTGGTGAGCCTTCTGAGGTCAAGGATAGGGACAGTTAACCTCTTTGCCACCTACAGACCTTAGCACAAAGCTCTGGGTATAGGTCCCACCAATTTTTGTTACAGAAGACAAATGGCTACAGGGCCAGGGGATGTAAGGGATTATGGATGATACATTATGGATGACATGGATGTTGGGGCCGGGAAGTCCCCTGTAAAGAAGGGACCACTGATGGTCCATCCGGGGCTATAGGCAGGATGGGTACAGACAGGACAGGCGTGTGCTGGGCTTTGGGGCCAGTGCTAGCATGTTTGGAAACGGGAAGAAGAGTGCAGCAGGACAGAGCTAGGGTGGGGAGGCAGGCTGGGCCCAGTGCCACTTGCTGCCACTGTCAGAAACAGAGAAGGGCCTCAAGAATGGTCAGGACATGGTCACAGTGCGGGGCCAGGGACACACAGAAGACAGACAGGTGATCTGGCTGCTGGTACAGAGTAGGGCTGGTTTTGGTCAACAGAGGTACATGTTGGGGGACAGAGGGCCTGGGAGGGAGGACGGCCAGACTGCAGGCATACAGTTCTGGGAGAATAGGAGGGGAAGTCCGGAGCGGCAGCCCCACCTAACGCCTGAGGGTCACTGTCAGCGGGGGCCATTGGCAGAGCCTTGCTTCCCAAGCATGGGAATGCGCCGAAGGTACTCACGCTGTCCACAGCCAGGATTTTGGCCCAGATGAAGACAAGGAGTGGCCGCAGCTCTCGGGCTGAGCTCTGGAGCAGCTTCAACACGTAGGGAAAGATGCCCACGGACAGGGCCTGGAGGCAAAAGACAGCGTCAGCACAGCCCAGGGTCCCGGCCGCTGGTGCCCATCTGTCCCTTCACGCTTCAGCTTGCAAGCATCCCTGGCCCTTCCTCGGCAGGGCCGAGCTGGAGAAACTACTGTTACATTCTTCTGTCCAGTTTTAGACTTTTCTTTCCCTTCAGATACTGTTCTTCCTATTTTTAGGGTTTTCTCCCCCCTCCTTCAATGCTAGCCTGCAACTGATCCTCTTTGTGGACAGTATCTAACTAACGAGTACTGCTGTGTGGACAGTATCTAACTAACGAATACTGCTGTGTGGACAGTATCTAACTAACGAGTACTGCTGTGTGGACAGTATCTAACTAACGAATACTGCTGTGTGGACAGTATCTAACTAACGAATACTGCTGTGTGGACAGTATCTAACTAACGAATACTGCTGTGTGGACAGTATCTAACTAATGAGTACTGCTGTGTGGACAGTATCTAACTAACGAATACTGCTTTGTGGACAGTATCTAGCTAACGAATACTGCTTTGTGGACAGTATCTAACTAACGAGTACTGCTGTGTGGACAGTATCTAACTAACAAATACTGCTGTGTGGACAGTATCTAACTAACGAATACTGCTGTGTGGACAGTATCTAACTAATAGTACTGCTGCGTGGACAGTATCTAACTAACGAATACTGCTGTGTGGACAGTATCTAACTAACGAGTACTGCTGTGTGGACAGTATCTAGCTAACGAATACTGCTGTGTGGACAGTATCTAGCTAACGAATACTGCTGTGTGGACAGTATCTAACTAACGAATACTGCTGTGTGGACAGTATCTAACTAACGAATACTGCTGTGTGGACAGTATCTAGCTAACGAATACTGCTTTGTGGACAGTATCTAGCTAACGAATACTGCTTTGTGGACAGTATCTAACTAACAAATACTGCTGTGTGGACAGTATCTAGCTAACGAATACTGCTGTGTGGACAGTATCTAACTAACGAATACTGCTGTGTGGACAGTATCTAGCTAACGAATACTGCTTTGTGGACAGTATCTAACGAATACTGCTGCGTGGACAGTATCTAACTAACGAATACTGCTTTGTGGACAGTATCTAACGAATACTGCTGTGTGGACAGTATCTAACTAATGAGTACTGCTGTGTGGACAGTATCTAGCTAACGAATACTGCTGTGTGGACAGTATCTAACTAACGAATACTGCTTTGTGGACAGTATCTAGCTAACGAATACTGCTGTGTGGACAGTATCTAACAAATACTGCTTTGTGGACAGTATCTGACTAACGAGTACTGACCTGCTCACGCTATAGGTAATTTTACTATGCGTCACTTATTTTTACGGGGTGCTGTGGATCTGAACTCAGGCCTCAAGCTGCTCACAGACACTTTGCCCAGAGAACCATCTCTTTAGCTCATACCTTTACTTCAAGAAGAGCCAACTGAACTGTCCACACTGCAGATGGTCACAAGCTCTGACATTTCTTTAGTCTGCAGGTCCCCCAGCTCTCTCTGGTTTTTTTATGACTTATTCATTGCAAACGTGTATTACTGCTTGGTTCTACTTCTGTTCTGCAGTACGGGGACTAGGAAGAATGGTTCAGAACTGTGCCTAAATCATGGTGCAGACCGCATGAGGGTGTGCACTTCCTGGGAGGAAAACGCTGTGGAAGGCATACGCCTACCTGCCTGTGGCTCCTGGCTTTTGGTAAGTCTAACAATGATGGGTACCAAGGACAAAAGCCCCAAAGCCCCAGGGAGAGACGAGCTCACCCTAGCTTCCATGACTTTGGCTGGTTCTAGTTTGGAGTTCATAGACTACCTCACTGAGTCTAATCTCTGCCTCCATCCCCCAGGTAAGGCAGAAGGCACGCACCAAGCTCACTGCCCAGGGACCCAAGTCCAAAAAGCGCCCCAACAAGTCCAAGGCCCTCAGCCGGTGCACCTGGCTTAGCAGCACCTGGAAAGACAAGAAAGATATTGAACCACAACAAAATGACACACTTGCCACCTCGCTAGGAAGCTCCAGTGTGAGCTGGCAGCCAGGAGGGTCTGACAAGACAACTTCCTCATATCCAGTGATTCTTATTTCTAGCTCAGATGCTGCCCGTGTAGTTCATGCTTTAGACAGGGTGAAAAACTACGTCTTCATTACCCAAGTAAAACATGTCACCTGTGCAAAGCACGTATGACCATTCCACTGTGTTCAACAGGACCACCACTGGTGGCATTGCTCTCTGTGTACCCCTTGCCTAGTGAATCTAAACCAGGCAACACATTCTATTCCCACGGCTGTATCTCACCCAATGGCAGTACAGTATGTCCTCTGTATAAATGTAGTTTGTTCAAACGGTTCCCCCAATGCTAGATATCACAATGCTGTGAGAAATATCCTAATCTGCACATCTTTGCACATTTAAACAATTTTTTTTTCTCCTGAGAATAAATCTGAAAGGTAAAAGTATAGGTTGTAACATCTACCTGACATTACCACAGTGCCATAGGATAGCTACCTCAGTCTCCTAACAAGAGGCATGTCCACGGCACTCACTGGGATGTGACTGGGATGTACCTGACATCTCCTGACTCTGATTTATTAATGCTCACTACAAGGCCAAAACAACCCTTAGGAACAAAATGGGATAACAGTGCCTGCTGATGGCAACACTGTTCACTATCATTGTGTGTGGACATAGCATCATCAATGAAGACTATGGGAATAATGTAAATACCCCCCGGCCCAGCATGTATCCTGTTTATGGGAATAATGTAAATACCCCCCCCAGCATGTATCCAGTTTATGGGAATAATGTAAATACCCCCCGGCCCAGCATGTATCCTGTTTATGGGAATAATGTAAATACCCCCCGGCCCAGCATGTATCCAGTTTATGGGAATAATGTAAATACCCCCCGGCCCAGCATGTATCCTGTTTATGGGAATAATGTAAATACCCCCCCCCAGCATGTATCCTGTTTATGGAAATAATGTAAATACCCCCCCAGCATGTATCCTGTTTATGGAAATAATGTAAATATCCCCCCCCCAGCATGTATCCTGTTTCTTTTATTCATTTATACCTTTAAAAAGTTGAGGTCCAACACGAGTTAAAATTATTTTAAGAATATAGGCTGCCTTTTTGGGGTGTGTATTTGTACTTTAAAAAACTGGAAAGTGTATGTGTGGGGTGGGCGCTGAAGGTTTGGCTTGGCAGTCAAAGAGTGCCAGCTGCTCTTGCAAAGGACCTGGATTCAATTGCAAGAACCTACACAGTGGTTCACAACCATCTAAAACTCCAGTTCCAGAAGATCTGATATCTTCTTCTGGCCCCTGTGGTCAGAGCACATGTTGTATAAGCATACATTCGGGCAAAACACCCACACACATAAAATGAATAAATGTTCTCTTAAAAATTAAAAGAAATCAACAACCAAGAACGAAACTCCTGTTTCCCACTGTCACAGACACAGGAAATCGCAAACGACAGACTGAGCAGGTTCTGGGTTCTTGTCATTTGTGTTTCTAAAGAGCAAATGCGACGGCATAAACTCTAGGAGGAACAGGGTCTGCCAAGGTAACCCTGTTCCCTCATGGTGTACAAACATCGCTCAGTCTTTTTACTTCAGACATGAAGAGAAACTGAGGCTGAGGCTGGGGTGGGGGGCAAGGACCTCCCTCTAGCAGGGGGACGCAGAACTTCTGAGGGCAGCCCCATCTCGGAGAACTGGGGCAGATAGCAGCTTGGCCCCCATCTTGCCTCCTGACTCAGCCGTGCACCTGAAATAAGATACAGTGACAGCAAAGAACTCTATGTGAAACGCTTGTAATTTTGTAGCAGCCGTGTAAGAGGCTAACTCTGCCCTGTGAACTTATTCTTACCTTTCTTGATGGCTTCCTTTCTTCTTGAGTTTGGGATGCCTCTGCCCACCCACCCCACCCGAGGAGGGGAGACACACAAAACCAGACAGGCCCACACTTTGGAACCGCCTTTTGAAAACTGACAGTGGCTACAGATGCTGAGGCTGTGTGGGAGAGGCGGGTGCCCAAAGAGAAACCTCCTCCCTTCCTAAGGATACCAAGTAAGCTCTACCAAGGATAACTGTGAAAGCTGGTTCAGGCTTTGGCAACAATAAAGGACTTCAGGACAAACAAGGACAGTAACCAGGAGTGAGCGTGGCCAGGGCGGGCTGCATGGAACCAGAGCCCTTTGCACCCAGGAGTGAGCGTGGCCAGGGCGGGCCGCATGGGACCAGAGTCCTTTGCACCCACCAGCCTTCATCGTTTTTGTCTTTTCCTAGTTTTGTTTATCAGGGCTCACCCTTGAGTCAGGCGGGCCTGCTGGGGGAGACGAGCCTTGTGTGGTGAGGACCTGCAGCTTACATTTCCCTGAAAGACCACATGGGAAGAGGCTCCTGTTCTCTTTGCAGATATTTCTCCATGTTTTGACATCAGACTGGCTCTACAGTTCTTCCCTTTCCCTGAGAGACTATGGGCTGTAAACGGAACATGAAAAATAAGGTCGATGAAAGCCATTATGAAGGGATTGTTGGCCAGGCCCTAAAGAACTGGATTAACATGCCTGGCACCACAGCGCTGCTGCTGGGGTACCATCTTTTCTCTGCCGTGCGGCTACGATTAAGAGGCAGGCTGGACAGAGAGCTGCATGGTGACCCAGGTGACCTGAGAGGAGCAGGCAGTGCTGCTGCCATTCCCAGGAGTCACGTGGGCACCTCAGCGCTCCAGGCTTTGTCTTGTTATTGTTACTGTGCTGCGGTTACCTTGGAAAACATTTGCTATAACTTGTCACTCACTTTGTGATCCTAGCACAGTCTAATGTAGACATATGCAAGAGAGCAGTGATTGTCAGAGAAGTCACAGCAGAATCGCCCCTTTGACCCAAGCCATTCTTGAAAGCATCCCACTTCAGCAGGGACCTGCTATTGTTACCATTTTACATTTACACAACTCTTCGTTCTTGCCTCTTTTTTTGCTGACTGGGATCCCTGGGAGCTCTAGATGGGGAGAGCCCTGAGTTCTGGGGTAGGTGAATGACCTAGTGCTGTGAGGCTGGATGTCCAATGGGAGAGACTCTGGGCAGGAAGGGTCCACTGTGTTCAACTGGGAGAGATATTTGAGCTACAGTTGCCCTGAGCATTCGGCCCAGTGAAGATGGACGGGTGTCCTTCCGTCACAATGTGGCTGCCAGCCCTAATAAGGAAGCACAAGCCATTCTTGGAAGGAAGCAAGGCCAATGTCCTAGCCAGGCGGCACGCAGACCCATGGCCTGTTTTATAGCGGGAGCTAACGTGGTAAGCGCCCTGGAGTGATGACCCTCTCACTGGCCCTTGGCAAGTTCTGTCCCTCCCATTTGGAGGCAGCCTGTCCTCTGTTCTTCCAGGGATGTGGAATGGCTTCCTACCCTTCCAAGCTGGTGCTCCTCTCGTGATTTCCACAGCTTCTGACAAAGCTCCTCCTGCCCGGCCCTGCACACCCGCTTGATAAATATTATTTTCTGGCTTCTACCATAAGTCGCAGGTCCTCAGTGTCCGCTGGTCTCACTTTTCTTAGTCACAACCCAGCTTACCACTTTGTCCCATAAGCATGCACCGAACAAAACACAAACTTGTTGACCTGCTATCTACCCACCTGTGGGGACAAATCCACTACTCATGTTCTTATCCCATGCCATGTTAGTAACCAGAAGTCAGCAGGCAGTGATGGGTTCCCCTCAGCCACACCAGTTTGCACCCAGAAAGCCCCCGCCAAGAGATGGCCGATGGTGCCTGGCCTGTCTCACTGCTCTGCTTGCTGGTTAGGACGGTGAATGTCGTGGTCCAGTTAGGATTTGTTGGGTGACCCCACCCTTTTCTCACAGGACAAACTTGCACCTCTTGTCCTTCCAAGCAGAAGGAGGTGGTGATGCTGAGAGCCTGCCCCTCAGCAAAGCTTGCTGGCAGCAGGGTTTCATCAGTGCCTGGCTTGTAGGCAGTTTATATTTAACTGGGAGAGGAGGATGGGAATTCGATGGCTTTGTTACTGACTTCAGATCAGGTGTGAGGCGCCCATGTGGCATCGGCCTGGCGCACAGCCCCATGGGGGTGGGGTGAGGGGCTGCTCTGCCCAGGCCTGTGGGAAGTGACTGACCTGTAGCACAATGGGCAGCTGCTCAGGGGGGCTCCTATTCTCCACACCCATCGTGAGCCACACCTGGAATGCCGTCAGCTGCTCAGCAAAGAAAGGGCTGTGCTGTAAGAGAAGAAAGAGCTCATTAGTGGGGCGAGTTACACCACCCTCACCCTCAGTCCTGCCAAGGCAGTGACCACGAGGGACAGGGCTGGTGGGCGCAGGCCTTACAGGCTTTGTCAACAGCCTGCTCAGGAGAGGGGAAGTCTGAGGCCTGTGGCCTGAGCACTTAGATGAGTCTCACGTGCTCAAGCTCTGCCCAATGGGGCACACACTTTCTTCTCCCTGCCTGTGGGTCCTTCTTCAGCACCGTGTCTGCCTGCACACTGCAACGCTTCTCACCATGATGACAGTGAACTAAACCCCTGAAACCGTGAGCCGGCCCAGCAAAATATTCCCTGTGTAAGGGCTGCTGTGGCCATGGTGTCTCTTCACAGCAATAGAAACCCTGACTAAGGCAACAGTAAAAGATGTGAGTTCAGTCAAGTTGACATACAAAATTATTTGAAACAATGCACATACAAATAAAAAGAAAAAGAACAAAACAGAATTGAGCCGTGCTGATTCACTGTGGTACAGATGTCAGCATTCTCCAGCTCCTGTCTGAGGCTCCACAGACTCAGTCAGGGCCCTGCAGGTTCTCTGAGGAAACGAACACGGCACCGTAATAGTCACATGGCAACACAAAGGGTCAAAAGGAATCAGGGGCAACTGTGGAAAGAACACAGGTGGAGGACAGACTAGCAGCTCCAACATCATCTATAATGTTCAGAGTCAAAATTGTGACTGTGGTGCCTGAACAAAGCTGAGAGACCAGCAGAGAAGCCAGAGGCAGCTCACACACAGCCACCAGGCCCAGTGAGATGACGACACTCAGAGCGGGCACCACAGGGACGGCAAACCCTTCCTGCTCTGGCTCACGCCTGGCAGAGCCCTGAGAGAAGACACAGGCATCCGGGGCGCTCGCTTCAGGTAGTTCATGATGGCTTTGCAAAGCAACGGAGGCCCTAACCATCAACAAAAATTTAATAGGACTAATAGGATGTCGCTTAACAAAAGGTGTCTGCTAAACAAGAAAAAAGAGGTAAAAAATGAAAATGCAGTCTGCAGAATAAGAGATACTCACAGTGAGACAAAGAGCCTGACAGAAACCCTGCAGCTCAGCAGAGAGAGGCATAAAAGACAGATCTGCCAGAGAACAGGACACCGCTTTCTGATGGCACTGGTGACAGATGATGCCATGATTCACATGGAGCCAGAGCCTGGACAGCAGGAGTGAACCAAAGCCTGTGCACAGCTATCCACTAACCCTCACCAGCCTGGTGCTGTCCTACCAGCTCCCAAGCGGCAGACAGCACTGTGCTCCCCAAACACGTGCAGGGGTGGGCAGCACCCAGGCAGCATCAGTGAGGATGTTTGCAGTGTGTCCAAAATTTAGAGCATAGGATGGGAGAGTACCTGCCCCCAGATTCCAGAAATGCAGGTAGATGCCTTGCTGAAGTATGCACAACATGATAAAACAAAGCGACACTTAGACAGACAGCTCAGGGCGGTTTGCTTCCCTTTGTCCCCAGCCACAGGCTCCGGGCCTGGGCCAGCAGCGGCCGTGAGGGCCACAGACCGACACTGAAAACACAAGTTGGCCACGGGATGGGAGACCATTTGGAGCCTGCGGACACCATTCCTCGTCTTTGCTGTGGAAAGGGGTTCCAAGGCATATCAAAGCGAACGACTGGGGGGAAGGAATCACACACAAAGGGCACACTCACCGGCACTCAGCCATGGCAGACAGGCGAGTGGCCGCAGAGATGAGGAGCAGTTTGTGACTGCTTGATATGGGGGCTGGGTAGGAGAGTGTGCTGAAGTGGTGAGGATTCACCAAGCCATGTTTATGATACATATGGCTTTCTAAATCTATCCTACACACACACTCACTCACACACACTCACTCACACACACACACACACACTCACTCACACACACACACTCACACACACACACTCACACACACACACACTCACACACACGCAGGAATTAAAATAAAAAAGGCTAGAGTATGGCTGAGATCAGCATCCCCCATCAGGTTAGAGATGATGCTGGGCTTTGGGACAGAAGTGCTCAGTCTGAAAGGAACACACCCTTTGTGTGCTACTCTAAGAGCTGAGTTCTCATCTAAGCAAGGGAAGCCAGGGTCTGAAGACAAAAGAGAGTGGTTTTTTTGTTGTTGTTATTGTTGTTGTTGTTGTTTTGTTTTTCAAGGCAAGATTTCTCTGTGTAGCCCTGGCTGTCCTGGCACATTCTCTGTAGACCAGGCTGGGCTTCGAATTTAGAGATCCACCTGCCTCTGCCTTCTGAGTGCTGGGAATAAAGGAAAGTACCACCACTGTCCATCAAGACTGATGTTTTAATGGTGCTTTCTAGGCATCCGGCTGCACATAGAATCCTGTCCCTTCTGGAGAATACTAGGGACATTTTAGTTTGCATAGAAGTAAGGATCAGAGGTAGAGGCATGGTCCAGGTGCCATTTTTTAATGGAGGTCTAGGACTCTGAAAGAGACATGGTCATGCTTCAAATAGTTTAGGAAAGGCAGGCACACAGGCTTTCTGTTTGGAAGCTGAGCAATGCATGCTACATGCACCAGGGAAAGACAAGACAAAACTATGTCATCTCTTCTGTGCAGATACTCAGCAGGGTCTGAAACACATATAAACATAACCATACACACACACACACACACACACACACACACACACACACAGACACACACACACACACACACACACACCCCGGCACAGGGGGACACTGCATGAAAACTAATGGCAGAACTTAGGGGTGGGAGCGTGGCTGCTGGCTTTAGAGCCCATCCAACTTTGCTATAGCCTAAATAGCATCTATAATAAAATGCTATCACCCTACCCCCCAAAAAGCAACAAAGAGCAGAACAATATTGACACAATGTTGACAAAAGGAACTAGGAGATCTCCTTTAAATGCCTTTTGCCCCCATCATTTCAACCTCAGGGCACATCTGGGGATCTAGCATAGCCTACACACACCCAGAATGCAGTATGCTAATGCGTGCAAAGGCCCAGGCTGGATTCCGCAGCAGGGATGCTGATAGACGATGCTGACATACACAGTGGTCAGTGGCCAGTTCTCTCTGGGCAGTGAGCTGTGTAAGAACATATGAGGGCTGCCTACACGTGTAAAGTCTGTCCTAAGCATTTTGGGGATGCTAAGTCATTCAGCCATCACACAGAGCTACTTGAATTGGGTTTCCCCAGAATCACTTTATAAAGTGAGGAAATCAGGCTGGTTGTTTTGGTGCACACCTTTAATCCAACACTCAGGAGGCAGAGACAGGCAGATCTCTGTGAGCTCAAGGCCAATATGGTCTACACAGTGAGTTCCAGGACAGCCAGGGCTGTGTAGAAAGAGCTTGCCTAAAGCAACAGCAAAATGAGGACACCTAAGCTCAGGGACGTTGTCTCAGTGATCCTCAGAAACACTGCCTGGCTCTTGGTCTTGAATGCAGACCTCGAGCAGTGGGAGGTGGCCCCTATGTTGTTGAGAGCCCAACCCCCATCCCCTCCCCAGGCCTTATGTCACCTTGGCTTCATGACTGACTGGTGCTGTGCCCGCGCTTTTGAGCTCAGGGACAGGGCTTTAGTCAGCTCAGGAGCTTCACCGACAGCGGAAAAATCAAAGGGGCCGAGACTGCTAAGAAGGCTCTGGGAAGGGTCACTCATCTGTACACGCCACAAGTGGATCCAGGTACAACACACGCAGCCGCTCAACTTCCCCTGTGTGGTCTGAGACTGAGCTACACTCCAGGCGCCAGGAGACCCATAAGCTAACTCCTGGTAAAAGGCCCAGTGGGAAACACGCCTCCCTCTGGCCGAGGAGGGGGTTGCAAGAGGAAAGCGGATTTATGACTGCAACACACGGGGACAAAACAGCCTTTAAAAGTCAACTACTTCCCAGCCGCCCTGCCAAGTGAGTTCTGGCCCAGCCAGTGCATCACAGAGAAACCCTGCCTTGGGCTCCCCTCCCCCCAGAAAGGTCAACCATATTAAAACCCAATATGAGTCCCTGGCTGCACCTTCTTTCTGGGTAGGTGAGGAACTAAGGCCCTGGCACCAGAATTCTGGCTGCCACACATGAAGCCCAGTCTGCAATGGAGGCGCAGGGTCTCCTGGGGCGGGGGTGGGGGGTGGAGGGCGGGGGGCAGGGGCGGGGGGAGGGGGGAGTGTCTCTAAAGTGGGACTCACCCTGAAGGCTGTGCCTTCCTCGATGATGGTTGGCAGCTGAGACAGGCAAATGTCCACAGCAAGGTCCCAGGCCTGCCTGGGGAGAGAACAGAGGATACCCACACGGTCAGTGGAGCGGCCTTAGCATGAGGCCTCCTCAGGGACGAACCACAGTGCAATGGGGACAAATACACTTCAGCCAGGAAGGGCTGTGTGGGGTCTTTAGAGCTGACCTGCTGTAAGGATCACCTAGGGAGCATGGAGAAGTAAACGTGTGTGTGTGTGTGTGTGTGTGTGTGTGTGTGTGTGTGTGTGAGTGTGTGTGTGAGAGTGTGTGTGTAAGTGTGTTTGTGTGTGTGGGTGTGTTTGTGTGTGTGTTTGTGTGTGAGTGTTTGTGTGTGTTTGTGTTTGAGTGTGTGTGTTTGTGTGTGTGTGTGTGTGTGTGTGTGTGTGTGTGTGTGTGTGTGTGTGTGTGTGTACTGGGACTCACTCTAGCTGCCTAGTGTGACAAGCTTGTCTTTAGGATGTAGAGAGGATGACAGTGGTCCCTGACATCGTTACCCCCCTAACTTATAACCTTCTTGCTCTAAATAGCTGGGGTTCCTGTGGAGGCTGACAGGCTGGCATGGGCAGAGAAAGGCACTTTGTTAGAAAAAGCCCAGCCAGTCAGGGTTGGGGCAGGTGGCCTGGCTGTGGACCTGTTGCCACAGAAGGCCATGTGGTGTCAACACACCGCATACTCTGTGGCGCTAGGATGGTCCGGCCCCAGCATCCTCTTGTCTGCATGGCTGGGACCTGGCCTGGGCCCAGAAGGCTAGGGCTGTGTGGGTGGCCCTATACTGAAAGAGGGCACGCCTTTGGCAGGCAGGCTTGGGCATCCTCAGCCTCTCATGGCACTCTGACAGTGGCCACCATGAACTTGACAACCCATCTTGTGCTCAGCCGAGAGCGCTGTGTGAGACCCCACCGGGTGGATGCCCACTCCCTGTTCCAGCTTCAAGCCAGCTCCTGGGATCTTCTCTGGGAACTCTGGTGCTCAGACATTGCAGGCTTATTTACGGAGTCTCATAAACACACCCTCTTACATAATGGGGGCATGGGGACTCTGTCTGGGAGCAGGCTGGCTGCACTTACATGAGGCTCTTTGCCAGGTGCCCCTCCCTCATGCGTTCGGAGGATGGGGGAGCAGGACAGGAGCGCTGTGGACTAGGGATACAAAGGCCAGGGCTCAATGGCAGGTTCTATCTTGGCCTGGACATGTAACCGAGTATAATTTTATTGATTTCTTAGAACATTTTTAACTTTGATTCTTTCAGAATTAGAGGAAAGCCCAGCTTACCCATGAGTGCAGAGCCAAGAAAACACATGAACACTCACTGCACGGCCCTGCTTACCCTCCTGAAGTACTTGATTTCTACACACCTGACTTTCCGATGGTGCTCAGAGAGGTGCTGGCCCTTGGTCCCATGGGAAGGCCCTGGTAGTGTGCATTGTACCGCAGCCCCCAGTTCTGCTCTGTGCACAGCTCTGGGATCCAGGCTTCACACCCACCCATCTGCTCTTTCCTCTTTACTGAGGCATTGGTTAGTTTTTGTCATCCCTAGGACCAAACACCTAACAAGAAGCCATGCTGGGAGGAGTGATTTATTCTGGGTCACAGTCTGTGGTTTTCCATCTATCTGCGACAGCCAGCCTGTGGATATGGAGAGAAACAGTGGCTGGCGATGGTGAGTAGGGTGGACAAAGGCAGTGAAGCATGACTAAGGATGACAGCCCCAGATCCTGTGAGTCCTACGGTCACACAGTGGGTGTGCGTGCACCCAAGGGTTCCTGGATGGCTTGGCACTGGGGTGAGACCGGGGTCAGCCGAGAGACTCTTCAATTTGTAGTAGTGACATTGAAAGCGGCCACACTGGAGCCCCAGGGGTCCCTGCTGGCTCATTCCCCGGAGTAGATGGTCACGCTTCCCAGCAACAGTCACCGCTGTCCACACCGTGCACGTGGCCCAGAGTGGCTGCACAAGCATCTTGGGCAGTGGCTTCCTGACACAATGGCTTGTCTTGTGTGGCATGGAAGAGGAAGATGCTGCTGTCTCTTCCGAGTGTCCTCTGAGGCCACAAGAAGCTTTCCCTGGACTTCCTCGTCTAGAACCTCAGCGGCTGTCTCTCAGGACCAGCATGGCTCTCTTCACCATTCTCCCCAATGCCACCCTCAGGTGCCACTGACACAAAGTTAGATTTCTTGGTGACTGCTGCCCTGATCCCAGCACTGGACCAGAAGCCATGTCTGAAACACACCAATACTAAGTTAGCAGGGTCTGCCAGGGTTCCCACGCATGGCCTCACTACCCAGGCCCTGCTGTGCAGCCTGCTGTGGGCACCTCAAACAGGTCGTTAGCACGCACTTCCGGAGTCAGAGAAGGAAGCAAGCACCCTCTGCCCAGAGCTGAGCCGGGGCAGACACAATGGGGAAGACAACGTACCAAGGCCTTGCCCTCTCTAGGTCCCCGAAGACAGGGGCCCACAGAGTGGCTACTCAGCAGGTCTGGGCATATGGTTCTAATTGGGCCTTGTTTCTCCAGGAACCTGATTCACTATCCATGAGGTACAAAGTGCTGATATCTCCCTCATGGGGCCCTGAGATAAGGAAAAGGCCTTGGCTAAGCTGCAGGCAGGGTGAGAGCCAGTCAGAAGTGCACAGCACTTGTCACGAATTCAAGCTGGAGGACTGGGCACAGCACAGGGGCCGCTTTCTCCATCTTTGCTACCCCTCCCCTGACTTTAAGAAATGCTCTTCTGTGAAAACAGCTGTGATCAGAAGGCAGCTTTTGTTTCTGGGAAGCAATCTCTTCTCCCAGGTAATTTCCTGGGAGACTCAAAGATTCTTGTTATTTTTATTTAGACTAATGAGGCTGCATGCTGGTGGGTAAAGGGGCACATTTTCTCTGTCTTAGTAAAGGACCAAGACAAGAGTGGAGACATCTAACATTCAGAGGAAAGGACTTAAGGTGACAGTTACTCCTTTTACATCCCCTCCCCCTGCTGGTCCCTTCTGTGCACTGTCCCTCCCTGCCCACAGTCCTCACGCTCATGCAGCCCTTCCCTGCTGATGAGATTAAGAGGCAATCAGGAGATAATCAAAAGAGGCTCCAACTTTGGGCAATAAATAGCTCCCATATGCTCAATAAACCCCCGACCGCAGGCAAGTGAGCGCCCGCCAGCTTCGGGAGGCAGCTATTCTTTGCTGAGACAGAAGCAAAGTCAATTAGTGCAATTAAACTCTATGGAAATGCCTACAATTTAATCAAACGAAAAGTTTCAATTTCAGGAGTCGGAAGAAAGGGTAGAAATGAGGGGAAGATAATGGGAGGGGGAGGGTGTGTCTGGCAGCCTGGCTGATGTGACCAGCTGCAGCCTGGCACAGACACTTTTGGGACAAAGCAGAAAGGTAAAGCACACACATCCTCATGTTTGTGCCTGAGCTGTGGAGCCTGCTGTGCCATCAGGTCCTAGGGGCAAACGCATTCTAAGCCATGCACTGGACCCTGCTTGGCGTGACTGCCTCTGCTGGTCTGCGGCCCCACCCAGCCCACTGATGGGAGAAATGAACCCACTACACAGTTCCTTCACCAGAAAATCAGCTCCAAGTTTTGTTTTCCTGCGTGAAAGGTTTGGTGGAGACTGCTGAAATGACAGAGCCAACAAAGGGCTAAGGGACAGCACACAGTAGCTGTGAGGGAACACAGAGAAGAGTCGGGTTCAAGAGCACACCCAGGCCACTGGTGGGGGAGGCGCCTCAGTCCTGTGCCAGCTCCCTGGGCTGAGAGGGACAGAGAAAGGCTCTTCCACAAGCACCCTCGCCGACTTCCCTCAAGCTGTAGGACTGTACCAATCTCACCGCTGCTGAGCACCAGCACCGGCTGATGGAAACTGGCCACATTTTCTCAGCTGACACTCAGCCAAACGTGCAGTCTTAATTTGGGATTCTCAGCTATGAGTGGAAAAGCAGTGGATAACACTCTGCGACAGCAGCTGCGATGGCGCACACTGGCTCTGCACGTTTCCCGGGGCGAGCGCCACCACGGTGCACCAAGACACTATGTAGCACCTAGATGCACCCTCTGTGTGTGCGTCACCAGGGAAGGGTAGGGAGGCTCTGTGATCTCCCAAGTGGGCAGAACTGAAGTAATTTGGAGCAGACAGGAGGGGTACTAGGATGAGCCCAGCCGATGCAAACTGGGCTCCCTCCCTGTGCAGCAGCACAGAGTGGGGACTTTTCTAAGCTGCTGGTTGAGTCACAGCCAGGAAGAGCCTGGGTTTTCAGGAAACTGGGCTAGGATGGCAAGCGCCCAGGCAGTGGGCTGGAGGAAACCCTTCCGAGCCAGCGCGGGCTCCATCCGCACTGATCAATGAGCAGAAAGCACAGGTTATTACCACAGAGAAACGCAAGGTTCCAGGACCCCTGAAATTGAGAGTGAAGGAGAACGACTCCCTGATGGCTTCACATCAAAAATTAAAGAGGAAACGGGCTCTGAGTATTTCATCATCTGCTTCCCCCGCCTGAAGCAGAGTGTAAATGTACATTACTTACGTGTTAACCCCAGTTTTTGTTAGGCTTTGTTCCCTTTCCCCTCACTAGAAACACAGCCTCTCCATCACCACTCAAGAATATAATAACCGGATTTTAAATTATTTATTCCAAGGCTCTTTCCTGCCTACCTTTCCTGTACGCTCCCTGGGGATGTGTGCACCCCCATCTATTTATGAGGGAGCACAAGCCCTGAGCACCATGGGAAGTTTCGTCACCTGGGGTGGCAGATGGCAGAGCAGGAGCCCACCAGTCACCCTTCAGTGACGAGGCCTGGAAGAAGCTCAGCTCTGAGGTGGCCTGGCCCTCAGATGAGGTGGGCGTGGCTTCCACCTCTTTTCCTCACCCACCTTCAAGGGGCAGCATTTGGGTTAGGACAGGCCAATGAGGATAGGTCCACTTGCCCAGCCTCAAGGAGGGTCAGAGTCACAAGGGGGCAGGGGTGGAGATGAGCCTGTCCCACATGGTCTTCCCATGCCCTGGAAAGTGGCACTGGAGCTGGGGGGTGGGGGGAGACACATGGAAAGCGTGGATCTACAGGAGGGGAAGGCTTGGAAAACCTGGGTTTTGGTAAGAAACTATAGGAGAAAGGCCAGTGTGTAACACTGCTGGAATCTGGAGCTCAGACACCCCACTCCTTCCCGAGGAAGGAGAAGCATCTGGCAGAGCATTTCTACTGACTAAGTCGGTCTCTCAAGGGTGGCTCTGCTGTACATTCTAGATCTGCAGGGTAAAGGTGCTTCCGCCTTTCTCTTTTCTGGGCATAAATATGCGCAAATGACTCACGGAAACAGAGGTTACTGACGAGATGGGCAGTTCCTTTCCTCCTCACCTATCTGGGACTGTGGCTGTGTAGCCTGGCTTCTCATTCAGTTTACTCCAAACAAAGCTGGGCACAGAGAGACCCTGTCCCTTGGGGAGGGTGCTTGTGCCTCAAGACCTCACAAGCCACTCTACAGCTTAGGGGGGATGACCTTCTCACACAACCCCAGCTCAAGTGTGTCACGCTATTCTAGAGGCTTCTAGTCTTCCAGAAAGCTCTCTTCTCAGACCACTAGACTCATCCACAGTTCGGACTCCAGGGAGATTTTTGGTGAGAACTATGCTGGTATGTGTGCACTCCAGCTTAGCATACAGGGAAGCTCTGGAACAATGGCCCTCCCAGCAGATGCCTCTCAAGCAGCAGTGTGCCTTGGTGACAAACACTGAGAAACCACCCCAGGCCAGAGATACATGATGTACATCAGCAATGCCCCTGACACTCACTCCAGGGAGGTGGGGAATCTTTCTGGAATGGGGTTTGCTGTCATGGAGCCTCTGATATCCAGGGAACAGTTTTGTCAAGGAAAACATCAAACTGAAGAACCATCCAAGGAAGCCTGGCCAGTAAGCCACACTAGGCCCAGAAGGCAGCAGGCAAGAGGACTGACTAAATGTCACCTGAGAACAGCACTTAGGGGACCGGAGAGATGGCCCAGTGGTTAAGAGCACTGAGTGTTCTTGCAGAGGTCCCGGGTTCAATTCCCAGCCCCCACATGGCAGGGGTTGTTCCCAGGGATCCAACACCCTCACACAGACATACATACAGTCAAAAACCAATGCATGTAAAATAATAGTAATAATAATAATAATAAGCACTTAGACGTGAGGACTGGGAGAGGATGCCTAGTCATTCAACTAGCTCACTTCAGTGAGTTGGAGTTTCCCAAAGGCTGCTAAGCCCCACCCCAAAGCACCTTTGCTGGCTGGCACTGTCAGCTCCATGCAGTCTGAAGCCGAGCTCTACCCTGGCTGATGGTCAAAGTGGCTTCACGATGTAATTTCCAGCAAAGAACGAGACTCTACTCATGCTAGCACTGTCATTACTGAAAACCCTCCCCGGAGAACACGTGTCAGAGGCAGGCAATTCTCCTCCCTGAAATCACATCTCTCTGGCTTCTGTAACAAGAACACTTCAAACGCACTGTTTAGTACTTCTCAGCCAAGAGACAGGAGCCATGTCAGGCAAATGATTTCCAACTGGAGAGGACATTCAGACACTGTCCAGACTGGCTTCAGGAGGAAGGGACCTGGTCAGAGCCACCGGGAACACCGTCTTGTCACTGCGCTCAGCTACTTCATCCATGCCCAGGGATGGCTGCAGTGCTGCGGTCAGGCATTTCAGCCTGGCTCTTGACAAGCAGACTGAGAGCTACATGTAGTCTATGGATATGGTTAGCTTGGATCTCAAATGTTTTTATGAATACTGTATTAGGTATCAACATTATAAGAAAACCCAAAACAGGTAATGATGCACAGGACACTGATTCTGACTGCTAAGCAAACACGGGATGGTCTGACTGGTCTCTGTGGTGGGGTTACTTTACACTGCGGGCTGCTGGCTTGGCCGTAGCCGTGGGCCTGCGGTCGCCATGTCTCTGCCTAGGGTCCACAGACCTCCCGGCCCTGGCGGTGCACTGACTCTGTCGGAAAGGTATACACCTATGCTCCACACACTGCTGGCCCCCAGTGTTCAACTGGCCAGCCACCCCCTCCTCTTTCCCGAGTTCCACGCAGATTTACTGCCATGGGGTCCCAGCTCACACCTGGGTCAGCCAAATGGCATTTGTACACAACATCCGCAAGAAGGACACACAGGCACTTGATGGGGTGCTGAGACACTAATTCTGCTCAGATGGGTTTTCGGGGTGCTCTGGGCATCAGTGCTCTTCACCACTGCCTGCACCGCTGCCTTCCCTGCCTCCAACAAAGTGATGAAACCGGATGGGAAGAGCCATCGGTGGTTCTACCCAGTGCCATGAACCTTTTCTCTTAATAGGCCATGAATTAACAGCCAACTTGAGATTCTAATGCGTTCCTTTTCACATCATTTGAAAAATATCAAATGAGATCAAGTCCAGGTACTAAACCTTGGGGGATTTGCTAGTTATGCTTTTATCATGCAAAGAAATACCCAATTCTTTCTTCTTCTTTTTTTTTTTTTTTTTTTTGGGGGGTGCGGTTGAGACAGGGCTTCTCTGTGTAGCCTTGGCTGTCTGGCCTTGAACTCATGGAGATGGGATTAAAGGCGTATACCGCCACCATCTGGCTCCAATTATTTGTTACATTTGTAAGTTTTATTTTATGACAAATAAATGGCATTTGACTGTTTCAAAGGAATTAGGAAATATTCAAAGACCCTTTAATTTCAAAGGAATCTCCAATAGATTTTAAGAGGTGAGTGCCATTGCTGTCCTGACCCTCTTCAGCCCTTTCCTGCGTGTGACAGACTGTGACATGGAGAGCAGTTGCCCTGTGGACACACGCAGTGTCATTACTGTTATTTAACATATATTCCATATACCAGTGACAGCGACAGGGACTCCCTTCCCCCACTGTACTGAGGTGAGGAATGCTTTACCAGAGACACCACCAGCCTTTCAGGCACAGCCCAGGCTTAGACCTGCGGAACAGGCTCGTTGGGTGGACCACAGCTGTAGGACAGAGAAAGGTACAGAAGGGGAAGGCAGGAAGCAGAGAGGGTGGGCACAGGAGCTGCAGAAGTTACAAGGAGAAGAGGAAGATGGCAACGAGGCAGGGGTCAGAGTCAGGGGCTGCACCCAGCAGTGTTACAGTCAAGGGTGAGGCCCCAAGTCAGAGGTTCTGGTGCTGGGCAGTAAGGGGAGGAAACACTAAACTGACTGACCATTTTCCAGAACAGGCATTGTCAACCCTGGTTACCTCCACGTCCACGTCCAGGTGGAGGGAAGAATGTTGGGCCTTTATCTGTCAGGAGCTTGGGACTGTAGCCCTGTGGGATCTGATGCCCTCTTCCGGTGTGCAGACATACAGACAAAACACCCATATACATAAAGTACATAAATAAATCTTTTGAAAAGTAACGGAAAGTTGATAATATAGAAAGCCACATCAAATGTTTTCAGATATGTTCACGTTAAGAATAACTTATTATTTTAAATTTTATTTTAATTTTACATGTATGAGTGTTTTATCTGCATGTACGTGTGTGTGCCATGTGTGTGCAGTGCCAGAAGAGACCAGAGAAGGGTGTTGGATCCCTTGGGACTGGAGTTACAGATGGCTGTGAGCCACTGCATAGTGCTGGCTGAACCATCTCACCAGCCCCACACTTATTTTAACTGTTATGACTACTAGCCCCGCCTGTGGCCATGATACGAAAGCCACGAGCACAGATTAAACACCACAGTGTGTGCGGGCGCGTGCATGTGTGTCTGTGTATGTCACGCATGACTTTACATTTTAGAGAAGTCTTGTATTCACTTAATAAATTTGGGGCAGTGTCTTTCTCAGCAGGAGTTCCCAAACGGCCACAGTTTAGCAGGGATGCAGGAGTCTGAGGCCAGCATGGTCTACAGAGCAAGTTCCTAGGCTACACAAAGGAAAAACCAAAACAAGAACAAAACAGAACAAGAGATGTGGTCCTTGTCAGTGGGAGGCACGGCTCCAGGAGCATGAGCAGCTGGCTCCAGTGTCCATGGTCAGGAAACAGAGAAGGGACAGGATGTGGGGCTGGGTGACCACTCCTAACGGCCCTGCAGCCTTTCAAAACAGCTCCACCAGTTGGGGAATGTGGGTCCAAGTCTGCTGACCCCCTTCCTTCCCAAGGCTGGTGTCACCCCTCACCAGACCAGGGCACTTATGCTTCCAAGAAGCCCACAGTACTAGAGCAGGGAGCACATAACCAGGGACCCAAGTAACATAACCAACAACAGAATTGTTGGACGGACACACTTACCACATGGCATGCATGTATGTCGGTGGGAGTCGTGGGCTGCTTACTGGAGTGCAGTTATATGATCTCATGATTCTTTCTGCCAACAAAAAATTTCTAAACAAACTTGCCACCAGCAGGTCCTGTCTGAAGAGCTTTTGGAAGAGATCTGAAGGCAGATAAAAAAATAACAAGGAATCTTTAGTTATTTGTGCCCAGCATTGGAAGCCAAGCACACAAGCTTTCTTCCATCAAAAATTATTACACATAAGTTGAGACTGACACACACATTTCTCACTGGTAACACACACACACACACACACACACACACACACACACACACACACACACACACACACACCCCCCCAGTCTCCATATGAACAAATACACAAAACCCAACCAACCTATAAACACAGCACACACATGTTTTATAGCAGGAATTCTGCTTTGAACAGAGAAGGACAGTGCCAACATGTACTCAGGAAGCTGAGCCCTGGGCCTGCTGGGAAAGGGTCAGTGAGGGGGGAGCAGGGCTGACACAGAGCTTGCTACCTGCCATGGCTCCAAGCACTTGACCCTAGGACCCTGTGCCAACACCACCACAGCCAACCCTCGGCAGGCCCTTGGCTCCCCTTTCTGTGCTCAGCCCCGGTGTGTGAGCCTCCTTATCGGAGGGGTCAGTGGTCCTGTGCGATGGTGGTGTCTCTCACCCCGAGGGAGCACATTCCAGGCGATGGTGTCTGTGATGGCTGTGAAGATCCAGTTCAGCTCACCCAGAGGGGTTCTCCGGTCATTCAGCCGGCCAGGAATCCTAGACAAGATGGCGTCTGCATTAGTGCTGCCTTGTGTACTGAGATAGGCAAGGGAGTCAGATGTGGGACCGGATCTTGATGAGATGGAAAGGCAGGCTGGGCTGTGGCTGGGAGGCGCTTCTGGGGTCCCTGACACTCCAGGAGCTCCTGCATGCCTCCTTCAAGGAGACGAGACACTACACAGGCTTGCCCTCAGTGGCTCCTACTCTCTGCCCTCCAGGAAGACACACCAACAGTCTTCTTGTTGCCCTAGTATGTACGGACCAAGTGCAGCTGGCAACACAGAGCTGCACAGCTCCACACATGCAGCACAAGCCCAGCAGGCCCAAACACACACGTGTGGAGCTGTCACGGGACGCACCATTCCACAGCCCTCTTCCTCAGCCCTGTCTGGGTCCCACTGCTACAGAAGAGCGGAGGACATGCCCCACCCTGCACGGCCTGCTTGTCCTGCAGTCATGCCACAGGCCCTGAAAATGAGACGGACCCTGCTACCACGAAGCGTGCCAGTCGGTGGGAAGAGAGATGAAGAGCATGGAGAGCCAGGCAGTGGAAATGCTGCCACACTCAGGGCGGACCGTGCGTATGTAAAGGCGGGAGGGCGGAGGAGAGCTACGCTGGGCGCTAACCCACCAGCACAGCCTGCACCCTCACAGGGCACGGGGTTCATGTCCAGGACAAGAACGTGTCCACTGGAGACCAGAGTGGTTCAAAGCCGCAACGTGTGGGCATGACCTGCATCTTTCTGCTCTGCAGCAAGCTTAACTTTACCCACTAGGTAGCAAGTTTAATTATAGCTGACTAGAAACTCTTTCTTCCTCCCAGAAGGAAAGTGTTCACAGTGATTTGGTTTAGAGACTAGAGTGTGATTTGCTATTTATAAGGCGGAACAGATTAATAATTCCTATTATAGTCACCATTTGATGGTACTGTCAGTAAGAACAACTCAAAGACAGGAACAGAGGGGAGCCAACCCAGGCTCGCTACAAACACAACTATGCCGAGAAGCAAAATAATTCTTGTCTTCAAAGGAGGCTTAGTGATAGGACAGAAAAGAGTCAGGGAAAAACAAAACACCCAGTTCATCTGTTAAAGCTGTCCCAGAGCCCAGTGCCGGCCATGTGTGGGGTCACAAAGCTCCCTACTACTCACTGAAGAGAAACCAGGGCCCGAGCCTTCACACCACGTGGAGGAGTACGTGTGGTAGCTGGACCCATGGCCATCGGCTGTCTATACAGCACAGGGGGTGTGGGAAACCTCGGGGAGGCAGATGCCCACTCTCCCTGCAGTTTCTCCCCGCTGAGCTGTGTTTGGGTACACCCCTCAAGGAGAACCAAGCCCAGCACGGTTCTTGACCCAAGCTCTCACACTTGTTCATGGGATGTCATAGCGATGAGTCCAACCACCACCATCTTCTGCAGTGTGCCCGGGCCGCCCGCTACTGACGCTGTCCAAGGGTGGGGCTCCCAAGCGTTTTTCAATAGCTCACTAAGACCCATTGGAAGTTGTCTCCTCTGGGTGACCAGTACTACGAGAGGTCACATCAGTCAAGGCAAACCCATAGGACAGTGTCCAGGAAGTGACAAAAAGAGCTCTGTCCTCTCTCCACTTGACAACACACTGAACATTGTAGACTAAGTAAGACAGCCCAGAGCCAAGGAACAGAGGCTTCAGGAGTGTTCCAACAGAGAAATGGCTGGGCAGTGTCTGACTGAAACCACGGGACTTACAGACCCCCTTACCTCAGGCAGGCCGTCTTGGTATGGCGAGCCCTACACCCTAGAACTGCCAGTGTGTTTAGCCACTGAACTAAAAAAGCAGAGTACTCTGAAGAAGCTGGGAGGAAAGGCCAGATGTTCTCTTTGGGTACAGCTGAATGCCCTACCCACCCCCAGCCTGCTCAGCACCAAAGCATCCACTTTCAGTGGTGTCTTAGGCCTTCAGCTTACACACAGCCCAGGAATAAGCAGGAGGCCTCCCTTCAGATAAACAAACACCAGAGGATCCACTTAAGAAAACTCCCTGTGTCACAGCATCCAGGGAAGGTTCAGAGAAGCTTCGGCAACCTTTGGGGATCGCACAGCATTCACAGTGGGGACACACATATTCTTGTCTTCTTTTATGTCAGTGTGTAGCTTCCCAGTCAGTAGTCAACCCCACCCCCCATCCCCAGACAGGCTCCCACTATGTAGCTCTGGCTGGCCTCGAACTCACAGAGATCTGCCTGCCTCTGCCTTCCATAAGCTGGGATTAAAGGTGTGAGCCACCATGCTTGGCCCATCAGTCAATTCTAATTCATAAACTTATTATGGGGACACAGGATATGCTAAGGCAGAGTGTGATCATATTAAAACTGTGACAAGTTAGTTTGGGCTATGTGACCAAAACAAGAAAAGTGACTGAGTAAATTACACAGTAACCACGGAGAAACGGCTATTAGATACTTAATGGTTATTTTTTGGACATCTCAACAGGGCAATATGTGCTCTATAATAATAAACAGAGGAAGAAGTCAAACACGACACAGCCAAGATCACATAAAACACATGGGGTGGGCAGCTGGGGCAGCGGGGGATGGCGTGGGCTGCTCTTCCTATTGTCCACATGGAAAATGCGAGAATCTACCCCACTTGAACAACAGGGAACATCTGAGACTCCCATTTCCTTGCTAGTTTATCCTCAGCTATGAGTGGCACTAGGAAGGTGAGCTCTCAGAGACAGCATCCTGAGGGCTGGTGCTTAGTGCAACAGGCAGCATTCTTGGGAGGAGGGTAGGGCCTATAAGAACCACAGAGTGACCACGGTTTGTCACCAAACCTGGATGGTGCTTTGAACCAAGCGAGGCTCCCCCAGATCAAGCTGTCTTCCTGGATACAGTCTTGGCCATGTGAACAGAGCAGTGTTCTTGTCTGTGAGATGCTGCCGCTAAGAACGTCTACCCTCGCCTCCACTGAATAACCATGGAGGAACAGACCCGTGTTTCGGTCTGGGTTACCTAGCCGCATAAGAAACCCAAACCAAACAACTCTCCCTGAAAGCATCGTGAAAATACAGGCAAGGCATCTGCCCAACTGTTGCAGATAGACTTAAAATCACTCTCATTGATTGGTTGACCAGCTGTCCAGTGAGGAAGCCCTGATGTGACTTCTGGCTCATTTGCAGACAGGTCCTGTTCTTTGGATGACAAAGGTGGAGTGAGCCCACACATCCCTTCTCCTTGTCGTTTAGAGTTGGGCTCTGTGCCTGACAGGAAAGCCGGGAAGCCATCTGGACCATCACGGGCTGCAGCAGGACCCAGAAGGCACCAAGCAGCTGTGACATCCAGCCTGAGACCCCACCCTACCCCCACGTAGGAAGCTTCTAGAAGGCGTATTAACAAGCACAGGGCTCTTTTAAAATTTAACTTCTGGTGCCAACCAAGGACAAACTTTATGTGGAAAGTGATCACAGGACTGAAGATGCGAAGCCAAACTAGTCCCAGCTGTGCCGTGGCTGGGCAACTTCTGCATCCTGTGTCTCGGCTCTGAGTCACGAAAACTAACCTTATGTGTGACACGGGACTAAAATAAATCGGGTCACACTTGCACAGCAGACACCGCGGCAGCCAGATACCTCCTTGGCAGGGCATGCCGCCTCCTCAGCGCTCCCTCCCGCGGTTGCTGTCTGCACAAGGTTTATTCCCATCTCATCCTATCTTCCTGCATACATCACACTCCCCTGCAGCTTTCTGTTTCCGGCCAGGACTCATCTTTGACTCCAATACCCAGGCTGTCACTGCTCAGCACTTGCTGCCATACTGCAACTCCTCCTGAGTGTCTTCACTGCCGTGCCTGCTCGCGACGACCTCAGAGTGGGGCTGTTCTGGGACGGACCTGACACTTTCTCTGCACCGCCATACCCGAGGGTCTTTATCACCACTGGCAGTCACTCATCAAGACTCTGCTCACCACTCTATTCCCCAGCCACCCTTCTCCACCCGGCTGACAGACAGACCCTGTTCATCGTTGGTCACCTGAACCTGAGTGAGGAGACACATCTTTGTATGTCTTCATGTTCAGATGAAGCCACCTCCCTCAGGCTCATTCCTACAAGGCCCTGCCAACCTGTGTCTCACTGGCACCCGCCTTTCCCGTCTTCTGCTCAGCTGCTGCTGTGGCTCGGTCGTGACAGGTCTTTACAAACCGATGAGTTTTGTGAGGAATATGTAGGGTGAACAGCCGTGATCTCTGGTGTCGCACAGACATGAGTTTGACTCTGTCCAGTAACTGCCCTGTGATCTCGGGCCAGTTGTCTGAACTCACTGAGGTCAATCACAGCTAGCTAGACCCAACCACAGACTGGGGACTGCTGCCATGTGTGCTACTGTGCATGGGTCGCCTCCCAGGAAGGTGTTTTATTCTCACAGCCCGGGACTGGAGGGCACCATGAGGGTAGCCTGGCCCACCGTCTGCCTCACAAGGCCCTGAGGACTAAGCACAAGTGACCTGGGCTGCAGGAGGTAGGGCTCACAGCGATTCTTAGCTCAAGACCCTAGAGCTCCCTCTGTGTGGCTCAGGGTTCCTCTTCCTTTAGATCCTTGCTGCTGGTCCTGGCTCTAACCCTGCCAATGCACTGGTCCTCCTGTGCCTGGAAAGCCAGATCCCAACACCTCTTTCCTGACCTTTCCTGGGGTCTGACTGAATTCGGGAATGCTGTGCTGATGTCACAACCCTCTGAGCACACTGGACACTCAGCCTGCCCAGACTCAGGCACATCTCTGGCCCTGCTTCACATGCAGAGGGGTGTGGCTCACTCACTGCTTACCTTTCTTCACAACCTGAGCTCAGGAGGAGCTTGGCAGCATCACAGCTTTCTTCTCTCAGCAAGGACCCTCTCTCTCCAGGAGCCCCACTGGCTCCCCAGCTCCCCAGCCTTAGGCCAAGCACAGTCACAGCCCCTGTGAGAATCTGTCCACCTGCTGGGAAGGCTGTCCCAGCCCAGCCCCTCTAATTCACATTATGCCTCTCAGTGATCTTCCTGTGTCAGCTGAGATTGCTGCAAAGTCCTCTAACATCTTTTCTGTAGGGGCTTTGAGTGCCTCTACTTAACGTTTCAAAGGACAACAGGCACTCGTGGCTGGGGAAGAGTGGACTGGGCACTTGCCAGCTTGGCCTGGGTGCACTCTGTCAAACACTCAAACAACAACTCCCTCATGGCCTCAACACTGTCAATAACTGACCGAGTTGATGGCCAATCTTGTAAAATCTGTTGCCAATCAGGTCCCATGCTTCCTCATTCTGGCCCAATGCCAGATGGCAGAGCACTGGAAACATCAGGGTTGGCCTCTGTTTGCTTATGCTACCCATGCCCCTCCTTGGGTCAGAGTTTCTGACCCCCGGGGCAGTGCCTAGGTAGAGTCTGCTGTGGGGCTCAGGGTGCCCTGGACACGGCAGCTCCATGGGCTCCTGCACGCTCACACCCACCTCTGAGCACCGCTAACACTCCTCGAGGGCCTTGCCTGTGCTCCTGCACGCTCACACCCACCTCTGAGCACCGCTAACATTCCTCGAGGGCCTTGCTTGTGTCCCGTTATTATTCACCATCTCTCCGCTATGCTAGTTTTCTATGTAACGAGATAATAAATTCCTGTGGGCAATGACTTTCTTTCCTCGATGTGTATCAATCTCCTTATAGTTTTTGGCAGAGTGCTAAGCACACTGCATAATCTCAGCAGCCCACAAACCTGAGTCATGGAACTCAAAAACAGCAGCAGCTCCCACACATCCCTAAGTCCCTGTCACCCCGTGGGTAGACCCTGACTCTTCACGGCAGCTGTGGAAGGGTCAGGTTAAGTGGATCCATGTCAGCTCGCGGAGTGAGGCCTCACTCTTCTCTGGGCGCCCAGAAACTCCTTGCTGACAAAGTGGAAGAAGAGGCAGTGTGCACGGGGTGGGCCAGACTGAAAGACCCCAGCTCCCAGCCTGCCTCACACAGTCTCACCTGAGTGCAGTGAGTACTTGTCCAGACCTGTGCATGAGTCTGTGGGGGACTGTCTTATCCTAAAGGTGGGCACTGCCACTCCCTGAGTTCCAGCCTGTGTAAAGGAGAAGGTCTCTATTTTTGACTGGACGGGACCAGCTGCTTTCAGCCCCTGCAGCCCAGTTTCCCCGAGATGAGAAACTGCAACCTAAACTGTGAGATAAACTACTTCCTCCCCTTAGTTGCTTTTGTCAAGGTATGTCGTCAGGGCAACAGGAATCGGCCACAGGACTGCCAGCCAGTGCAGGTGCTCCCTCCTCAGCCTTCCCCACGGTATCCCACACCCTGCCAGCACTTTCACGGTTCAGCATCGCGTTATCACGGCTGGGCGTCCCCTGGATGCACAGGCCTGCTCAGAATGTCCTATCTTCTTGGTTTTAAGGACAGAGTCCTTTACCACTCAGCTTCACCTGGTACCTCCCTCCATCCTCCAGGGCCTGCGGAGGTCTCGGCTGCCTTCTCCACTGTCCTGCAGAATGTCGTGGCCACCTCTGTACCTTAATGATGGATGATGCCGCCCGGGCTGCCTTACTGTTGGCACAAATGTACCATGCTTGTGTGCCCTTGTGCGCTTGATGAGCCGGTGCCGGAATCGCTACTGAGTGCTCCCAATGCTCTGTGTTCACAAAATGTTCAGCACAAGCTTCCAGCTTCCAGGAAGACAGCATCATGACACCAGAGTCTCGTTCCCACAAAGTACGGACACAGGAAGAGGGTAATAACATGGGATAAGCCCCACCACCTGAAATCCGCTGGAAGCTCTGTGCACATCCCTGTGGCTGGCTCAGCATGCACAGCACAAACAATCTGTAGCACACAGCCGCACTGTTAAGGGCAGGTTGCATGCCTGTCTCACTCACATGCCCAGACACAGGAAACTGTCCACACCACGGTACGAGAAGGGAGCACCACAGTACGAGAAGGGAGCACCACGGTACGAGAAGGGAGCACCACGGTACGAGAAGGGAGCACCTCAGCAGGGCAGGGGTTACAGGTGCTTTTTAAATTCCCTTTTGCTTATCTGTGTTTAATGAGATACCTGCTAAAAAACAAAGTCCCTACATAACCAAAACACAAAGCAAAACAAAACCCTTCCTTCCGATAAAAGGCAGTTTCTAAAAAGGGAAGGGATTTTAAAACTGCATTCTTTTGCAAATACATAGATGGATTAAGTCAATTAGGGTATGATATGGTATATCTTTACTTTTCAAACGACCACAGTGAACCTGACTATGTGGGAAACCTTGTGGGTCACCTCCTGCAAATGACTCATTACCTGGAAATGCTCCCTACGAAGACCATGGGAGCTGAACCCAGCAATTTTTTTTGAAAACAATTCTGAAAACTGGGGTCAGGACCTCATGTGCACTGGTCCACAGAGATGTGCCCGTGTACAGACGCACACAGGGTCTCATCAAGAGCATTGCACTGAAGCATGGACACAGACTGCACACATTTCCTCCTAATGGGGCAGGGCTGGAGCACAGAGCCTGAAGCCTGGGGCTAATCTGCTGGACAATGAGTGTTTATGAGACATGTAAAGCTTTTTTATAAGTTAGCATTCTCCTAAGTCAAATCAGACCACAAACCACACGCCCCAGCATCGCATCCGATGTGGCCTGAACTCCTACACAGTGTACATACCCTAGCCACTCACAGATACCAAACAGTTAGGAACCTGCAGTTATACTGTGACCCATGGTCGGTCTCAGAAGCCTTGGTTTCCAGCGCTGTGCTAGTACTGCCTCTCCCCCACAAACACAGACAATGAAAAGCCGTTACCCCAGTACACGTAACAGCCCACAGCACCCAGGCTAGGAAGCGATGCAGACACAAAGCAGAATATTTAGTGTAGACACCTCCTCCACACCCCCATCCCAAACAAACAAAGATAAGCATGGCAGCAGCAGGCAAGGCCTCTAAGGCCTTGAGCTACCAAGCAGACTGGCCCAAGAGTGTACAGCTCTTCAAAAATCTCAGTGGAACAGAACAATGCGCAAAAGGATAAAGTAGCCTGACAGTCAGTCAGTCAGTCAGTCAGTCAGTCAGTCAGTCAGTCAGACAGACAGACAGACAGGCAGACAGTCAGAGGAGCCCAAGCTCCCCCTGAACTCTCAACAGCAAGGGACACGTTACCAGAAGAACAAAGAGGGACATTCAAACCTTAGCAGTCACACTTTTCCTTCTGCCTCCTCAACACACACAGAAATGTGTAACAGATTCCAACACCCATCTGTGAAGATGAGGTGTCGTCCCCACCTGACAGTGGCTAGCCACCAGACACCCACAGTTCACACTGTCCCCTCACTGGCCCTCGAGAGCAGCGCTTGGATGCCCAGCTTCTCGGTTCCCATTTAACACTGTGCTAGAGGCATTAGACAGGTCAATAAAGAAAAAGAAGAGGTAGGAAAATTGGACAAGAAGAAGTAAAACTATATGCCCCAGCAGATGACATAGTTATAAATTCAGTGTCCCAACACTCCCTCTAGTGCTGGCTTCCTCTCCACCGTGCAGGCCCAGGGCGTCTGTTCCCCTGATTGGCCCATTTCTCAGAGGCTCGGGGATCCATGCATGCTGATCAACTGCTGATTTATCAACGTGAACAGCAGTTGCAACTGCACTGGAAAGAAACACACTTTTAAAGCCAAGCCCCATGTTTTAATGATTACATTTGAAAACTAGTCCATATTATGAGACTACTTGGGCAGCAGAGTAAATCACAGCCACGGTCCATGGTCCTGAGTGAGGATGCTGAGAGAAGGGCGTGGCATGGCGCAGGTGCCCAGAGCAGCCGACTGCCAGACACACCACGCTGCACGTCCATCTTTCTGGCTCTTACAGGGTGGATGGCAATACTCGCCCTCAACGGGCCCCTTGGAAAGGTGAGATTCAGGCGCGTGGTTCAGCACGTCTTTAATCTGAGCACTCAGGAGGCAGAGGTGGGCAGATCTGAGTTCAAGGCCAGCCTGCTGGTCTAGAGAGTGAGTTCTAGGACAGCTAGGACTATATAGAGAAACCCTGTCTCAAAACAAGTAAACAAACAAACAAACAAACAAAAAACCAAAACAAAAAGCCAAACAACAAACAAAACAACAGCCACAACGAGGAAAAGTGATGTGTACAAGGTTCTCAACACAACGCTGGGCACACAGCCGGTGCGCAGCAAACACTGTTTTAGGACCCAGCCTCCAGCCACGGAGGACAGTGGGCTCCTGGAGGCCGAGTGGCCCTGGGGCTCTGAAGCAGCAGGAGCACCACTTGCAGCCATGCAGCCCAGACATGGCCTTTAGCTCTTTAGAGTGGGTGTTTACACAATCGGTGCTAATCATGAATAATTTGGTCACTTTGTGCCTCTAGTGATCAGAATGCTAAAGAGCAGCCTCCTGGGACAGGTTCAGCACCCGCAGGGCCCCTGGAGCTTTCTTAGAACCCTAATATTTCTAGCACTGTTTAAGCGTTTCATTACTTTGTTTCAGTGCTGAAAAGTGTCCCTTAATTTGCAAGCATGGATCTCTCAAAGGATTCGGAATATAAATATGCGCAGGCTTATTCATCAGGCAATAGGTGAGCACAGATAATTAGAAGCAGGAGGGGCTCCAGGAAGTTTGCCTTCCTTCGAGACACAGCAGCTTAGCTAGCGGAAACAGATCCCTTCCCTAGCTTTCAGATGCTAGAGTTTAATGGAACACCCACATGTGGCTTGTGGCATCTGCAGGTAATTGCTAAGGCTACAGTGGAGCCACACGGTTGTCCTTAGGCACCAAATCTGGAGCAGAGCTCTAAGGCAACCCCTGGAAACTGACCCTGGCCCCCACCATCTTCACTCAGCAAGTGATGACAAAGACAGATAACAACACAACTCAGGGTGGATTTCTGACTGGCCAGCAGCAGGGGTGTTGTCACACCTAATGTCATGAAGCTGGAAAGAAGACCTGGCAGCAACAGCAACGCCCTGGGGCTAGGGTGTAGCTCCTCGGTGTAGTTTAACTCCTGCTTGGCATACAGGAGGTCCTGGCTTCTGTCCCCAGCATCTTAAGAGTACAAAAGGCCGGTGGCGTCTTCAGGAGCCCTCACCGGCAGTGGGTGCTACAATTCTCATGAGCCACACAGTTCAAGGCTCAGTGAGCTCGCCCTGACAGCCAAGGCTCTGATCGGGAAGCAACTCTGGCCCTGCAGGGAGGCCTGCCTGAGCACAACATGGGTGGTTGGTGCAAGAATAAAGTATGAGTGGCAGGCGGGACACATGAGCAAAGGACATGTGTGCAAACACTGCTCAGGTGCCTACAGCAGGCTCCAGGGAGAGGTGCGCCAGGGGAGATGTCCACAGCCCTCTGGGATCTTTCACCATAAAGAAAACAAATGCAGCCAGAGTCCTGCTGTCCTCAGCCCGTCTGCGCAGAGGAACTTGCCCTACTGGCCAGGTAGGCCGGGGGAAAAAAGTCCGGATCAGAGTGTCACACAGGTGTTCTTACAGAAAGGACTTCCCGTGTGATGAGCAGAATCAAAGTATAAGACTATACAAATGGATGTTCGGAATCCTTAAACAGCCAGAAAAATCAATTGCAGATCTAACTAAAGCCCAGATAATGCTGTACTTATTTGCTTCTACAAGTTTGCTAGCACCCATTTATCCCTGTAAGCTTTTCACAGCTCCAGAGCTGAGCACCTTGTCTTTCTAGGGCTCACTCAGGCTCACGGAGGTGCACTGGTGCTCAGGACTTTCTTCTACAGCCTTTCACTAATCCACAGAGCTCAGGACTTTGTTCAGAATGATTAGCAGCTACAGAGTAAATGGACTGAAACCAGGGAACTGAGCAGACAGGCCACCACTGTTTGCTCTGATAACTGTAACCGAAACACTCCATCCCACCAATTAATTTGGATCCAAGGTCAGCACACGCAACAACTCACAGAGAGGCTTTCGTGCTCTGCCTGTATGAAGGCCACATTGCAGCTGGACAAGACAGAGGGGCAGACCTTGTACCACAACCACCCAGGAGTTTTTCAGGCCCTGGAGTGAAGATGATGACGGATTCCCTATCAGCCTTAATGCAAATGAGATTTGGAGAACTCTGAGGAAATAGACTAGCCACAATGAGCAGGAGCACGTGACCATGCATGTCACCCGGCCAATTACACAAACCGCACCCAGCAACTCCCCTGACAGCTCTGTCAATATCGTGCAAATGTTTTTATTAAAATCTCAACTACTCAAAAATTTATATATTTCAAAATATTCCGTGGTTCTCAAACCATCAGCTATTTATACATTTTTTTAAGAGAACACTCATGCTGCCTGGGTGGGGAGGCTGGCTTTTGCTCCTTGGGGTTTTGAGCATAGCCAGGAAGGTAGTCGTGGTGAGTATGCATCCTCGGATATACTGCACAAACCCATCTGCTCCTCATACCTGGGGCTTTGAGGCGACAGGCAGACCTGGGCACGTCGGACCAGACCTAAACCAGTTTAAGTTCGAACCATGCAACAGAGCAGCAAGATCTACTCTATGATCATTTCAGCAAAGCTTTAAAGAGGTAAGGATATTAAAAGGCTTTTAACTTGGCTCAGCTGGCACTGTGTTGTGACATGGGCAAGGGAAGTAAGGTCCAGACAACACTCCAGGCATAGCGGAGCCCGCTCACACACTCAGCATCGGCTGCCCAGATTTCTAGTCTGAAACCCAACCTTCTTACAGGACTGTAATATACCAGGAAAAAAGTCTAAAACTCTTTCTTTTAAATGGCAATATCCCTCAAGCAAACTGCAAAGGTGAAAAAATACACATCTCAGAACTCAATCTAGTGGTTGCAGCTGGTGGCTTCTGGGGCTGTGTATGAGACGTCTTCTGAGGGTGGTGCAATTTTCAAGTTTGTAATTTGTCTTGGAATAAAAATATAAATATGAATCATCCATTTGCATTCAATTTAACCCTTGCCAAGCTACAAGGGAGAGCAGCAATATGGTGTTTGGAACCGCAAATGTTGCTCTGTGTCAGCTGCTCCCTGTGACTCAGACCCAAGTCAACACCTTAAACACAGGCATGATGACCAATGCAGCACTGAAGACTTGTTAAATCAAACTCAACATGCTTTATGTCCTGTCTTCTTGGAGATGACTATTTCTGCCTTTAAACTTCCTAACTAACCCAGAATTGACAAACTCTCAATGTTGCATGGCGGTGTCACACCAAGCCCAATGTCCACATTCTCTCATCTCAGCTCCTCCCAGACAGGTGCCTCCTGAAACCTGCCCCTGCCCCAGGACAGTACACTGCACTCGTCTTAAGCTTAAAAGACAAACAACAGAGGGCTGGAGAGGTGGCTCAGGGGTTAACAGCACTGGTTGCTCTTACAGAGGGCCTGGGGTTTGTTCCCAGCACCCACACAGCGACATAACAACTGCATGTAACTTCAGTTCCAAGGGATCTGACATCACCTCCTGGAATCTGCCAGCCCCAGGCACTCACATGGTGCAAATACATACATGCAAGAACTACACATTTACATGAAAAACAAATAAAAACACCACACCTAGTGTTTTAGCACCTGACCAACTTTTTGTCACCACTTGTCACAGGAGGGGAGGTAAAGAGGGTCCTCTGAGTTCACCCCCAGAGGTAAAGAGCTGATCCTGCAAGCTGGGAGAGCAGAAATGCTAGGGCAGGGTGGGAGGGACAAGAAAAGCCAGCAGAGGCCGCGGGTCCCGTCTGGGAGAGCAGAGAGGCCACGGGTCCCGTCTGGGAGAGCAATGCTTGACAGAAGCACTGGTCTTTTTGGTCTTTTCCAGCTAGAAGGATGCCCAGTGCTGCGTGTCAGCCTCACCGGCCAGGTCTAACAATAAAGGGAAATCACTTGCTCCTGTCTGGTCATCTTGTCGACAGCAGCTGCCCCTCTGCTGTGCCCTCTACGATTCTGGCTAGTGCCCTCCTAGGGCATTGCTGCCCACCTCTACATTTTTCCTGTTACACAGCAAGCTGACTTCCTTTGGTGTGAGTTCTACGGCTTTGACATGCAGAGACATCTGTGGAGTCACAGGCAGGACACCTCCTGCTAGTCCCCTGGGTCGCTCACCACAGTCCTGACCTGACCCACTTGCTGTCCCTCCCCACAGGTCTGTTTTGTTCCAGAGCCGCTCTTGGGAGACTGGCTTCTGCAACCACCTGTGTTGTGTGTGTTACATCTTCTCTTTCCCTGACAGCATTTTGTGGTCCTCATGTAATTCCATCTGAATTACTCTGCGAGTTTCATTTTTCTTTTAAAAAAATCTATTTGGTGTGTGCGTGTGCGTGCGCGCCTGCTCTGTCTGTGTGTGCACCACACTGGAGCATCTGACCCCCTGAAACTGAGCTGCCTTATGGATGCTGGGAAATAACCTTGGGTCTTCTGCAGTGCTCTGAACCACTGAGCCACTGCTTGCTCCAGCCCGAGGTTTCATTATTCAAGAGTGAAGCCCCAGGAATAAAGTCACACTGCTCTCCCTTGGTACCTGCCCGGGAAGAGCTCCAGCATTGTGCCTTTGAGGTTAGGGAAAGGCCCCACCCGAGCCACGGGTGGTCACTGTGGTCTCTGATGGCACATGCGTAACATTTGTGAGCAGTGAGGACACAACAGATAGGAAGAGGACATGTGCCCATCTGTCACCATCCCACCCACGGGTCCTATCACCTACTATGCTGTTATGTCACGAAAAATCAGCAAATGTGCTCCTAGGTCACACTCTTACGCACTCAACTGTTGAGGAAGACAGAACAGGCTGTCATACCATAACTGTGCTGGTGACACAAGAGACCTCTACATCTGTCTACTGTGTGTGTACCAGGCCGACTGAGCTCCTATGTGCCTGGCTAGGGGCAGCTTGCTTTGCTCCTGAATGAAGCATCACCCACCCAGATCCACTGTTTACCAACAGCCCCACCCTGCTGTGGATCGGTTAAGACCAAGTCCTGCCTGGCAGAGATCACTGAGCCTCCCATGAGCCCTGCTGGCACTCACAGAAGAGGTGCTCTTCTCATGTTACCCACTGCTCATGTCACTTAGATGGCGACTTTCAAAGTCCAAGAAGTAGCACTAGCCTGGAACTGCATGCAGCTGCGTGCATCCTGCATCCTGGCTGCGTGTTGACGACTGTTAGTGTGCTATAGATGTGTTTTACATGCTGTACTTTGTACTTTTCATATATGGAAAAGTCAGAATCCCATTGAGCTGTTGTTTCAGGCTCCACTGTCATCCAGCTGAAACTGGAGACATCTTTCTTCTTTTATGGGGCAATGCTGGGTATCAAATCCAGGGCCCTATGCACACTAGTTGGGTCTCATTCATACCCGCTTCCCCAGAGGCTTATGCTTCTAGATGCATTTATATCCAGAGATTACAACATATGGGAAACACACCCTACTGTATATTCTTCTCACTCCGAGAATGAGAGAAGGGCGCCATAGCGCGCGTGCAACACTGTACTCTTCAGCGTGTTGCACCTTGAGCATGCGTCATAAGGCATGGCAGCTCTGCTCTTGACATGTTTCCCTCACACACAAGGAAAGCACTTTTCTAGAGATCCATGGGGTAGACTTGCTTTTCTCACCTACTTAAATAAACTCCAGCCTTGGATGCCACACACACGTGCGCGTGCGCACACGCACACACACACACGCACGCACTACTGTGTGTGATACTTGGAACATGTTCATCTAGTAATTTTGGAAGATATAGCCAAACCCTCCCCAAGTTTCCTACTTCTGACACAAGTCAGGATGAGTAAAGAGGAGTCAAATGCAGGCCAAGTTTAGAGTCATGAGATACTATTTCAGAAGCAGAGAAATCAGAGCAGGAGAGGGACACCCTTCTCAGTGACCTTACCAGGCTTCTAGCAAGAGAAAACACATGTTCTCACACTGTGCATACCCTGGCTGTTTCTAGAATAGGTTTGCCTTTGACAGTAACATGGCTGGAGGTTAAGACACAGCACACTGAAGATCAGCCTCAAATGAAAGGAGATGAGGAGCAGAGTGGAGCTATTACCTGGCTGTTTCAGATGGGCCACATGGACAGCCCTGTGACAGCATCAGCACAGTCCGCACTATTTTAAACACTCACAAGAACGGAGCTTCTTATCATTTCTCTTTTAAGACGACCCCATGCTAGTACCAAACACTTGTGAAACCATCATAAGCAGAGCCTCAATCAGAGAACAGAAGGACAGATCCACATGAAAGGGGAGAACTCCACACTGATGTGAGGGACTTCTGAGGACACGAGAGGAGGAAAAAAACACTCAGACACAGGAAGCCACCAGGGCTTAAATCTTACTTACTTTTCTATCAAATCCAGTGTGACTCCAGGCACCAGACTAACACACTTCTGCATGCAAAACCTGCAAAGAAAGAGATGAAATGAGAGGCATGAATGGAACCCTGAACACGAGAACCATCCAGCAATAAAAAAGACAAGTTTAAACAAACACATGGCTTCCTCAGTCCTGTCATTCTATAGGTTTTAGAAGCAAGCCTGAGCTGGTGGTGGCAGCGGCGGCGCACGCCTTTGACCCTAGCACTCGGGAGGCAGAGGCAGGCAGATCTCTGTGAGCTCCAGGACAGCCTGTCTCAAAAAGAACAGGAGCAGTCAAGGCTGGGAGACTACGGGGGGCAGCATCTGGAGACAGCAGTGAAAGGGACAGGCCGCATGAAGTCAACGGAGCCTTGTCCTGGAGAGCAGCCAGGAGCTGAGACTCAGAGCAAGGCTTCACCTATAAACTGCTGGGGTGGACTCCCCCGCTCTGCCTTTCTTCCTTCTTAGAAAAAGCAGCGAGGGGCGGGGTGAGGGGGAGTGGATGCGTGTCTTCAAGGCACACATGCACTCAGAGAAGACAAAAGCTCACAGGCTCAACTGCACTGTCTTAACCATCAGAAAGTCAACGGAGCCAGAGCCGAGAGGCTTCTCATCCACGGGCAAATCCATCCTCAAAAGCAAGAGCGGGCAGGGCAGGGCTTTATCTGGTTTGTGTGTGCTGACAGGAGGCAAGCAGCCATCTTTCTTCCCCTCTGTTATAGCCATGGACACAAAGTAGAACAGGATCTGATGGGAGATGTCATTCTGTAAATATGTTTCTCTTATTGGTTAATGAATAAAGCCCTGTTGGCCAATAGAAAAGCAAGTTAGGTTGGGACTAGCAGACAAGGAGGAGAGAGGAAGGAGTAAGGAGGAGTCAGCATGGAGAGACCGGAGAGAGCAACACGCCAGCCCTCTCTCCGGTAAGAGAACACCACATAGAAATACTTAGATTGATAGAAATGGGTTAATCATTAAGACAGAGCTAGCCGATAAGAAATTAGTAACTGGCCAACAGCATTATATCAAATACAGAGTCTCTGTGTGTTATTTGGGGCTGGCATGGCTCTGGGCCCAGAACGGCAGAGAGAACTACTCATAACAAGGATCCATGTCAGCACCAAGGGAAAGGGCAGCTCAGTGTCTGGTGCACTCTGCAGGCTCGCCCCCACACTGACGGTGGCCCACATGTTTGCACTCCCAGCAGCCCCCACTGCTGGCAGAACCTAATGACCCCCCTCTACTGCCCTCTCAGCAGGAGAAAGCTAGGACACCTGCGGCTGGCATGTCTGTACTTTCCAGTTACGATGCCCGCACCTTACAATGGGTTCACCAGGACATTTGTAAAATGTACGTCCACATACCCACATATCAGTACAGAGATCAGGCCACAACTGGGAGAGGAGGGCGGGAAGCCTTTATGGGTGGTGGGCCTGGAGGACAGGAGAACAGAGGAATAGAAAGCTGCAGAAGCAGAAAGGCAGCAGCAGTGTGTGCCAAGTAAACTGCCCTGCACAGCACTCGAGCACACTGGCCCAGCCATGTTCTCTGCCTCAAGAAACGGGGCTCGGTTCAAGCTCCAAGAGAAAGTTTGTTTGGTGGAGATGCCAGCCAGTGTTCTATGTTCAAAGAGCAAGACAAATAAACTGGGGGCCACATTTCTCTGACAGTAGGGAGGGACCTCTCCTTTACAGCAGAAGGGAGCTGGGGAGCTGAACCTGGCCAAGCTGGTGTCTGCTCTGGGTCCTATGCAAGCCACATTCCTCACTGTTTTGTCTTCTCACCCATAACGGATTATTGACTGGGACGTCTGGAACCAAGTAATGACAGGATCTTTTGTATCAGACTAATTCTTTTCTCAAAAGCAATAATAAACCCCAGACAAAATATCAAAAACAACCACTTGGTAATTCCAAAGAACAAACAGAAGAGAGACTAGAAGTGTCATAACCTTGGCCAAGGATAAGCCACCTGTTGGGCTGCACATTCACACAACATGAGGATGGCGGGCGGGAGCAGTCTCCCTGGGGTGAGGGCCAAGAAATTGGAGGAATAACCTTAGACTGGAGGGAGCCGAGCCTTCCCCCAGCGCTGGATGACTCATGAGCTACAGGCAGGATGTGACTACAAGGGTCCCTGTGGCTACACGAGGCTCAAAGTATTAATTGGGGAGTGCAGCGTCTCTTGCCCCAAGAAGGCAGAGGGAGGCCCCCCTCTTACCAATTAGAGGCCCCGAGAAGCCCCGGGGCTTTCAGTGAACTCCCAGAGGGAGCCTGCCTTAGTCATAAACTATATTCCAGGATCAAGAATGACACTCTGGAGCTAGGAACAAAGCCAGAGGTCAGCCCCACAACCGAGCTTCTGGGGAGCTGGGTCCCATCCTACCGCCCACCCCACCCTACTGGGCTATCCCAAAGAAGAGACCAGAGCAGTGCCTCCCAATTCCAAAATGGGTGGCATAATGCCAAAGCCAGAGAGAACATCGCAGCCGACAGACTTTGCAGTTGACAGATGCTTTAAGGTTATAAAAGCTTAACTGATTATTGACTGGGAGATTAGCATTTATAACAGTGAAAGGTACAGTTCTCATAGTATGGTAGAAAAGCACAGACATTTAAATAAGGAGGTAAGGTCATTTGAAGCCAGCATGCTTAACTAAGTACTGGACCCACAGAGTTCCCTCACCAACAGCACCAGGTCTCGGCACTACAGCCAACAACTCTCGCCTTTCATGCATTTTCTCTACATGAGGGTGTTCCTGGACAATGAAGGCAGGTGGATCTCTATGAGTTTCAGGCCAGTCCAGTCTACACACCAAATTCCAGGACAGACAGGGCTACATACAAAGACTGTCTTAAAAAAAAGACTCAAATAATCCATAAAACTGTCCAGGCTGGCCCAGGCTACAGAGTTAAAAGCCCATCTAAATTTTAAATGAAATAAAATAAGCCCAAAGCTGAGAGTTGCTCCATTGTTGCCCTGTGTCTAGCATGAGTGTTTACTTCTCACCATGAAATAAGCGGCAGCCGGCCCCGCTGTCTGTGAGGCCGAGACAAGAACACTGTTGAGCCCAGGAGCTCAAAGCCAGCCAGGGCAGTATAGCAAGGCCAATTTCAACAACTAAACCAGACCAGAAAACAACACAGAGGACACTGAAAACAAACAGTGATGTTTTCAGAAACTGACCACTTTCAAAGACATAAGCAGAGTACCCAGGACGCAGGAGGAACAGGAGGAAGGGGGTGCAATTTTATACCCAGCCAAACTGCCATTGAAATGTGCAGGGAAGAGTCTTCTCAGGCACATGCAGCTTCAGAGGGCTGGTCATCAAGGAGCAGACGGAGGGCAGTTGTGTGACACTGGGGTGTTCAAAGAGACACAGCGAGCACTTGGACATGGGGCCTTTCAAAAGGAAAATGATGTCCACGGAAACCCAGACGGAGTAAGTCAGATAACAGCAGCCAAGAGGGCTCCTCTGTGGCAGCTCCACCACCACGAGCCGCTGCTTTGGACAGAGTGGAGACACAAACCAGACTGAGCATCCAAATGGAGTCATGCACAGCAGCACCCACACAGCAGCTAGAAACTGGGCTGATTCCCTGCCTTCCAGGAACCAGTCAGCAGAGACATCTCTTCCCCAGCCGGCCAGCTACAGCCTGCCACCAACAACCAGGTTCCAACTTGCTTTAATCCTCACACCAGCAGCCACCTTTCCAGCTTCTGCCTCACAAGGAACTCTGGTTCATGCTTGGTCTCTGCAGCTCTCCTCTGTTCCACTCACAGAAATGCTGCAGCAAACGGAAAAGCAGGGAAACCTGGGGACATGAGCAGAGGAAGGAACCCCTTCCTTTAAATCCAGCCGAAGCCACCAACAGAGCAGCAAACGCTCCAGCACCACTGCCAGCTGCTGAGACTGGAACCCTCACCAGCTGCAAACCTGACATTTGCTAGGAATATCACTAGAAGCCCCTCTTATGAGGAAAGGACATCCTAATTTCATCTTGTCAGATTATAATTCTACCCAAGGTATTACCAGAGCCACCTCACATACAAAAGGTTCCTTAGCAACCTCAGAGGTCTATGTGGCATGTGTGGCTAATGCTGGGACACGTGTCTGAGTCTCCCTCAAGAGCCCGCAGCTTTGCCAACACTTTGCATGGCTCACTTTCTGGGGAGCTCAAAGCCACACTCTGAGGTATGGCCTGTCTTCCCTCTGTGTTTTGCGGTCTCCTCACCCAAGGGCAACTCTTTAGGCTGTCAAGGATGGCAGAGTAGAGTGAGTCTCTGGACCCTCATGCCAACACAATGCCCAATTACAGACTCAAAAACAAAGCGTAGGTGGAAAGTTGGCTAGGAGCACGGGCTGCTCTCCCAGAGGCCCCAGATTTGACTCTCAGCACCCACATGGCAGCTCGCAACCACCTGTAATGGGAAGTCGCAGGGCTAGGATCTAGGGACACTAGGCACACGAGTTGCGAACAACACAAACTTGTACGTAAAAGACCAGACACATTGAGTGAGTGAGTGAGTGAGTGAGTGAGTGAGTGAGTGAGTGAGTGAGTGAGTGAGTGAACAGACAGACAGTGCCAGCCAGCTGGGTAGGGAGGGCCACTCCTGTAAGCCAGGCTCTCCGGGGGCGGAGGCACAGGACTGCTGTGCGAGGCCCATTTGAGGCACAGAGTAAGACCCACCAGGTAAGATCTCTAAGCTGTTCTTTCTTTTCCCTTTGATGCTAATTTACAAACCTCAGGCTTCACCTTTGACTGTACAGATGGCTTCCCACAGGCAGTTTCTAGGCCTGTAGCCAGGATTAGACACTGCAGGGAGGAACCTGCAATCTCAGGTGCTGTCTGGGTATAGAACCAGGTGAGCTAGAAGAAAACTTAACCCTCTGGTCAGTAAGGGAACCCTGGCCAGGGTGAAGCCCACGGCTCTGGTAGGCCTTACCTTCGCTGCCATCCCCTCTGTCTTGCTAAAAACCATTAGAAGATTACTTTTCTAAAGCTAGTCACCAACGTCCATTCCCTTATCTGGAAACTTCCTCCTCCTGAGGCTGATTAACCAAGGTCCAGCTATCAAAGTATTGAAGTCCAGCAATCAAAAAGCCCTCTTTGGTTCCCTAATTAACATGCCCAATTAAAATTAAACACCTCGTCCTAACACAGTTTCCTCCTTTGCCGCCATTTTCCTATGTATAACATCCGTCTCCTCTCCTCTCCATCCTTTGTGCTTCTGGGACAAAAACCCCTGCCCCCTTCTCCTCTGTCCTCTACCTCGTCTTTGTCCCTTACTCTTGCTCCTTGTCCCTCTAGGGTAAATAAATATTCTTTGTGCTGAGAACTTGGTTTTGGGGTCCTTTCAGTAAGAGACCCAGTGTTTGGGGGCAGCGGGCAGCAAGGGTGCTAACCGTGAGATACCACTTGTCTACCATTTCAGCACTTTCTCACCGGAGGGAGGGAGGGACGGAGGGAGGGAGGGAGGGAGGGAGGGAGGGAAGAGCAGGAAAACCACACAGGGCCATCTACTTCACAAAGCTTCTCCACCTCCAGGGTGCAAACTTTCAAAGGCACACCCCTGCCCGCCTGCAGCTGCCCCACCATATTCTGCCTGAGGCTGTCAACAGAGATCCTCCTGCCTCTGCCTCCTGAGTGCTGGCATTAAAGCCTTGTGCACTCCCCGTTCTCTTGCAGGGCAATACTTCCTGGCTGCATACTGAAGGGAAACAGCCATGCAGTGGCAGCTACCATCCCCTGGAAGTCACAACACTAGAGAAAGAAAACAGAGCCGACAGCAGACCGGTGCACCATCACCTACCCCTTCCTAGGAGCTAGGCTGGCTCTTTAAGTTTTGGATGGACTCTACTTAGATCATAATCAGTCATGATCACTCACAGCCTTTCCTTTTTGCCACCCGCTCTGTCACACAGAGTTCTCTAGGATTGTCACAAGCAGGAGGTTGGAGACCACCTGGACAAAGCAGACAGAAGGACACCAAGCAGCCTATGCTTCCACTACTTACCATTTAGTGGCAGCCAAGAGAGGCCTGACCCTAGCTAGGTAAGACTGGCCAGAGGTGTGCTGGGAGCAGCACAACATGAGGGGTCCCTAATACAGGGACTGAGATGATGTCACCACAGAGCTCTGAAGCTGCTGCACGACTAATGGCCCAGAGCCAAGGCTGATTCTCACCCAACGTTCAAGTGAGAAAAGAAACTGGCTGGGAGGGATGTGAAGCAGGCTGGGACCACGCACTCCATCCCCCCATGTACAAGAAGGGCCAGCATCTGCAAAGATCAGGTGAGGAGACACAGACAGATTGCTCTCCCTTCCTTTGCTAGCGTACTGTTTTAAGAGGCCTTGTCTACAAGAAGCCTCCTGAGTGCTGAAGCTGGGACCCGCCTCTGACTTTATATACATTCCTCTCTTACCATTCCATCTGGTACCCAGGCTCTCCCCACAAAAGGCAAACTAAGTGCCCAGAACACATCTGAACAACCAATGTCTCTAACACAGATTTAACATCTTCTGAATGGACCATTCATCAATTATGCAGCTGGCAGGTACCAGACATTCTGCTGCTTTACCACCACAAGTACACTGCCAGGCAGAGGCAGAGAAAACTTTTATCAGATAGCAAGCTCCCTACAGCAAAAGAGAGCTGCAGCCAGGGCTCAATGGCCATGGGCATGAGTCTAGGTCCCCCAGTGGCCGCTGCAGACTCACCTTCACCAGCAGCAGAGATACCTGCCAAACAATAGTTCTTGGCTGGGAGGTGAGAAACTGCTTTTGTGTAGCAGGTGGAAGGCAGGTAAAGTTACCTCTGCTGTGCTCTGGTCTGTGGCTTCTGCATCAGGTATACCCCACTAAGTACAGAGGCTTCTGGAAGCAGATGGACTACTGGTAGGGGAGGGTGGTCCCTTCTCACAGTGATTTATACGCTGCGACCCACAAAATTTCTTATCATGCACGGCCCACCTGTGATGGGACAATTCCTCTTTGAAAATAAGGACAGAGTGTGCTGGAAATGATATATCTATACATGTGATATGGGAAATTTAACCTTCCAGCTCAGGAGCAGCAGAGGCCCAGAGTTATACTCTCTGACATGTTAGTCCCATTCTGGAAACACGTGTGGAGAATAACTCAGAACAAGGAGAAATGGTGTACTTTGGGAAGAGGAGCAGGAGCCGTGTCACACAGAAACTACACTTTTATACTGCTGGGCAAATGCTTAATAACGATCTATAAATAAGATGGAGTACCAGGTAATAACAGAGTCGCCACCTTCAGTCTGGAAACCCTGGAAACACACTACAGAGGTTCATAGTGGGGGCAGGAGGGACAGACAACAAGAAAAGGACGCAGGATGAGCTTGTCCTTGCCAGCCACTGCTGCTCTCAGACACTGTGCAGTAAGCGAGGAAATGGCAGGCTCGTCTGCCACTGACAATGGCCTGTGCATGTGGACCACTGGTGCCCTACATCTGCCACTGACAATGGCCTGTGCATGTGGACCACTGGTGCCCTACGTCTGCCACTGACAATGGCCTGTGCGTGTGGACCACTGGTGCCCTACGTCTGCCACTGACAATGGCCTGTGTGTGTGGACCACTGGTGCCCTACATCTGCCACTGACAATGGCCTGTGCGTGTGGACCACTGGTGCCCTACGTCTGCCACTGACAATGGCCTGTGCGTGTGGACCACTGGTGCCCTAGAGTGAGGTCTGTCTGTCTGTACAGCCTCTTCTGACACTGCCCCATGCCTGCTTGTGGTAGAGGGGTTGATGCTCAGCTCGAAGAGCAGGGCCTTCTCTGAGAAGAAACAAAGGAGGGGCCTTGAACAGAGGCAGAGAAAACACTTGATGGAGAATAAGTCCATGGGGACAAAGGGATCCTTGAACGAAGTGTGTAAGGAGCTGATGAGGCCCTGCCTGAGTGAATATACATTGTTGGCATGAGTGTCACGGTCCCCGACGCCTCAGACAAATGGAAGCTGGCGAAGCCTTCCCCAGGTCAGGCTTGGTGATTTGGCAAAAGCCTTCCTCTGGTCCCTGTGTGGATGATGACAGTGTGTGCAAAATCTAGCAACCACATCTTCCTCCTGCACTATGACTGCAACCTGAGACTGCTCCCCTACAGAGACCCCTCCCTGAGACTAGCCCAGGACGACTGTATGTAACAAAGTTACATACAATTTGTATGTAACAAAGTTACATACAATCGAGTTTCCAGGTGGTGCAGAGGTGTCCTCTATCGGAGCAAGCACATCCCAGATTTTCTGGGATAATCCTAGATTTTCTGCCTGTCACATCTCTATTCCTGCACTATCCCAGTCTGGATTGCAGCAACAAACTGTTCAAGATGCACCAAGAGCCAAGCGGCAGAGCCAAAGGGAGAAGAATGGAGGTGGGGGAGGAGGCTGAAGACACCTGTGACCAAGCCGACAATTCAGAGTGATCCCAGGACCCACATGTTCAAAGAATGGAGCTAACTCCTACATGCTGTCCTCTGACATGCGTGCCCGTGGCATACACACACCATCCACAACACATAATGCCACAGACAAAGACAGGACAGAGGCTTGCCGGAGCTCCCGGAGGCTCTGCCCTACCTGAAAATCCATCCCCATCTCTGACTGAGCTGCTGCTGCTGGAAGCAAGGCTCCCTGTCCCTTGGAGGGGCGTGGCTTAGCTCTGGGCAGTTCACACTGCAAGGCGTGGTATAAGCAAGAAAGGACAGAGGTGTCCCCGTGCAGGGCAGGTGTAAAGCCTGCACAAAGGGACAGTGCATTAAGTGTGTGAGGGAGAGACTGAGGAGAGCCAGAAGCAATTTAGAGGACTGCTTAACTATTAAAAAGCTTTCCACGCTAGAGGGGAAGAGAAAGGGAGGGCTGTTATCTTGAAGATAGATGCTGTGTCTAATCCCGCATTCCTGTGGCATCTTGTGGTCCCCTGCAAAATAGGTCCTCAGGTCACAGCACCGTGAGGGGCAGCCCTGCTCGACCCACATTGAGAGGCCTGTGAGCTCTAGGAAAAACAGCTGCTCAGACTGTGGGGAAGCTGCCACTGGAGAAAGCAGGCAGGGTGGGCCCCCGGTGAACTCAGCTGGGAAGTCAGGCCGCAACACTGGGCAGCTGCGGTAACATCTGGTTCCCAATCAATCAATGCTCATGCACCCCACCTTATGGAGTCTTTGCCTGGCTCTGGTCATTAGCAAAGATGCATGTGAGGCCATGTGGGAAGTACCTTGTAAATGACAGTGTATCACACAATAACACACACAGGCTGACACAGACTCACAGCTCCTACTGACGGTGCTCCCTGGGCAGCTGCACTGTCTCTCTGCGGTTGAGAAACAGTGGATCCTCACAGAGACACAGACTCACCCAAGGGGAACACTGGAACAGAGAGCATTCAGACTCTCAGAGTCTGCTTTCTCCGAGAGCCACAGGAACGGGGCTGTTTCTAACATACACCAGTGTTCCCTTCTCAGGACACACACACGCACCGGCTCCGTCTGCTACGCAGCTCGTTGCTCGAGCAAGCCCTCCGTCCTGGCACACACGCACTCACGGAGCACAGCGCTCCGTCCTGGCGCTCACGGGGCACAGCCCTCCGTCCTGGCACACACGCACTCACGGAGCACAGCGCTCCGTCCTGGCACTCACCAAATCCTACTGCTGGAGTTGCAGCTCACTGGGAGTAAGTCAGCCCAGACTCCAGCCGGCCTCTGGGGGCGCTGGTGACAACCTGTGGAGAAGCTGCAACATCAGGAGCCATAAAGGGGCCCAGCCTGGCTGGGGCAGGCTCCACCCATAGCCATCTGGCTCAAAATGCCACTGTCTCTGGTAGGAGAGACCTGCAACAGACCCTCTGTGCCTGCTCAACCCCCTCAGATGGGGTCTCCTGGGCTCACTGCACAGCATGTCGGCTGGCACTTTCACCTCAGGGTTCCCGCCTCCAGCTGGACGGCAATCACCTGTCGTGTATGTAGGGAGAGCAGGTAAACATACAAGGGCATACATGTGATATACTTCAGTCACTCTATATGAAAACTGTCACCCAGGGACTCCCATTCTCTGTCCTGTGACGCTCAGAGGTCCTGCTGCACACGGGATCTCTATCCTCTAAGCCAGGACAGGAGGATCTGTGGAGGATTCGCTCCCCCACCGGCTCCCTCCAGTGCACCCTCATCCATCACAGGAAGTCCCAACAGAGAAGACACTGCTCCATTGCCTTCTTCTCGTCTGCACTGATGTAAGCGTGTCCCTCTCCCTTTAAGACACTGTTCCCAGAAGGAAGACAGCCGCTTGGACTCAGAGCCCCCATCATCTGTGCTTGCACAAGGCTATCTGCAATGTTACCAACAAAGCACAGGGCTAGCGCCCACTGCGGCAACCCCGCCTCTAGATGCAAGGGAGAGGTGGGGCGGCTTCTACAGCCCACAGAAGCCTGTCCTGCGTCATGAAAACGGACAGCAGCAGCACAAATAGCAAGAAGTCAGGGACACAGGCTACTGTCCCCAGCATTCATTCAGAACTTTAAAGTGACTCAATGCTGTGCTACTGCCTGCACAGGCCTTACATGGCAGCACAGCCCAGGCGTGCTGAAGATGTCACCTGAGACACACCTCATTGCAAAGTATGCCATTCACTGACAGAGCTCGTGAGTGTCCACTATTAAATACACAGCTGTATAAACACCAACAAGCTTTAATGAAACACGCAATATTGCCAGTCAAAGTTGTAGGCCTAGGTATCTACATGCACATAAACAGACAAGTTGTCAGGCTGACATTAAAATGTCTAGAAGCACAGTCAGAAGACACAAATCTCCCAGAAGCAACTGTTCTATAAATATGGGGATCATTTAGATGCTTTGCAGGCACAATTTCCAACAAGGACCAGAAGTAATTTGAAACAAGGTGACGGTGGTTGGTACCCTAACAGCAGACAGTAAGTTGCTCTCCTTCCTACCACTGTGTGATGCCAGTGAGGAGGACGGATGGAGAGGCAGAGAGGGTGCAGGTTCCTGGAATCAACCACTGTTGCAGTACCGTGAAAACCCATTGTGAGCTGAACTGCATGAAACCCCAATTCTCTTCCAAACACACTTCCGATGAGAGCATGTTCTGCTCACATGCTGCCCTCAGCCATCCTCACACACGCCCCAGGTGCTGGTGCAGTGACCACAACAGGCTCCACACGCAATAAAAGGCCCACTGGGAGCACTCCTGATAATGTGTGCCACATTAGATTGACGCAGGGGAGGCGTGTGAGCCAAAAGAGAAGCGTCAAATCAGGGCCAGAAATCAAGAGACACTGCCCTGTGTACAGAAGCATCCACTACTCATCTTTGTGGGGAAAGCGCATGTTCTGCAAAGGACCCAGGTCTCCAAAATTGGGTCAGTGCAGTCACTAACTTAAGCAGCGGTCTCCCAGCCACTACTAATTGGCTTCCTCGGCTGAGCCTTGTGACAGCTCTCAGTACATGGGGAAAGCAGGGTTTTAACAATGTTGCCATTGTTCACACATGTGAGGACCCAGGAAAACTGTCCACAGCCCAGGCCACCTCCTCTGTTTGCGCCTTGCTCCCTTACACGCCCAGACCCTGGAGTGCACCTGTACTGACAGAGAGCATACTCCTATGCCCCGATCCACATCTCCAACATGTGTCCTTCTGAGTTTTCGCTCAGATATACACATACAATTAAATGTCTGCTACTGTATATATTTGTGTTTAATTTATAAAAAAAAATACTGTTATAAATCTAATACTGTTTCTTACTTTTGTACTCAAGACTTTGCATTTAAAAATACTTAAATCAACTTTAATGAGGTATAATTTGCATACAATATATAAAATATACTAGTGTAAGACTGCACTTTGCAACAGGGACGGGGTGACCCCTGTAGTCCCCACAGAGGATGACCCATTGCTCTCATGCCATCTGTAGGCAGCTTCATGCATGTGTGCACAACCCCAGCAACTCTGCTTCCTCTGGTCACCAGCTGGTCTTCCGAGTTTAACATAGCAGAGACCCAAGGTAATCTTTACAGCTTGTGGTGGTGCAATTGCTCTCGCAGGGCGTCTGTCAGCAGCAGCGGTTAGCATCGATCTCAATTTTAAAGGGAGGTGTGCTGCCAGTGCCACAATAGATCACAAACCCATGTCACCTTGCTTTCCAATTCTCTCTTGATAGAGAATAAAAGTGGTGTTAATTTCTCTGTAAGGCATGACTAAGGGTGCGTCATCCCTCCTCATCAAATTATTTAGGCATCTTTGTCCAAAACCAATCTGCAATGTGCATGTGGCATCACTGTCACATGATGGCGGCTTTTTACTGAATCTTAAAACACCGAGCCTTCCATAACTGGCCTGGCTATGCCCTCTGGGCTTCTGCAAACTTTAAAGTCAAGGTTTGGTTGGTCAGATAGCACCAAGTCCATCCACAGATAAAGCTGAGAACTAACATTTCAGAATACCACGTCTTTCTATCTACCTGGGATGGCCTGAACTTGCTCCTGCCTCAGTCCACACCTTGTGTGTCATGCTCACACTGTCAAGACAACTAAACCTTCCTGCCTTCCTACTCCTTTTCCACCGTTTCGCCCCCTGCAATGCCACGCTGGACTCTGCTGTGGCTCCAGCCTCTGTTCGTTGATGTCCGTCTGCTCAGTCCTTTGACTTGCAACCTTTTTATTTTCTGCCTTGAATGAGTCTGTGGTGCTGCTGCCCTGATGATGTGGTCCCACGAGGACTCATCTTCACTCTTGTCTCAGAGCTCACTCTGCCTCAGAGCGGCTCATCTCTAGCCTGTGAGACACTCTGGCTTCTCAGGGTGGGGTCTTCATAGCCCACATCTTCTTCCTCCTTGCTTTTCCCTTTCCTCTCAACTGTCCCAGCACCATCTCTACAATGGCAATTCATCTTCTCTTTTTCCTGTTTTCTGAGTCATTTACACCTGTAACACTGCTTTCTCAATCAATGCTTTTGCTGAGCCACACAGCAAAGCAGCTGAGTCAACCAGGGCGAGGGGGAATGGCCGCACAAGCCTCTCAGCCTGTCCTTGTCTGCGCCCTGAGCACGATCTTCACTGCCCCCGCCTCTACTGGGATGCTGACTGTGAGAGAAGCACCCTCTGAGTGGGTACATGAAAACCTACAGCCTCAGTGGCCCAGGAGCCATTCCAAAGCCAGCGCGCTCTGTGTAGGGCAGAAGAAAACTGGTTTCGGACAGTGAAGCCAATTCTTCACAGGAGGACGGCAGGTCAGACTCTTCACACACTAGTGCAACCCTGCACAGTTGGTCGGCCAGACACTGGGCTATGGGGTGTTTCTTTGCTGTTCTGAGACAGGGTCTTACCATATAGACTAAGTTGGCCTCAAACTCAGCAATCCTTCTGCCTCTCAGTCTCTGGCATGCAAGAATTCTCTCTCTCTCTCTCCTCCCCCTCTACTCCCCTCCCCCTCCTCTGAATCTCTGAGGGCTAGAGAGATGGTTCGCTCAGTGGTAAAGAACACACACTGCTCTTCTAGACGACCAGAATTCAATTGCAGCACCTATGTCACATGGCTTAGACCACCTGAAATTCCAGCTCCAGGGGATTTCTCCACCTCATCAAGCACATGCACGGCTGCCCACTACCTCTTCTAACACACACAGACACACACAGACACACACACCACACACCACACACACGCACACACACAGACACACACACCACACACCACACACACACACACACACACACACACACACGCACACACACACACACACACCACACACCACACACATACACACACACACACACACACAGACACAGACACAGACACAGAGACACACACATACCCTGTCTTAGTTCATTCTGAATTGCTATGACCAGAAACACCATGACCAAGGGTAACTTATTACAGAAGTTTTGGGCTCAGGTTTCCAGAGTCCATGACCAGCATGGGAAGGATCGTGGCAGAAGGCAAGCATGGCTGTTATGGATTGTTCTTTACACAAGCCTGGTTCTGTAGGCAACTTGCCCCAAATGAACACTAAGAGACATATTAATTATAATATTAATTACAATACTGTTGGCTGGTGACTATGGCTTCTTATTTGGCTAGCTCTGTCTTAAGTTATTAACTTATTTCTATTAGTCTATGTATTTCCATGTGGTCTTATATGGAGAAGGGTCTGGACCTCTAACCAACTTGAGTCACATGGCATCTGACTATGCCTACATTTCCCAGAATTCTCCTCATCTCCAAGACCCGCTTATCTTCCTGCCTTAATGGCCAACTGTATTTTATTCATCAACCAATAAGAGAAACATACAGGATAACATCTCCCATCACATGGAGTAGCAGCTGAGAGGTCACATCTATATTCACAACTGCATTGCCTCAGAACCCACTTCTCCCAACAAGACCACCCCTTGTAACCCTTCCAAACAGTTCCACCAACCGTGGATGAAGTATTCAAACATTCTCATTTGGACACCTCAGAACCTAAACAAGATCACAGCACTTAATGGGGACACAGCATGCCTGTCCTCTCACAGAGCTGCTGAATTTCAGAACACCTCTCAGAGGTCCGTTACCATCAAAACATAGGACTCCTACACCAGCAGCAACTCCTATACAATATAAAGCGCCACCACAGCGTTCAAAATGACACACAATGGCAAAGAGCTCTGTAGCTTCCTTACACGGGACCCTTGCCATGGTGATGGATTAAGGATTTTAGACACAGAACAAAGATCACTAGCCTATAATTCATACCACAGAGAAACTAGGATGCAAGGAAGAACCTAAGACTTTCATACAAGCTTGATGGTGATGCGAACAAAACTGTCCCTGCTGTGTGTGTCTTCATCCCTGCACAGTTTGCATGTAACTCCAGAAAGTCGGTGGCTTTTAACTGGACTCAAGGAATTCTTGACCTCACTCCAATCCATTTTCATGAACAGACAGCAGAATTGTATGCCGCTTGCTGCAATTAGGTATCAATCTCTTCAGCTGGCCTCAGTGCAAACAGACTATGTCGGAGTCAGACCTTCCAGCAGCACAGAAATATGTCCATAATAAATTCAAAATGATATCATGGTACTCAATAAAAGAAATAGAAAACAGCCACATGAGAAAATCACTGGTGTAATAGGGAGATAATAGGGAGGTGTGAGGCAATTACAGAGAATATTACAACTGATCACCATAGGATTACTGAAATCAGCTCTGAAAATAACAGGCAAAGAAGAAAAAATAAATCAGAAAACTACCTTCCAATAAGTACTTCTTCATCAACTACGACTCATTAGCACACCTGCTGACAGACACAAGCACACTTTGTACATATGGAGCTCAGCTGCATCTGTGCTGTTTATAAAGCACATTAGCATTCTTTAAATCAACTTCCCTTATATAATGAAGATAGTAGCTTTCAATATTATCCAGGGAACAAGAGGGAGGGAGGGAAGAAGAGGGAGGGAAAGATGGTTGTAGGACAGAGGGAAAGGAGAGAGGGAGGGAGGAAGGGAAGGAAGGAGGGAAGGAGGGAGGGAGGAAGGGAGGGAGGGAGGGAGAAGGGAGGGAGGGGGCTCCTGAGCTTTCTTTCCTGGTTTTTTGCCTCATAGATGATATGGCTGTCATTTTCAGCCAGATCCTGGGTTCTATTATTTGTGCAGCAGGAACTGACAAACTACGGCTTACACATGAAACTGCCCAGTGATTGACTCTGTGAATATGACTATCTGTTTACATCCCCGATCCTTTCTGCTACAGCAGAGCTGGGACTGGTTGTCCCCGAACCTGCCATGTATGAGAGCCACTCTGACTTGGCCTGCCTTTACCTTCACAACTGCAGACTATGGAACAGGAGTGACAAGGGGGTGACGAGAGAGCATCTGAGGTTCAGAACAGAAACTAGGGCTGAGAGTCAATAAGCCAAAATTCTGACATTTGCTGCCCTTTGAACATAAAATCATGTTATTTCATTGTATTTCATACATTTCATTAGTTCTCTTAAAAGATAAATTCAATTTTTATTTAAAAATATAAAACTGACTTTAAAATGAAAAGAAAAAAACCTAATTCTAAAAATATGGGTAAGTACCACATGAAAAAATAGACACACCCCTTCTCTCTTACAGGGCAAATGAGATTCACAAGCTGCAGCATCTCACGTTTCACCTGCCTCCGCCAGTTCTCCCTGCAGCAGAAGACCCTCCCACCGGCGCCACCACAGGTGCTCAGGCTGGGGCTGTGAGCACCACTGTCTCTAGCAGTAGCATGAGGATTTCATGCTAGGTATGTGATAGGTATATGCTTCCTATTAAAGCTTGATCCTTACTTAGAAAAAATTAACTATTTCCTCAATCCAAACAGGGAGTCGGGCATCAAAGCAAGCACTCGGCTTACAGGAAGCCCGTTCAGTGCTCGGCGGTCAGGTGTGAGGGCTTTGGCGCTGCACACTCCTGGCGGCACAGCGCTTGCCAGCGTGGAGTGGAGGGCAGGGCAGACCACGGTGAGGACTGGGGGCTGAGCCCGAGGGCCGGGCACAGGCCCTGGAGCGCTGTGTCAAGACGACTTGGGTGAGGCCAGGCCCCGTCTCAGGCTCCGAGGATGCTCGTGTCTCCTTTCTTCTCACCCTCCTGGCATATCCAATTCCCTGCCTAGAAAACCACGGACCCAGCCCACAGCCTCGCACACAGGGAGACTGCGCAGCTGGCACCGGCCCCACACCCACTCTCAGACAGTCACTCCGCCACTCCACAGCGTATGCTTGTTCTACTAGATATGACCACAGCCTACTGAGGGCTCATGGCCTCCTTTATCACAACCTGGGTCGTCTTACATACAATTCTCCAGTAATTCCCCACATACACTCTGGGCCGATTCTCAGAGTCTTAGCTGATGAAGTCATTCACTGCCCCTACAGCTTAATAAAGCCCACTCTGGCCACGACCACCTGTGAAGCTTTCCCACCTGGTGGGGCTGCCTGCTCATTCTTCTGGATGGTCTGGCAGTGCCCACCTGTCCTTTCTGCTCCTCTAACCCACTGACAGCCACCGTAAGAAACACTTGGTTATCCATGGCTTATAGGAACACATCTGTCCCCAGGAATACAGCAGCACCTGGTGCCATGGATCTACTCAGCCCATGGTCGTGAATTACCTTGAAATGTTCACATTTTGTCTTGCATAAAGCGCCTATTTAAGAAGAGTCTTTCAGGCCATGTCCCCTCTCCTCTGCTGAAGGACCAGGTGTCAGAGGCAGCATGTCTGCCTGCATCCAGCCCACAGTACTCAGCCTGGTCCCTCAGCATCAGCCGAAGCAGCATGCTCTGCTTCTAGGAAATGGATGGAGTTCACGCACTCCTGGGTAGCTAGGGGCCATACATACTCTTTAGGTACTCACCCCTAAAACTTTCGGTGAGCAGACAGCAAGTTCAGAGAGAAAAATGAGAGTGTTCTCGTGGTCTGACAAACCCAAAGGTCTGAAGATGGAGGACGGCAGATAACAATGAGGCTTGGAGTGAAGCAGTCACCCTGCCATGAACGAGTTCAATCTGGTGCAGGGGTTGTCAGGGCCCCATGGTCCTGACACTCGTGCCTCTCACCCTGGGGCCTGGCAGCCCTTTGCCACCTAAGCCTTGTTCCTTCCTCTGTCTCCCAAGGCTCCCCAGCATCTTCTGCTTCCCCTGGATGCTGACCCACGTGTCTGCAGTGAGGCTCACCCACTTGCCCCGGGCAGTATTCCTGACATTCTTTCATTCATCCCTCAGGCCCCTGGCCCCTCTATCTCCTGCTGCTCGTGGCTTTCTGCTTCCTGGCCCCTCTCCTGCTGCTCGTGGCTTTCTGCTTCCTGGCCCCTCTCCTGCTGCTCGTGGGAGTCTCGCCTGCGCTTTGTTAACTCTGCCTCTTTCACCACAGCCAGCTTCAAGGGATGGATGCTATGCTCCTTGGGTGTCTAGTTCAATCATAAGCTGTGCCACTGGGTGCATAAGAGAATGCCCAGGCCCAGATCCAGGCACACAGTTGGTGGATATTTTCCAGGCAAGGCAGCACCCTTCCCTCAAAGAGGTGCTATATGAGCTCATCTCAAACTGTGGGTACGCTCTGCACAGGAATGAGAAAGCCTGGACCTTGCTAAGAAGAGGAAGCAGGGAGGCCGCTTTCCTCCTGCAACCTGGACAACAGACACTTACCAACGCAGCGCGATCTTGATGGGAGTGGTGAGGCAGGATGTGAACAGGTCGGCTGGGAGGTCGGGGATCATGGGCAGGAGCTCGTGGGCCTCACAGGCTGCCAGCTGGATGCAGTTCTTCATTGATGGAGGCAGGGGCATCTGGGCAAGTGGGTGGTTTGGGTTAATGGCAGCTACCTACGGGAGGGCACAGACAGACAGTGGCTTAGCTGACACTCCTGGAGAGAGCACTGGGCATCGAAAAGGAAGACACAGCACCAAGGGAACACGACTCTACCATTGACAACCCCTCCCAACCCCGTTATGGCTCCGCCACACCTCACGATGATGTCAGTGCTCACATACACCCTGCCCAGCCTTTCACACCGATCTGTTGACACATAGGAGTGTGCCTGCACTGTCACAGAGACATAAGAAAGGACACAGAGAGCTTGCACAGTGAGGCAGGGTAGGGTATGGTTTTCTCTGTACGCTTGCCTTCTCTATGTTCTACAAACAAATGTGTATTTATTTTATAAAGGAGATAAAAGCGTTTGGATAGATTTAAGCATGGTCCCTTTAAGGCAGAGAAAGTATGACATGGTTTGCTATTTCTTTCAGTGACATTTGGTGAGGTAAAGGCCCTGGACTAAGGTTATATTGCAAGGAAGCTGGGAAGACTCAAAAAAAAAAAAAAAAAAAAAAAATTACTGTGTACTTGAATAATGTGCATATCTCTTTTCTGACTTAAAACCAAGTCAAAATGATACATATTTTGTTTGTTTGTGTTAGTATCAACTTGCTCTGCATTCCAGGCTGGCCCTGAACTTTGCCTGCCTCTTCCTCCAGAATGCTAGAGTTACACAGGGATGATGCTCTATGTTCAGTTGCCAAAGTGGAAATCTTCTAATAAATAATTTAGTGCACTCAAACAATGACAAGTGACAGGACTGGCTGATATGTGACCCACTCACACTGTCACAGAGAACTCTGTCACCAAAGCAGTGGCAGCCATCTAAACATGCATGACACACGGATGCAACTACATCTCGTATGCACTGTGGCTCCCTCCCGCCTCTGCTTCATATGGCACATTCATGTGATAGCATCTCATCTGTCACAGGCTCTGCTGCCATTTCAGAAGTAATGAGATTGTTAAGTCCCGTGTTTGGTCAGTAAGGCCTGCAAATGTAACGTGGGGAAATGCATGTGCGTGGCGCTCTCCTGATCCCGACAGAGCTTGTGGGCAACGCTAGTTCCGAATGATTTTGCTTTGCACAGTTCCCCAGCTCAGGAAGCAGAGCAGCTGCGAGCAATGGCTTAACTTAAGCAAGCAGTGTGGTGCTGACGATGAGGAAGAAAAATCCCTGGAGCCCAGGAGTATGGGCTCCTGTCAGCAGAACAAAGGCAGATAGATCTAGGGAGACGGACCACAGGGCACAGGGGGAGGCAGGACACTGGCACCTGAATTCTCATGGGTGGCCTGCATGAAACACAGGTACCTGAGGCAACAGCGGACACAGACAACACCCAGCCCAGGCCCAGCAGCTCTCAGCAGCCCATGTGTGCTGTAAGTGCCCACCATTTGGTCATGAAAACCTATCTGCTATGGAGCCCCTATTGCACCCAGCCCATCTTGGTTCCACCTCAAAGTCGAGGAACTTGACTATAAAGAACCTTCTCCCTGGTGCACTTTGACTTATTTACAAACCATCTGAGAGCAAGGATCACTGGGCCTACGGATCTTCTAGGCCGTCACTTAACTGACTCCTTAGCTGTATTATAAACCCCATGAGACAGGACACGGGGACTCTTTGCTGGGACCAAACAGAGGGCAGACACTGCTCAACCCTCTCTTTCACACTACTCATCTGCTTCTTCCACCATTCTGTTTGGTTTGAGACAGGGCTTCTCTGTGGCTTTGGAGCCTGTCCTGGAACGCACTCCATAGACGAGACTGGCGTCAAACCCACGAAGAGCCACCTGCCTGCCCCCCGAGTGCAGGGATTAAAGACTCCTGCCACCACCACCCGGCTTCTTCAGTAATTAGGAAACAGGCTTCGAAGAACCATCTGACTGTAGCCTTAGCACTCAGGAGGCTGAGTGAGGCAGGAGGGCCACTCTGAATTTAAGGCCAGGCTCACCACATACTGATACAGCTGCTGGTCTTGTCTGGTCTTAGGACTTTTGTGTTTGGGAACTCTGGTTCTCAACTGTCTTGATGCTGTGACCCTTTAGAACAGTTTTACATGGTGTGGTGGTCCCCAGCCATAAAATTATTTACACTGCTAATTCATAACTATTCTTTGCTACCACTAGGATCATATCGTACATATCTGGCGTGTGACCGCCAGGGGCACCTGACACCAAGGTCACAAGCACCATGCTCAGCACCTCTGACATCAAATCCACAACCTGTGCTAGCCCTGGACACACAAATGTTAACATCTCATTGTCCATAACAGCATCTCTGGTGTCTTCAATTGCTCCAACAGTGAGTATCAAAGCATATTTTATCAATAACCCTCTGCACTATAGAAATATTAAGCCCAAAGCCAAATTCAGACACTTGTATACACAACTGGAAAATAATATAAGACATTTAATAAAAACATCAGTTTCTACGGAAATAAGTGATGAATTCTGTAAAATATAAAACATGCCACCTTCAATGCTTTATTGGGACCAAACCCAGGGTATTACACATGCTAGGTAAGCACTCTAAGGCTAAGCCGTACCCCAGCCAGCTGGGAGTCAAGTGTACGGTTCAGAGTTCAGTGGCTTGAATAAAATTACCATAGTTTTCTTAAGGCAGAGAGAGGAAGATCATGTGTAAAAGAAAGTTCTGGGTTCTGGCTGTATAAGCTTAAGTAGACAGCAAAGGCCATAGCTCTGCACAGGAAATGGTTTCCGGGTCTGTCACATCCACCCTGCTCTTCAGAACACTGGGTCTAGACGGATCTGGTCCTCTAGGGCTAGCTGAGAGCTCTGGAGCCTGCAGCGGCCTCACAGACAGGCACCAGGAGAGTGAGCAGGTGGAGCTGCTAGGCGTGCTCTGCGATGCCTAGCCTGGTAGAAAGGGGCTGGGAGGGAGCAGAGGAGATGACCTCTGCACCTGGGTAGGATGCAGGGAGGCAGCAGAGGCCAGGGCAAAGCCTTGGAGATGTCTGGAGCTGTCGGCAGACTGGTATCGTTTCAGTAAGCACCACTAACTGCCAAGAGTCAGGGACACACTCAACAGATGATGAGAAGGGAGGCCACTCTGAGGAGAAAGGGCTGGCCAGTGATTTGCAGTCTAAAGTTACTTCTCTAGTTTCCTTTTAAAAAGCCCCTGGGAAGCTGGTCTACGAATAAGGCAAGGCCTGGGCCTGGGCCAGGTGAACCACATTCAGAAGCAGACAATAAGCAAGCCTCAGGTGCATTCTGTCAACCCACCACCCACAAGCTGCACTGAATAAATACACAAGACAATTCTGTCTCAGGGATAATTAGACTCCGAGGCATTTTTCTAAGAAGCATTCAAAGTTTAAGGCAAAGGATTCAACTAATGAACGAACAATTCTTTCAGATGTGCTAATATAAGAATAAAAGAAATCCATTTACACGTGAGTTTTTCCCCATAGATTAGTTTTAATTTTTATCTGAGATAGTGGACCTTTAATTGAAACAACCCTTCCAAGGCAGCTTGCATAGAAGGCTTATTACTAGGCAGTCAAGCAAAGTGTGAGCCATCTAGACTGCACCAGCACTCCTGCAGGGCTGAGGGAGCGGCACCTCTGCACGGGGGATTTTCTCTGGGCAACCAGGAGGTTCAGACTCTGGAACAATCTAGATGCAGCTCACTGTAACCAGTTCCAAAGTGGTCACTTGCTCCAGCTCCCAAGCAAGGCCAGGGACCTCCTAGGTCACACACCACTCTTAGGGGCAGCACCCACATTTCTTGTTTTTAAGCTAGCCACAACTTTATAATAAGAGATACAATAAGTTCAAGTCTCAAGAGGTGACTTCTGACTAGTTCCACCTTAAAAAACATTTATTCCCTATTCAGCACCTCATTAGGCAGGACAGTGCAGATCAGAGAGCTGAACTAAGTACTCAGGCTACCTGCCCGACCTCATTAGTAATCAGGTCTAACGTGGCACATTATATTAAAGACAGTAGAAGTAGACCTAATACACAAGTCTCATCATTGTATGCAACCATCCTCAGCTTAACCAAGAGAATGGAATGGCCAGGGACTGTGAAATTTCAGCCAAGGGATTGAAGAGCAACTTCTTCTGCTGGACGACAATCTAGTGATGTCCTTCAAAGGGCTCCTAGCGCCGTGCTCAGCAACAGAGCCTCATGCTTATTCTGAGCTTGCCCCAATGAACCGTCCATTATTTTAAAGCCACTTAGCTGCTGGCAGTCTTGGCTCTAAATGCTCTCAAACCATCCCACAACTCAGTGAATATGCTCATTAGGAATGATAAGCAAACTCCACTCCCAATCATGTCTGGATTGAATCAACAACTAAAGAGATGCGGAAGGTTCTACAGCCATGTGCAAAAGATATTTAGAGGCAGCTTAACACCCGTCCGTCCTGAGCTGGCCAGCTGCTGGAGAGGAGACTCAGAGTTGTGATCCCCTGAGGAGGGAGGTGTCCAGGCGCCAATGTCCAGCCTCGTGGTCTCTTCTGTGTGAGGCACAACACAACATCCACAATCACAAATGTCTCCTCCACAGAGCTGGGGGCTCCTGGAAGCACAGAGCGTGCTCCAGAAAGCAGACTGGCCCTCTGGACACAGTGTCCTGAAGTGTCACTGGTGACTGGTTCCAGGTTTTTTCACAGTGATCATCAATGCTGAGGGCGTGCTGTGGTCCCCAGTCTCTCGATGTTGAGGAACCCTGGCTTCTCCTCACACTGGCAACTTCCACACCCTTCCTTCAGAGCAGTTATCCTTTTCCTGCCAGGTCTTTCTTGGATTCACAACTTCTTCATCTGTGATAATCTTTGTCTGCTGATAATCTGATAGGCCCCACAGTCGCCTCTGAGCACGGTGTATCTGGAATAACCCACCAGGCTCTTCCATCCCTGGAGGCTGAGAGTCGTCTGGAGCTCACGAGCTGAATGTCTTGTCAAGATTTGGATCCCTGCTGCCCACTGTCACCTGAAGCCTTCTGAGTTAACTAATGAACTGAATCATTAGTCTTTCTTGGATCCTTCAGAGAGTGACAGGATCCCAGGGTGGTTCTGTTTCTATTAGCAAGTGGGAGAGGGACTGCTGAAGGACAGGACCATGACAGCCAAAGATCGTGAAGGCAAGTGTGCTCCTCAGTCCACACGGCACAATCTACCAAGAGCAGCCCTGAAGAGCTCTCTCTCTCTCTCCCTCCCTCTCCCTCTCCCTCTCTCTCTGCTGTGACAGCCATGGACTTGTGTAGCAGTACTGCGGCCCAGCAAAAGTGTCTGCCCATGATGGGTGTACTACACATGTGTGCATACAATGTGCATGCGAGCACACCCGTGCTCCTTCTATGGTAGTCTGTTTATGACCTTCCTCCCATGGCAGCTTTTCAGTCACGTGATGCCATGTCCACCTCTCTCCCACGTTTAGCTGCTTCCCACCCTCACACACAGCATCTACATGTCCCTCTTCTTGCTGCTGAGTTATTCCATCAGTACAAACACACGCTCTAAGGATGCACACATTAACAAAACAAAAAAGATAGGAAAAACAAAAATAAAGAAACAAAAATCAACAAAGAAAAGACGCCCACTCTCCATCGCCTACACCGCCCAAAGCCCCCGTTTCCCTCTGCTATTTCTGGGCTCACAATGCACAGAACCTCATGGGGTGGTGGCCTCGCTTTGCCACGCACGCATGCACACTTTGGTCATGGTGGGTCAGGGGCTTTCCTGCACTCCCAGGGCCAGATGAGTCCCCTCGGAGACCTGAATTCCATAAACCAGCACTGAAGTCTTACTCACACAATCACATCGCTATACAAACCGCAACAGTACAGTGCATCCTTCTGTCTAACTTGCAGACAAGCTGGCCTCATGCTGCTCGCCCCCATGCTGTGGTACTCAAGTACTGACTGCACTGGGAAGCACCGTACCACTGAGATACGGCCCCAGCCATCACCCTTTGTTCAGGGTTTCCTGCATCTTACACCTAATTCATAAGCAAACTGACAACGCTTCCAGAATGTGAGGTACACAAGCCCCCCCCCCCTCTGCTGCTACCGCTAAGTCCAAGCACTGCCACGCCCAGCCATGGCCACCTGGACCGATGCCACTGACAGCCCTGCTCAGCACCCAGACAGAGCCACACACAGTCACTTGAGGGACATTTTCTGAAGAAGCCAGCACCTTTCAGCTGAGTGCCACAGCAGACATTGTGCTGGACGTCACTGCTCTCTGCTCCTAGGCCTTGGTGGTTTCCTCACCAAGATCCAGGAGCCTGGCCTACAGAGTGAGTTCCGGGACAGCCTGAACTGTTACACAGAGAAACCCTGTCTCGAAAAACCATAAAAAAAACTAAAACAAAAACCTCTCAGGTGACATGTACCCTGTAACATTAATTGTGAACATGTCAACTGTCTGTGTTCCAGACTCCACACTGGCCATGCTTCAGCCTTATTATCTACAGCTTGAGCAAAGGACTCTGAAATTTTAAAATATTAAAATCTCAGCCTGTGGGATATATACTTTAAGAAAATCTTCAGATGAGAGCACAGACACAGTAAGCTACATGGGAAAAAACGTTGGAATGTGTCAACAGTGGAGAAGAAAACACCAGAGCTGGAGGTGAACTTAGACGAGGCTCCTTCAACAAGACAGTGGCTCTCTTCATCCCGAAACTCCAGCTACGCTGCACCCTACACCTCAGTCATCTATCAGAGCAAAGGAACTGCTACACGGGTTCCAGTCCAGCTACACAATGGCCTCAGCAGGGAGAGCTATTTACTACAGCTGTAGATATGGCAAGTGACACTCAGACTACAGCATCAGTGACCTACTCACAGCGTGGCTGACACTCAGACTACAGCATCAGTGACCTACTCACAGCGTGGCTGTCCTAGCATCCAGAGCAAGGGTGCACATCAGGACTGAACACATTCACTCCCTGCGTTTTATGTGGACGGTGGCAAGAGTCCCTTCAGATTGCTGGCATGGCTACTAGCTGGCCTGATTTTCAAAGCATCTTGGCTGAGGTAGGGAGAGTGGAGTTAGGGTAAAGACAGCTTGCAGCATGGACTAGAGTGGAAAAACAATGGACGATGGGCGTTGCGAGCAATGGGGCTACTATTCCTGTCAGAGAATCCAATGGCCATCCCCAACTCTGTTTTCTCTGTAGCCACCCTACCTCTCCAGTCCCTGTGGCCCAGACAAAAGCCTACACTCACTTTCTAATATTTGAAGCAGGAGAAGGCAGCACTGCCCCTCCGCACCTCCCTTCTCCTGGAGAAACAGAAGAGCAGCCTGGAGCTGTGGCAGGCCCGCCGCAGTCAGGGTAAAGCGTCCACAGAGGATGCCAGTGAGGGACAAGCAGCTGGCTCCTGCAGGCGCTACTCAACGGGCGAGTCATTCGCCTTAGAGATCTTATTAGTGGAAAAGATAAACTGTAATCTGTCTAAAATCCAATCACGAGCTCTCCCTGCTTTCAGCTTCCCAAATGCAAATGTTCTGGGCCCAGGAGGACTGCTGTCATCCATCCTCTGGGCCTGGTGCCTGGGCTGCAAGGGCAGAACACAGCCAAGTAACAAGAAGGAAGAGGTGAGTCCAGAACAGAGGTGGCTGGAGCTGCAGTCAGCCATCAGCAGGACAGGGGAGGGACATGAGTGGCAAGGGAACACAGAGCCTCGAATACAAGGGAAAGGAAGCTCATTGCCTTAAACATGGAAGGCACTGACCACAGCTGTTAAGGCTCAAACAGACCTGCTAATGACATCATTAACGTTCAAGGCTACTACTATTAATCTACTAGTGGAGAAAGCACCAAACTGGCTTCTAAATTTGTATCTCTGCACCTATATATAAGTGCAGCTCTCAGACCTCATCAGAGGAGTTTCTTTATGCTGTATGTAGACAGTACCAAAAATGCACAAGTCATCAAAGTGCAAAAACAAAGTGCTAGCTAGGTGGTGGCGGCGCACACCTTTAATCCCAGCACAAGGGAGGCAGAGGCAGGTGGATCTCTGTGAGTTTGAGGCCAGCCAAGACTACACAGAGAAACCCTAAGTACCTGTGGAGTGAGTGCTTGGTCATAAATGGTACATCTACATCACCGACTCCACTAACAAGACTCAGGGGCCGAGGAGGAAGAGGAGGTGGACAGCTTGATCCAGCCAGAGGTCAGGGACTTGAGTGGAACAGTGTCTTCAGAACAACAGAATCATGGCACGTGTGAGCTCACCAGCTGTGGTTGCCTGCACAAGACCATACCAGTCAACAGTCAGGCGTGGAGCTCTTACCCCTAACTGAGGAGCGGTGATCGTTTATGGCTTCTGGGAGTGAGAGTCAATTTTCTTTAAGAGTATGGCCTCACACACAGGTGTATTTGGGCAAGACAAACTGAGTCAGTGGGTTAATTTAACAGAGCAGGGAGACAGGGAAGTGGCAGATGGATCTGAGAGGGGTTAAGGGATGAGTGTGGTGGTGAATATGATCAAAAGGCATTATATAAAATTCCCAAAGAATTAATGAAAATTTATATTAAAAATTTAACAAAGGACACAAACCACAGAGAATTCAAATATGGCATTACAACTGAGCAGCAGAGACAGAGGAAGAGGGAGCTGGCAACAAGGACCCATGAGCTGAGAGGCTTCTCTTTCCAGTGCAGTCAGATAAAAATAAGTGTCAATTGCAACTACCAGACTGTCCACTATCAGACCTCCATCTGGTTTCTGATTCACTTCTTCCAACCATGAGGGGTGTGGAGATCAAAACTCACGCTGTCAGGCTTGGTGGTGAGCATCTTTACCCACTGGCCACCTGGCTGGCCCGTTGACCTTTCCTTTTGAAATGGGGGTCTCCATGGGGCTGGCTGTGAGCTCACCACGTAGCCCAGGCAGGCCTTGAACTTGCTCTGGCCTCCTGAGCTGCCAGAATCACAGGCTTGTGCTATTGGGCCTGCAGACCCTCTCACCCGTAAAGAGATGTCCCCAAAGGCAGCTTGGCTTGTGGTTTGTGTACCAACAAGAATCCATGCACAAACCAGCTAAACAGGTGTTTCCACAAAGAAATGGGCACCACACCCCCTGGAGGCCAGGAGAGGGAGAGGCCCCCACCGTGTAATCTCCTACTTTAAAGGCGGCATGCTATTTTAGTCAAAATTAAAGCACTTACTTTTAAAAGGACAATGAAAGCAGAGAGACTTGAAGGTTTTCTTTAATTTTCAAATTACAAAAGCCGTGATATAATAAAAACAGGGAAGACTCTTGAGTAGCCACCATGATAAAGCGTCACTCAGCTGCAGTAGCCCCTGCTTGCTGCTGCTTGCTCCCACCTCCTTTACCTACAGTTTTTCCTCTGAGAGAGAGAAGTATGCAGCAACCAAACCCCAGGGCCCCAGAGCAAGCGCTACACCGCTTGCAGAAAATCACCCGTAAAATTTATGTCACTCATGTGCGTGTTTACATTTATTATTTGGGGGCTTCTGGTACAACCAGCTACTTTTGGGTGTTATATTTAATCATTTTCACTCTGCTCTGCCCTCCTCCACACACTACAGATATATTCCCCAGTTGCATCCCGGTTGACGCAAGGACAGGCAGAAGGCACAGGGATGTTGTCATTCCCCCTCCAAGTGCAAACCAGAGCAGCAGGAAAATGGGTCCTCCCTAGATGGGCACAATCCAATCACTCAACAGGTTCTGTCAGTTCACATACTGTACAACATATATTGTGAATTTACAAAGAAAATGGCCAGCTCAGAGATGTGATGGATTAGGTCCTTGGTTATTGAAAACAGGGCCCACCTGGCCTAGACTGGCCTCAGACTCCTGGCCCTCGAGGCCCATGCCACCACACCCAGGACAGGGAAGAACACACTGAAAGGATAAGCCTAACAATTTATGTCGGATTGTTTTTCTACACAAGAGAGTGAAATGACTAACTAAGGTATTAGCTGGGAGCCAATTTTATAAAATCCTATGATTCTAATTTCCGCTGTTTATGCAAGAAACTGAACAATGGCCAATAACAGTAAGTGTGAAAGAGAAACGCAAGCTCGGGCTACATTGTAATTATACAGAGAATGAAGATAAAAGCTGAGCTAATTATGAAACACACGGCGTAACACAGCACCTACTTGCATGCACCGCATCAGCCAACATTTTCTCCGTTTGATCTCCTTCATGATGAATGAGTCTTCTAAACTTCTTTTTTTTTTTAAACTTCCAAAAATGATGTATGTAACTCATTGTGTTGCAGTTAATGAAGTGAATAGTGTTTGTGGCTGATTAATCCTTGGCAACATACAGAGAACACACAAGGTCCTGAGAGCAGAGCCACAGAGCTGGGAGGCGGGCCTTTAATAAGATGCTTGAGCTGTAATTGTGCCTCTGCTGGAAGAGGAGAGGCTCCTGCCCGGTGTGGTTTAATTAATGAACCTGGTGAGCTGTTGCTTCCCTAACCACCTCCAGCTCAGGGACAGGCTGAGAGTCTGGCAGGGTTCTTTGGTGCTTTTATTGACATTATAAAGAAAAAAATTCCTTACAATATTCTTACTTGGTGACTGGAGACACAAGTGCCCCTTGCACTGGGGCGTTTACTGCTGACAAGCTGGCCACCCTGGGCAAACCCAGATGAGAAGGTTGTGAGCGGGAAGTAAGCCGGTGAACGGCGACACAAACCCTGGTTGTCCCCTCCTCTTCTTGCCAAATACAAAACAAAGAGGCTAGTGAGCAATGCTGTGGCACCCGGTTCTACTTTTAAGGGGAAAAGGTGTTATATTTATCAGTCACTGTCCTGCAGTTTCAACATAAGGGTAAATTTGCACATATAAAATATTAAATAGTAGACATGTTAACTGTAAGTTCTATTAAACAGAATTTCAAATGTTGTTGCTGACTCCTCCGATACTCCTCTGATAAAATGCGAAAAACAACAAACACATTAAAACTGAATAGATTTAAAAAGGCTTTAGGAAACTTACTGAAGGTAATTTTTTGTTCTTGGACTGAGAATTTCCTGTGCTGCAACCAATCAGAACTCATGAGCCCCCAGAGGCCACAGAGAGTCCTCACTAGAGCTTCTGTGCAGCCCACTGGATGGAGGCCGCTTAATTGAAACTGCCTCTTCAATTTCTCCTTAGAACTCACTGTTTAATTTAACCATCAAATATTAATTAAAACAACAGGCAAAACACCACTTCATTATCCAGCAGCTCCCTGACTCCGGCTCCTGACAATGGACCCACCTAGCAGCTGTTTTGGTTTTACCATTTGGTTTGGTTTGTTGGGTTGAAAGACACAAAACTTAAAAGGGGAAAAAAATAAACAATAGCAAATGACACCTGTGGAAATGAAGATACCATTTTTCTTTCTAATTTTTTCAGGGTAGAGTGAAAACACAGTACCCCACTACCACAAATTATGCAGCTAGATTCCTGAATTTGGGGAAATCGCAGGGGCCAGCACATCTGAAGTGTAATGGATTAGCCTCATCATGGGAAAACCACCTTCGTGATCATGGCTTTCCCCTGCCAGGGAAGTGTGAGCCCATTCTTCTTAAAACAAATGTGGAACAGTTTAAACTAGCTTCGAGAGCAAGACCACTGAAGTACAACAAACCTAACCTGGAATTGTTACCCCTGAAGTTCTGATTTAAAACAACACGTACAGTGAGTGCTCTAAGAAGCCCCTCCCTCGCTCTCATCAAATGTCCCACCTCAGTCTCAACACACCAAACCTTTCATCACAAACACCCAGCTTCCCAATCCCCCTGTAGCACCTCATCTGCGCAGGCTCAAAGACGCACGCACGCACGCACGCACGCACGCGCACACACCACGCGCGCACACACACGAACACGCGCACGCACACACATGATGCTGGCCTCTGAGCGCCTCACCTCCAGCTCTTGCTCTCTCTGCAGTGCAAACTGTTTGAAGGACTTCACGATGAGGCCAGCGTTGGAGCAGTCGTAGACGAAGATGGATGGGCTGCCCATCCACGTCTGCAGGTCATATATGGACAGAGGGATGTACTGAGTGTAGTTCTGGAAAAAACAAGCACAGGTTACATGGTTAAATGGACATGTCAAGAGCTCAGGCTGCTCACTAACCGTGTCTGGTCGCAGGCAGCCATTCCTTACTACCGGCCATATAAAGCCACACACCGAGCTTCACCTCTAAACTGAGATGCCACGTCAGCAGCCTTTACACCCTGGACTCATCAGTGCCCTGCATGCTGAGACAGTGAATGTGAGCTCACACCCATAGCACCACCCTCTGCGGCCCCTTTCCTGTGGGTGCTCTGCTGTGTAACGCAGATGTTCAGAGTCACGTGCTGGCTCTGCCTCTTTAAGCCTGGAGCACTGGAGTTTGGCTCTGTGCAGGGTTTGTCTTGATCACAGAACAGTGGCATATTAACACTAAGTGACCGAGTGACACACTTTCTGGACATTCTTATGTTTACCTGACTGCCAGTAGGTAACAGGAGAGAAAATTCCAGTCCAATGAAATGCTTAAAATCCTCTTTTAAGCCAGTGTTTTAAAGCTATTATTTAAAAAAAAAAAACACACCAACATAACAACAAAAAGCCACCCTGTACTTGCTCACCCCTGCTTGGACATGAATAGGGTAAGTGGTGAGCCAGGCAGTTGGCTGTGGCAGCTGAGCCACAAACACTGACTCTGGGGTTGCCTACAGCTCAACAGAAGATAAGACAGACGAAGAAGGTCTGAGAGAGGAGTGTCCAGGGCCAGCAGCAGCTTCCCCACAGCAAGGACTCAGGCACTCTCCTCCCAAGGGCAAAGCACGGTGCTGCCAAAAGCGAGGGTAGAGCCATCCCCGCTCTGGTGAGGAACCCTCCATCCAAGGCTCTGCCTCTTCCTACTGTCACACTGTCCTCGTTTGGCAGATTGTTTACAATCACAGGACTTGAGAGAGAACACCTGGAAATGTTCTCTTTAAATAAACACTCCCAGAAGGGTTCTAAAGACACCAGTTCCCTGCCAATGGCTCCACACAGCAGTGCCAGCTCCATCAAGATGCCCGAGGGGATTTTCCTCTAATGGAATTTGACAGGCTGATTCTAAAGTAAGTGCAGAAGAGAAACGCACAAAATTAGGGGGGGAAAGTTTAATAAAGAGTAATGAACAGAGATTCGCACTACCAGATATTAGATAGGCTATAAATTTATGCAATTACAGGCTGGTGTTAGTGAGGGTGAGACAAACAAATTAACAGAGAGAAGGCCCAGAAATAGACCCACATATATAACTGTGATGAAACGGCATTTTAAATCAGTAAAGAAAGAACAAATGATTCAATGTGTAATGCTGAAATCTAACTAACCACTTGATATAGCCCCCACAGACTCTGTACCCAAAAAGAGAGAGTGAATTTAAAACGTGTAAAAGCTGAGTATTTTTATTTACTTAGGTGTAAGAAAAACCATCTTAAACAAGGCACAAATTCTAGAGGTTTAAAAGAAACGAGATATAAACACACACGTATGACTGGCAGCTGCGGAAGGAAGGAGTCACAACAAAACTGACGAGAAATTTATGTTTAGAAGGTGTGTGTGAGCTTCTGCTGCAGACCAGCAAAGGTCAGGACAACAGCAAAAGAGGGGCAGCAAATGGAGTACCGAGAAACACTAACGGCAGTGACTTGGGAGCAAACTATGCAGCAGTCAACTGGATGACAGCAGAAACGGGTCCATCTATTTCCCACCACCCACACAGTTCTCTCTGCTTTTCTCCAGCAGGGCGAAAAGAAAGATCAAAGATAAATAACGCTTCATCATGACAAAGAGATGCTTAGCTCAGTGTTGGTAGGGGTAGAATTGGATGAAAAAACTTTGGAAGGCAATTAGTCATTAGTGATCAAATTTTAACATCTCCATCCCTCGGCAGTGGTGGCACAAGCCTTAACCCCAGCACCGGGGAGGCAGAGCAGGCGGTTCTCTGTGAGTTCAAGGCCAGCCTGGTCTACAGAGCTAGTGCCAGGACAGCCAGGGCTACAAAAACCAAAACCAGTCAAGCAAAAATAACCTACCCTTTCATCAGCTTCCACACGTCCCTACAGAAACTCTAGCATTTATACAAAGAACACTGAAGGGTGGGTGGAGCTTCTACTAGTGAGGTTGTGACCCATGTGGCCTGTATCCATTTTCTGCCCTTCCATCATGCAGGACAACCCTGGGTGAGGACATACCACTTTCCTTTGTTGCTAAGACTATCCTCCCAGAATATGGCCAGAAACATGTGACTAGAGATCAACATCCCCCATCCCAATCCCAAGTGCTGTCACCAGAAATAAGCCCAGACAGCAGGTGACTCACACGTTTACTCTTTTCCTTCCCTCCTGGTTCCCACGTCTCAGAGAAAGCTCTTCGAATTTCCCATAATGCCCCCTTTTCCATGCTTCACTGTGCCAGGGAATAGGTGCTCTTCCTTGGCCTCTCTGACATCTACAAGCAGAGCTGCCTCCTCCTGAAACAGCAGCCACCCCTCAGCTGTCTATTCAAGCATCACCTAATGGCACCCTGCAGCCCCACAGTCTTTCCCCTTGTTGTGAAACTCACTGCACATAGAGCACAGACCATTCAAGACCATCAGCACAGCTCTTGCAAGGTCAGCTGTTCCAGCCCCAAGTCTCTCTGTCTCCCTCTGCTCACTGAAGTTTGTACTCTCTACAACACGAAAATACTGACCCACCTAACACAGGTCAGTTCCTGCAAAACTGTACCCAACTCTAAAGCACCGACAGCCGATCGTGACAAGCATGCCAAGAGCCCAGTCTTGGTTTCTAAGTACGAGTCTTGGGTGGACCTAGGATCTGTGAGAAGTGTCTCATATCAGATTTGATTACGGAGGGAATCCTGGGGGAACTTGCAGCATCCTGAGAACTGTAGAGAAGGGATTCAAAGAGTAACGGGCACATCAAAACATGGTGCAATGTGAGAATGGGAGGGAGGGAGGGAGGGAGGGAGGGAGGGAGGGAGGGAGGGAGGGAGGGAGGGAGGGAGGGAGAACAGGCCCTATCAGATATTAGAGTCATCTTGATGCTGGTGGCCAAGGATGGAATAATTTTTGAATAGAAAAACCATATTATTAGATCATAATACAAAAAATAAAATATGCAGGGGCTGGAGAGATGGCTCAGCAGTTTAAAGCTCGGGCTGCTCTTCCAGAGGACCCAACACCCACAGGGCAGCTCACAGCTGTAACTCCAGTTCCAGGGGACCTGACACCTTCAACACCAATGCAGATGAAATACATTTAAATAAATTATTAAAATAAAATAAAATACGCATGAACCCACTGCTAACTAACTGAGGTCTGAAGAACAGAAGGCAGCGCTGTCCCTACTGGCGTGCAGGAGAGGAGCAAGACACTAAGGATGTGCAGCATGTGCACAGCTCCAAAGCGCCCCTGGTTATCCACCGATGACAAAGGACAACCCAAAGCAGCAAGTGCCAAGCCACGAGGTGGCATCCCTACCAACAGTGAGCGCCGCCAGCCAGAAAAAACGGCTTCAGCTCTCCTGCCACACCAGTCCTGGGGTCCAACTCAGGGCATCACTGTGGAAGCAAGCACTCACACCAATTTTCTTACCCACACAGCCTTGTTGGCTCGTTTGTTGGTTGGTTTGTTTGAACTTTGAGCACAAACATACAAATAGGATTCTTTATAAAGAACATAAAACTAGCTGGGCATTAATCTTTTAATTAATTAACTAATTATAATTAGTAATTAATAATGCCTTTAATCCCAGCACTCAGGAGGCAGAGGCAGAGGCAGGCAGGTCTCTGTGAGTTTGAGACCAGCCTGGTCTACAGAGCGAGCTCCAGGACAGGCTCCAAAGCTACAGAGAAACCCTGTCTGGAAAGAAAAGCAAAGACAAAGTAAAAGCTGGTGAATCCGTGAATCACAGAGACTGTAGTCTGTCTGTCTGTCTGTCTGACCAAATCAGCCACAGCACTGCTCTACCGTAACTAGGCCCATCTTGGAAACAGGAGCCTGGTTGAAAAAGTTAGCTGCACCACTGGATTAACATTTAAGTAAATGTAAAAACAAACAAAATTACCTAAGCATGGTATCCTTCACCTATAGCCCCAGGACTTGAGAGGCCGAGGCAGGAGGACAGTGCTTCGCCTGTCAGTGCCCAAGAGATTTTCTGAGAGTATGACATTAAGTACTGCAGTGCCAAGGGTGGTTTGCTCAGCAAATAACCCTGTGACAAAGAGAAAAGACTCTTAGCTTTTCTGCTAGGGAGCAAGTTCTTGGTTCACCTAGAATACTCCCCAAGGCCCATGTGTCCCCTGTTTGTATAGTGGCCCTGATTCCTTTCTTTCCTCCCAGGCATGAGGTGTATGACCCTCTTCTGCTACACATTCCTGCCGCCGCACACTGTACTGCCTCGGGCCCAAATACACAGGCTGACTGTCCACTGCCTGTCACAGCAACAAACTAAAATAGTAACTCCCAAGTGTCAGACTTCTCTCTTACCCTGCACTGTTCCCGTGTAAACACACGTTCTATATTAAACACGGCTGGGGTCTGCAGCTGCTGTGGCTTAGGTAATCAAAGAACAGTTAAGATGTGTTTCTAACCACATGTCCAGGAACAATAAATGCTGTAGCGAACCCATATGCAATCAGTATATACATTTAAACATTTGAAGCCACCGTGGCACAGTTCAGCAGCTGCACACCTGGCTCATGAACACCAGGCACACAGTAACCGAGGCTGGGAGATGGCACACAGCTGCAGGCCTTCCCTGCCACAGACATGCTGCCTCCTAGGGGCCTGGGCCATGCCTGAGAGCTGTGCAAGACAGACTCCAGATTTACACCAGCAGCAGCTCTGCCCATTCAGCAGGAAAGGGACACAGTGCAAAGCGGTGGCTGCCCTTGCAAGCATAAATGAGGATGGAAAAGGCAAGCTGAGCCAGGAACAGTGTATAGTTCATTACCAAACACACACACACAATCAGGAGGGAAAACACAAGCCTCCTCCTGACCACCACGAAGGCTTGCTGGAGCAGTGGGCAAACAAGAGGGAAGGGGAGGGAAGCGGAAAGTGAGGGGCTACCTGAATAAACAAGGAGAGATGGCTGAGGAAGGCTTAATCACACACAGTATCTGCCCAGTTGCTAGCTCCCTTCTCAGGCAATCAGACGAACACTGTATCAACTGGTTTGCAAGTACAGTTTTTAGTGACTCTAGAACCTTCTGTTTTAAAAATTTGTTAAAATGTGGGTGAAGGTAACTATACCTTTCAGCACCAAGGAATGTCTTTATAAATTAAAAGAAAATGCCAGTTTCCCAGGCTTTCTTTAAAAAAAAACAAACAAAAAAAAAACCTAATTTTTTGCTAAATGCCTTCTACCATGGTAAGCAAATGCAAGAAATTCTAAAAAAGAGGGTGAAGCTCTTCTGCATTTGCTCAAAGTAACAATTTCAATAAATGATACTGTCTAGTGTGGGGGACATAATTATAAAAGTCACAAGTCAATTTTTCCAATGAATGCATATTTTAAAGCCCATGTGAGCAGCTGTGCAGTTGTGGTGCACACCTTTAATCCCGGCCCTTGGGAAGCAGACACAGACAGACCTCTTCTCGGTGAGTTGAAGGCCAGTCCGATCTACATAGCAGTTCAAAGACAACCAGGGTTACACAGAAAAACAAAACAGACAGACACATAAATAAAACCCAAAACTCGATACTCAGTTTCTGAACAGAAGTGCAGCTGCCTGCTCCACACCAGAGGAAGAGGCAACATCTGTTTACCTAATAGTGGCAAGGTTGTGTAAAAAACACCAAGTGTATGTGCTTGAGTCTGTGTGTGCATGTGTGTGTGTGATCATGGGAACAGTATCTGTAGCTGTGCAGTGCATGTTTCCTTAACCATAAGGAAGGCAAGACATGGGCAATAAAAACAACAACAACGTAATAAGACTCTAAGGCCACGAAGTTCAGCATGGAAGTCACGGCCAGCCCTGTCTGCCTTACAAGCACCACTTCCTGACACCCAGCATTTCTGTGCCACCCTCCGCCTCTGCTTGTTAGTGAGCATCCAGGAAATGCGCATGTGCGCGTGCGTGTGTAGATCAATAATCTCCGTGTGTGTGTGTGTGTGTGTGTGTGTGTGTGTGTGTGTAATAATCTCCAGGGCATGCTCAGCGAGCAGGTATGCAAACACCACTTGCAACAGAGACAGGGACCAGGTGGAGACCAGCCCCTTGAGCAGTGCAGTCCCACCTACTGCAGTGGAGCCCCATCTTTACAACAGGACAGTTCCCCCTGAAAACCCATCACTTTCTCTGTCGAAGGCCCCAAACCTACAGAGTGATGGGAACTGCTCCCTGTATCATTGGGTGGTCCCTCCCCAGCCACCTCCACATTTTCTCTTGTTTCTCCTCCCTCTCTGGCTTAGGGTTTTCTGCTGAGAAGTGGGCTTCCTCCCAGCTCTGGGATGCTGGGGTGCTGGCACCTGCTGAGGCTTGTTCCTGAGGTTCCGGCCTTCCTTCTTATAAAGTCACATGTGCTACAACAGGGCCCACCTTTGCTTTTGCTCCAGACCCCATAGGCCTCTCTGTGGGTCTTCCCTGGCTCCCAGACCTCACGGTCTTTCCTCAAGCCACATCCTGGGGACCTAACACCATGTGTCCCCCTTCCCATAAGTGCACACTTACAGCTCAGGGCCACCACACTACCCAAGCACAGATGACCACCAGCCCCTTCTTATTCCTGTTGCTTCATCCTCGTCACAATCCAGGCCTCAGGGCTGCCTCCCTTCTACGTGCAGCCCACCACTGACTTACCCAACAACACTCAAGTTCACCTTGGTGGCTGGATTAGTATATTACCATTTCCGTCCTATGCTGGCTCTCCTCGTCCAGCAGCAGAGGGAAGGATCTCAGAAGCCAGCTGACCATGCCCATTCCCCCAGCAATCTGTGAAGCACCTGCCTCACCTTCTGTCCCTTCTGATCCTTAGTACAGACCCAGTTCTCACAGCTCAGAGTGCGTCTCCTAACTCTGCAAGCTGTGTCTCTCACTTTGAAGACTTGGTGGCTGGCTCACCCCCTGCAAGGAAGAAGGGGAACTCACTGCTTATGGCTACTAAACTGGACTCTGCTCCTCTCAAAGGGCCGGTCCATCGTTCCCTGTATCCCTGGCTTGTCACAACACAATCAGCAGCTTTTCTTTAACTTGACCTAAAGACCAACATCTAGCGGAAGTCTTTGGTTTTAGTGTGGTCTCCACGATGTCTTACCCTGTGTCCTGAGCAATCAGACCCTGTGAGGGCACAGTGAAGGGCAGGCCCAGTCTCTGATGGCATTTCTGGAAGGAGGCACAATCTGCATATAAACAAAACTAAACTTTCAAGTAAGTATCCTACATTAAAATGTGTTTGTGGGGCATGCCTTCCTTTAATCCCTGCACTCGAGAGGCAGAGGTAGGCCTGGCCTACAGAGCGAGTTCCAGGACAGCCTCCAAAGCCACAGAGAAACCCTGTCTCAAAAAAACAAAAACAAAAACAAAAGTAAACCATGAAAAGTGCTGTGCTGGGTGCATCAAGAAGAGGAGAGCAGAGGCACAGACTGCCCTTCCCGGTGGCGTGGCTCGAGCTCTGCAGGCAGGAAAGTCACTCCGAGCTCCACTGGGTGCACAAGCAAAGATCAGAAATAGCATCTGTCATGTTGGACTTGTAGACAGGGGGAAAGGCGTGCTGAGTGGGAAAAGCCCCACTCCGTAGAGGGAAAAGAGGGTCTGAAACTAGCTGAAGTGTCTACCTGTCCAAGGAGGAGGATGACGCTTCTTCCTGATAAATGCTGAGCCTCGGGTTCTCAGACTGCTAGTGGCTACAGCTGCGGGTGCTGACTGCCTGACACACCAGGAAGCCAAGGACAATCAAACACCGCACCTGGCTTTCTGCAGCAGTCAGGGAAGAAGTGGAGACACACACTGGTGACTCACAGAGAAAAGTGTAGGTAAGACAAATATGCACAGACCATTCTGAATATCACCTTCCCACAGTGCACTATTTATAATAGCCCCAGCTTCACTACGATTAGTGGAGTAGATTTTTAAGGCCGATGGATTTAGCAACAGTCCTGCACAGTGTTACTAGGGTTGTATATTATCTGGACCTGGATAAACACTAGTCTGTCTCTGGTGGGCAATCATATGAAAACAAATTTTATGAAAGGATCAATCAAAAGGACAACATGGCAGAAAAAAACAAAAAGGATCTTTGCAGCAGAAACAAATCTGCTTTTACAACCAACTGTGCACTGACAGGCTGACTAAGATGGCAGGACATGAGCCCTTGCTGCCATGAAGAACTAGACACACACAGAGGACCACAGGGAAGTTACAGCGGACTAAAGAGGAGAAGGAGCTGGCATTTGGTACACTCAAGAATCAGAAAGCATTCTGTTTTCAAAGCAGGCAAGCCCGGGTGTGGCTTGGTGGAGAAGGCTGTGTTCCACACCGCAGGGTGAAACAGACCTGATCAGACGCCTTAGCAAGACCATGGTAAGAGGAAAGGCTGAATGCTAACTACGCTGCCACACATCGTGACTACTAATAATTATAAACGCAACAGCAACAAGATCCTAGTACACATGTTGCAGAATGAGTAAAACCCGGAATGCCGACAGTGCCAATTCATCATATGTGAACCAAAAGGAGCTTCCACTCAGTCCTGCTGGAAATGCAAACAGCACAGACACTTGCAACAGAGCCTTGTAGTACAAAGTTAAACATTCTCAATGTGCACCAGCCAACTGAAATGTTAAGACTCCCGAGTCAAGAAGCAGAAAGATCCATGAGTTCAAGGCCAGCCTAGGTTGCATGAATACCTGTCTCAAAATGAATAATGCCTGAGCAGAGGTGCAAACAATATTATTCATAACTGAGGAAAGAGTCAGGAGGCACTGAGTTATTTTCAGAGCTGAATGCAAAATTATCTACTCATAATCCAGCCACAAGACTTGGAGAACCTTGAACACAGCTGGCTAGTAGGCACCTGAGACCATGCTGAAAAGACATGCACACACTACAGGACACCAGCTACAGTGCACTCTGGAAAAGATAAAGCTAAAAGGAAGAGAAGGAAGGGAAGAAGAAGGAAGAAGTGGAGAGGCGAGGCACAGGCACCTCTAGGACAATGAATGTGCTCTACAGAGCACTAATGCTGGGTGCCTGCATGCACCGCTGTAAGAACACAGACTGAACAACAGCGAACCTTAGCTAGCATAAAGCAGGACATGGCCAGGAAGAGTGTACCACAGTGACAAGTGAAGGCCTACTAATTAATGTCTTTAAAAGACTGGCCCAAACTATGCTAACCCGCCAAAGGAAGCAAAGGAAGTCACTAAGTTAAAACTTCACTTTAAAAGCAGCCCAAGTCAGGAGAGAAATTGGGGACCAGAAGGCTGGCACACAGTGACAGAGGCTAGTCAGTCTGGAGAGTGGGCACAGGCATGGCCCCGGAAGATCCTGTGGGATAGCTGGAAGGAGATGTGCGTGGGTGCTGAATGAAACCAGACCGTGGAACTGGTGGTGATGGCCCTGGCGATTTAACAGTGCCCATGCTCCCAGTGTCACAAGGTCTGAAGCGCGTGTGCACACACCGCATGTGTCTGTGACCTCAGATGTGTGTAGACCACGCAAGGGAGGCATGGCACTCCCGCTGCAGAGGGAGGGACTGACTGACTGGGCCTTGCGCCCCAGGCCCCTCTGCACTTCCACCAGGTAGGCCGTGCGGGCCGTCAGGATGGTGGGCAGTAGCAGGAAGCTCTCTCCCTGACAACATGTGGATGGCCAGTGACACGCTTTATGTGTTTTTAATCCACAGGAGGAGGCAATCAACCAACTTTTGCCATGAAGACCCAGGCCAAGGTGTTCATCACTTGCCCAGGCCTGACACTAGCGAGTGGCTGACTGAAATCTAAACTCTCTTTTGTTGGCACCCTAAAATCAAAGGTCACATACCTCCAGAGTCCCCTGTCATGTACAGCAGAGGAGTGAGGTCAGTGTGGCAGACTGTTCTACATAGTATAAACATCTGCCCCGTAGTGTGTGACACGCTCCTCGGTCCAGGACAGGGCAGAGGTGCCCCTTCCCTCACCATCTAATCTCTGAGTCAAGGCACCACTAGAGGCTCAAGCTCAGACTTTCAGAAAGGCTGAGGGGAAGCTGGGCACCAGCTCTTTAGCATATCCACAACACCTGCGCTGCTAAGAACACTGCCGCTGTTCACACGGCACATGAGGTCAGCCACAGCTACGAGCATCCCGCCTCACTGAGGCAGCACACCCACACCCGCCTCACTGGGGCGGCACACCCACACCAGCCTCACTGGGGCGGCACACCCACACCTGCAGCCTTATGATTCTTTCATCAATTCATCCTCCAAAAGAAACGAATCCTTTGCCTGATCATGGTCCTGGGCTGCTGGTCTGGTGTGTGTCATATGTCACTGTTCTCCAAAGGCGGAATAAATGAAACACCCAGGGTTCAGCAAGAGCTACAGGCAGGAGAGCTCAGGTGACACCCAGCTGACAAGAAGACTGGAGGCTGAGGGTAGGCCCACCTTGTTGAAGACCCAGACCTCTCCATTCACTGTGGGCCTGGGCACCCCGTGGCCATTATAGTGGAAGAGGACCCGCTCCTCCTTGGCGTTCCGGCGCAGAGACGTGCAAAGCTTCTTTACTTCGTCCACAGTGGGGTCGAGGCTCTGCTTGTACCGAGCCTGTGGTAGAAAAAGAAAGGAGAAACTTGTCAGGAACTGGGAAGAGCCAGAGATATTCTACACAGATAGAGCAGCTATACATAGGGCTCTGCACGAGTGGCGCCCAGCGTTTGCTTTAAAAGTGAGCACCAGTTAGAAGAGTGTACAGTCATGTGTGGTATGCTGTCACTAACAACAACTGTCACATGCCATACGAGTCAAACACACAAGGGGCCCTTCTGAAAACCTCAGTACATGGAGCATAGAGAATTTACTCAGACAAGAGCCTACAGCGCACAGAGCAGCAATGGCAAAGTTATAAAAAGACTGATGGGAGCCGTGTCTGACTCCATACAGCCCTCTTCCGCTGCTCCCTGGACACTGAATGCCTAGTGACAGGCTTAATGAACACCAGGGTTTTTACAGACACAAACAACAAACAGAGATGACTAAGAAAATCCCAATAACAAAACAATGGGAGAAATGGGTAGAACCTCGTTGCAGGGAAACACAGAGCATGGGACTTGAACCTACTGCAGCACTCACTCAGCAACCCCCAGGCCAGCCCCATGTTCAGTACGACCACGGGAAACATCTAGCAAGGTACTTATGACATTAAACGAGCTGCCATGGAAACCCACACAAAAGAAAAGACGTGCAAGGAAAGTAAGGAAACACGGAGAAGGGAAAACCCACAGCTGGTGTGGAAAAGCCCCCGGCACCCCAAACCCAGCAGGGCATCTAATTAAGATAGTACGGTTGGTGTCAAGACCGCAGAAAAGGAAAGTGCAACACAAACACGCTCGAGTTGGAGCCACACACCCGGGCTTCGCAGGAGCAGAGCTGACAGCTAAAATTCTCCGAAAGCTGATTGGTTAAAACTTGGGCTAACTTGCAGGTGAAATGACGTGGGGGTCAGGGGCAGAGATGAGTCTGGTAATGTACTACGGTGCTGAAGCCAATGATGGGAAGGACGGTCTCTGGTTCCCTCCCATCGATTCTGTGCCTTAAAGTGAAGGACGTCAGAGAAGAGAGTCTGGTGTGGTAGGGAATCACTGGAGCACTTCAGCACACCAAACAGTCCCAGCCCCAGGCGATGCTCTCTAAACTATGCCAGAACCAACTATAGAAACAGTGAAAGGGTTTTGCCTGCAGGGGGACATTATGATCTGATCTTAAAAAGTAATGTATATGTTTCCATATAATACAGCTCAGTAAACTTGTCTTGTTTGATTTTTAAAAAGAAATGGCATAATGACTGACAATACCTCCAGCAGCAATTTTATTGTTTAGGATATATTTTGGTTATCCTGGGTCCTAGTGTTTCCATATGAATTTTGAAATTGCATTTTTCAATTTTTGAGAAGAACTGCACTGAACCCATAGACTGCTTTTGTCAGGATAATAGTTTTCACCATATTAATCCTAACAATCTGTCAGCCTGGGAGGCCCTTCCATATTCTGGGAAACTCTTCAATTTCTTTCTTCATTGTCTTACAGTTTCATTGTACTAGTTAGATTTCACTTCCTTGTTTAGATGTAGTTCAAGGCTTGGGTATTTGTTGTTTTAATAGATGATGGACTAGATTGTTTCCTTGATTTCTTTCCCACTATGTTCTTGGTATATAGGCAAGCTACTGAGTTTTGGGTTAATTTTGTATGCTGCTTCTTTGCTGAAGGTATTTTTGACTGTCACTTTTGGTTACCTTTTAGAACAATAGGTGAGACCCTACTGCTGAAGATACAACACTTAACTCACAGAACATGGAGAAAGCAAGGTGGGGACTTCATCCCTGCTGCCCAGCATTCACAGCAGAAAGGCGCTATGCCATCAACTGTCTCACATAGCTGTGAACCCTGCAAGCTACAAAGCAACTGGCTTGGCAAGATATGTAGTGTCACAATAAATAGTGTCACGAGTGTTCTATGTGTGGATGTCATGTTTTTGACTGGATTTAAAATCCACTCTATAAGACAAAAGCCATGTTTAGTACCATTGATTAGACAAAACTCCATGGCTGGCTTAGGTCATGGGCCAGCCCTACTGGAGAGCCTAATGCTATTACTCTGCTCTCTCAAGTTCTTGTCTTTCTACCCACAGATGGATGCTTTTTTCAACTGTCATCAGAGAATAAGAGAGTGTGGGATGCTCAGCTCCAAGTGGAATATCTATATCACATTCCCTCTCTCCAAAGCTCAAGGGTCATTGAAAAAACAATCTTAAGCAGAAGTAGACATCTGAAGCAAAATGTATTTGCTGGACATGACAATGAAGGTGCACATGTAAGCTCACAGGGGATAGGGATACAGGACAAGGCCTGCAGATCAGGCCAGCCAAAGTCCCAGCACAGACGGGAAGGAGATCAGGAAGTCCCACCCCTATCTGAGGAGCTGTGGACAATTGATCGCTGTATGGGAAGAGATAATCTTTTTTTTTTTTTTTTTTTTTTTTTTAAGAATGAAGGCCAAGAAGCTACTAATTCTCCAAACTCACACACATACAAGAAACACAAACTGGACTCAGAAGACATTTAAGGGGGAGCATCAGTCGACATTTAGGGGGAGCATCAGAAGGTGGCCTCTGCGCCTGACCTGTTAGCAAAGTGCATTAGAGCCACACAAAGCACGTTCGGGGCTATTTGCAGGGCTGGGCAACCTGAGGTACCTGCCTCAAGGTGGCAGAGTCAGAGCCCAGCAAAGTGGAGCCCACTCAAGACTAGAATGCAGCTCATAAAACGAAACGGGGCAGCATTGGTGGTGCTTGCAGGAAAGCAAATACACCATGCAAACCACTGATGACCTCACACTGAAAAAGGCCGAAGTCTCCCAGGGGGAGGTACTCTGACAAGCACAGTATGGAGGGCAGGGATACAGATGCAGGCCTAGGCGGGTGGGCATCACTGCCTGGGAGGCCTCCAGCCATACCTACTGCGTGTTTGCAAGGGCCTGTGTGGGGCCTGGCCTCTCCTGAGCCTCTCTGTAGGTGATGTCTGAGGAACTTTACATTGCTCACTATCCACTTGTGTACTAATGTCTAAATGAAACTACAGACTACGTGGGGCCAGCACCACTTACAATTCAGTGTGTGCCCTTCAGGACAGGGTGTGTACCTGCCCTCTCCAAAGCTTGAATGACAGCTAGGATGTTCAGTGACACCAGATTGTTAGTGACATTAACTATAATTAGTAAAGGAACAAATCAAAATGATGAAATGCTATCTGGCATCAAAGTGGCACGAGCGAATGCCATGTCGACACAACTCTTGAGAAGCGCGATGGGTGTGGCACCTGTGTGCTGGGCAACGCAGAGTCCAGCGGGCCTTTACGGTGCCTGGCTGCGGCCTGCAGCTGAGGCGAGGAACGGGGCTACAGTGCCGCGGTAGAGCCAGCGTCCACTCTCAGCCTGGGCCTGACTTTACGGAGTTCATGCAGCTCCACACTTGCATCACTCTTTGACCCGGCCAGCCAAACCCTAAGGCGCTGGGCTTCCCGCCGGGGCCTCTGTTACATGGTCTGTTTAGCACATGCCCGGCAGCTGTCAGTGGCGTACAGGACTTCAGCTTTCAGGGCAATGGGAAGGAGGGTAGGACCACCAGCTCAGCTGGACAACAGCATCAGTGGCTACCTTGTGCCTTGTGGCAAACTACAGAAATACTCTCGAAGAGCCAGGCCTGGTGGGGGTGGGGTGGAGTGGGGTGGGGGCGGGCTGCAGAGGCACGTGGATCTTTGTGAGTTTGAGACCAGCCTGATCTACAGACTGTCTTCTAGGACAGCCGAGACTACACAGAGAGACTGCCTACACAGGGAGGGAGGGAGGGAGGGAGGGAGGGAGGGAGGGAGGGAGGGAGGGAGGGAGGGAGGGAGGGAGGGAGGGAGGGACGGACGGACGGACGGACGGAAGGAGGGACGGACGGACGGACGGACGGACGGACGGACGGACGGAAGGAAGGAGGGACGGACGGAAGGAAGGAGGGACGGACGGAAGGAAGGAGGGACGGAGGGACGGACGGAAGGAAGGAGGGACGGACGGAAGGAAGGAGGGACGGATGGAAGGAAGGAGGGACGGACAGAAGGAAGGAGGGACGGACAGAAGGAAGGAGGGACGGAGGGGACAGATGGTCGGACAAGACTCCACATAAAGGAGTGAGAGCACTCCCGAAGGAGACAGGGACTGCCCTCCAGGAGCAATGCTCATCAGCTCCAGTGTCTGGGCTCCTGTGTGGACCTTCATTGCTGGAAGGATCTGGGGTAGAAATGCTTCCTGCCTACCTCTCACTCATCTCCTCTCTGCTGAAGCAGTTTTTCTTATCAACCGGGATCTGCAACATCACAGCTCTACTGAGAGCTCACCCATTGCCTCGGACGCTACACCAACACAAGTGTTGTTCTCCCAAGGCACACCCAAAGCCACAGAGGTGAAGTCACTCCAAGATCATAATAAATTTAGGGATTCGTTATTTCTGACCTTGGCTCTAGCAAGGTCTTGTGCAATTGGGGAAAAAAATTAAAATTAAAAAAAAAAAAGAGAGATTCACCCTCATTTCTTACCTATCACACTGAGAGGACACATTAATGGACCAGCATGAAAGGCACTTTGGATATTAATAATGTGCCTCCTGGGGGTTGACGGGAATTAATTAATATTTTTAAGGGCTTTGAAATGAGAAACGGTAAATTAAATGTCACCACACCACATAAGGTTTTGTCTTAGAGTGAGGGCGCCTGGATGATGGCTGTGTGGAGTGAAAGACGCACGCAGGCAGAGAGAGGAGCACCCAGGAAGCACCCAGAAGTCTGGGGAGTCTGGGGCACTTCACTGAGCACACAAATGACAACACAGATCTCAAAACCACCGCCTGTCCTGCCAGGCGTCCGTCCTGAGAAGCCAATGCTCAGGGTATACAGAAATGGTCACGGGATGTGGAACCTGCAGCAGAGGAAGAGAACATAGCAATGAGTAACCCAGGAGAATCAACCCAAAGACGGCCAGCCTGCTGCCCCAACTCCACTTCCTTCCCAGTGATGGCCTCTGGATAGTCGCTGCCTGCGCGTCACCAGGAGTTCCCTCCCTCCAGAAAGGGCTCCTGGGATGGGACTCTGCAGGCCCTGTCACTGACTCTGCTCTCAGCGACGACAGAGTAAGCCATTATCGCGTCTTGCAGGAATACAAGGCTGCCACGGTGTAGGCAGAAGATGCCTCCAACAATGTAGGCAGCTGTGTGAGCCCTGTGACATGCACGAAGGAGAGCCACAGCCGCCTGGGAAGAGAACGAGGACACCTCCACTCAGTGGGTCTCCCTCCTCTTGACAAAACCTCAAGCTGGGCTGGAAACCCCGTGCAGCAGTGGCAACAGGAAGTCTTCCTCTGGAGACCTTCGGGGATGACTGGGGAATGGATCTGCCTTTGCCCGGTGTCTGCCTGCTGTTCCTTCCTTTGTGCACCCTCCTCCCTCACTAGCCTCTGTACCTGGGAGGTTAAAGCAGGGCTCAGAGCCTCTCCACTTCCCTATTGTTGAGAGTTGTTTTGGCTGAGTGAGGTGCAGCAATGAAGCAAGCCCGCTGTCACTGCTCCCGGGTCCCTCTGCAGATGACACACGGCCCAGACACGCACCAGACACACATCTCTGCTCCAAGCCATGAACTCTAAGAGAGCCCCACACTTGTACTAAGCATCCAGTGCACGTGCTACTCAGATACGGCATCAGTCCAGCCACTCCCTCACCTCAGCCCCCCAGCCTTAAGCAGCACCCAGATAATGGACAGGATCATGTCTGAGCCACACTGTCTGAGCTGCAGAACTAGGAAGGCCTCCAGGGGCAGGCAGAGGGGAGCGCTGCTTAAAAACAGGCACCAAACCCACAGGACAATTCTTTCTTCCAGACAAGCGCAGGGGCCTGCAATGTAAATGTACTTCATATGTCAGGTCATGATGTGTAGAAATCTCTTTAAGAGTGCAGAGTAAGGAGAAAATACATAGGAAAGGCTTGAATAGTGGCAGAGCAAAGCAGAGTTGATCAGATGGATGACTTGGTGTATAAAGAGCCTCTCAACAAGCAAGACTGCCATCTCTTCCTTTCCTTTGGCTGAGAGACATGGGCGCGCGCGCGCGCACACACACACACACACACACACACCCTTAGACCCTGTGGACACACACACACCCTCAGACCCTGTGTGTGCGCATACGCATGCAGACAGACAGACAGACAGACAGACAGACACAGACACACACACACACACACACACACACACACACACACACACACACACACACACCCTTAGACCCTGTCTCTGGATTTACATGTCACTTGAGTGTGTAGTGCGCTCTGCCAGTGCCAACCAAGCCTGGGGTTGACTTTTATCAGGAAGAATGTAGGGCAGGTTTGTGTAGCTCAGGCACTGTGTCTCCTCCACTAGAGCATTTAATCTCCCTTTTCAGGCTCCCATGGAGATGCTGCTCTGTGTGCCCTTTTCTCTGATGCCACCACTACAAGGCTGGTCTCCCACTTCAATCCCTTCACAGAAAACCAAACAAAAACTAGCTGTTACTTTGTTTCTGCGATGTGAACTTTGGCCTGGACTGTAGCCAGAGGCCTGAAGAACCGGGGCTGCTGAACAGGGACAAGAACTACAGTAACAAGTCCCATGCCAGCAACTTGCCAGGATTTAATCAGAACCTGGGATATGGGGAAATGTTGCTGGACAAATGAAAAACAGTTCACCAAACAAAGCAGCTCATCACGACTACAGAAAATAGACCAGCATCTCCTGAACCCCTGGGCTGCCTCCCCTCCACCTGACCTGCTTCGTCTGGCCAGACATCTCTGCAGCCTGAGTCCCTGAACTCGGAATGGGCAGAATGGAGTTAAGCTGTTTTTAGAAGTACTAGATGCAGCCTTTAGAATGCATAAGTTCCACATTGTCTATGTGTTTCATTTGAAATGACTGCTGAGAAGGATGTCCCCTTCTGCTCCGTGTGTGTGTGTGTGTGTGTGTGTGTGTGTGTGTGTGTGTGTGTGTGTGTGTGTGTGTGTGTGTGTGTGAGACAGCTCCTTCTCTAGGCATACCTCCACCCTTTGTTGCAGCTTCTGCTGCACTCGGCATGTTATGGGAGAGCTAGAGAGAAAAGAAACGGGTACCCCCAAGACAAAGAGCTACCTCCACGGAAGCCTTCAGCCCAGCCCTACCCACCACTCAGCTTGGGGACTCTCTCACTGAAACTCCTGAACAGCCTACTTGTGAGTAAGGTAGAAGCCTATGGACACGTAGGTGACCAGCGGCAACATTCTGGGGGTTCAATTCTTGTTTTGTTTGTTCGTTTGTTTTTCAAGACAGGGTCTCTCTGTATAGCTTTGGAACCTGTCCTGGAACTCACTCTGTAGACCAGGCTGGCTTTGAACTCACAGAGGTCCACCTGCCTCTGCCTCTGCCTCCCAAGTGCTGGATTAAAGGAGTGTGCATAAAGGCCCAGCTTCTGGGGGTTCAATTCTTAACATCCCCTTTCTCTTGCCATTACACTACAGAGTTACAATGCTGGCACTCCTTGCATTGCAGGCAGCAAATCACACGGCACACACATGACAGGGAAATTTCAAAGCCAAAAGCCAGGGTCAATCCTTACAGTTTACTGCTCACCACCCTGACAGCATCAGGTGGGCTAACACAGAGTTCTTGGGTTGTGCAAACGGAAGAAGGAACAAACAGAAGAAAAGGACCATCTGCCAGGCAGTGCCACCCACATACGGTCCATCCACCCCAGGCAGTCTGCCCCTGTGCTCTGAGCCTTTGGTACAGCAGGCAAGCGATCCCCGTCGCGAAGCAAGACAGCATCCCTCACTTGCCTTCTCAGACCTGCCTTCTGGTGCAGGGAATCCCAAGGCTACCTGACGACTAACAATGCTCACAGCACCCTTGGTTGCCAACACCTGCACTCACTACCACCAGCCTTCACCAGGGGCTTCCAACCTACGTCATGCTCCCTCTGTCATCTGGGCCCCCACCCTTATCTCAGTGCAGCCTTGTGCTTGTTACCTGGGACGCTCCATGTGCTAACCAACGGGGAGGGGAGGGGAGGGGAGGGGAGGGGAGGAGGCGGGGAGGGAGGGGAGGGGAGGGGAGGGGGAAGGGAGGGGAGGGGAGGGGAGGGGGAAGGGAGGGAGGGAATCCAATAAGCAGAATGGAATGGGTGGGCAGAATGGACTCTAGCCACTAGAACTAGCACCACTCACTAGAAACCCTGCTAACACATCCTGTTCACAAATAGCTGCTGAACATGGCTGTCATTAAAGGCATGGTTCATGTTGTCACAGAATGCCTTGAAGACTGTGATGGCCATCTGTGACAATAACCAAATGTCAAAAGGGCAGGTCATACCTCACAAGGCCTTATACTACACAGAAACTTTAACATGTGTTAGAGGGACAGCAGAGCAGTCTCGGGGTGGGATTGCGCACCAACATCAAAGGCCAAGCTTGAAGAGTCAAAGCCTGTGAGAGGAAGATGGCCTCCGTTTTTACCCTTCCCACACTAAACGTGGCCCGCATGCATCCCCGAGTGCTAAGTGTTTGCAGGGTGTCTGCTTGGGTATCAGGAGCCAGCTTTACTGGGTCTATAGCAGCAAACTTCACACATCGGTATACACAGATGCATCCTCCAAAATTCCACTCACTTCACTTTCAAAAGATCACTGAGTATGAGATGGTACAATGAGCTATATCTTGCGAGCTGAGCTCTGTTCTTGGCATTCATGTGGACCCAGGCTGGGGGAACGAGCTCACCTGCTCAGCTGCCTGGTCTCTGACATTAGTCTAGATTATTTCACTAGCTTGAGCAAAATGTCTAAATTCTCTGCCTTTCCCTTCAAATGACAAGAACAACTTGAATTTCCACCACAAGGAAGACAAGGGTCATCCCGCAAGGGATCTGTCTGCCCCAAGAGCAGTTTCACGTGAGATTTGTAAAACTGTCTCTCTTTCCCTTATGCACTATTCACCAACAATTCTCCTTCCTTGATTTGACTGAAAAAGAGACAAAGTCCAAACACAGAAATTCTAGCTTACAGACCAGGCTCTCAACTTCTGAAAAGAAGGATTCCCTTCATGTCCTCAGAGCTGCTCTCAGGGCCCTGCAAGGACACAGGAATACCGCTCTCACCTGAGCCCAGACCTTGGGGCTTTGGCAACACCTGTGGCATGCTTGGCTGTCACAACTGCCAGTTCAAGTGTAAAGGACCGCTTGCAGCTATTTCCCACACGTGGGGACATGTTCACCTCCACGACCAATCAACGGCCAAAATGAATGGAGCTCTAATTCTAACGAGGACCTTGAATTCTAATTTGATAAAGCAAAATGAATGAATGAATGAATGAATGAATGAATGAATGAATGAATGCCTAAGAAGAAAACCACGTGCTTTCTGTCCACCATCCATATCAGAAAGAAAAACACAAGTCTTAAATTCATGTCACACATTACCGGAATATTTAATTAAGTGTTGCCTGTGGGGGGCAGGGGGCTAGAAAATAGGACTAGCAGTCAGATTTCCCTAACAGCTTTGACTGTGTTTAACTTTGGAATCAGGACAAATTTTACATAACTATAAAGCAAACTTAATTCTGTTTTAAAAGTTATAAGCACGGGGCTGGAGCACAGTTCAGACCACTCACTGCTCTTGCAGAGGACCTGAGTTCGCCTCTGAGCATTTGCATTGCACGGCTCAGAGTTACCTCTAACTCCAGTTTCAGGGGATCCAAAGCACTCTTGTGTCCCCTGTGGGCACTGCACACACACAGTGCACACAAGTACACTCAGATGTATGTATATACAAGCCTGGCACCCACAGAGGTCAGAAGAGGGCGGGAACCAAACTCAGGTTTTCTGCAGAGCAGCCAGTAAGCCTAACAACTGAGCCATCTCTCCAGCCCATAAATAATTTTTAAGTTGTAAGCAAAATCAAACCAATAGATTTGATTGCACACCCAGGTAGCTGTTTAAAAGACAGAAAGCATTCTCTCAAGGGCCCATAACCCAGGGCAAAGTGCATGTACCTGAGCCTGCCATCAGAGGAAAAGCAGGTACCTAAAGAGCAGCTAAGACTACAGAGCAGCTCTCAAAGACCCCTGGAAGGAGAGTTGCAATTGTGCTTAGTACAGCACAGGGTTAAATGGGAGCCGGGCGCCCGTATCCATGAGACAAAGAGAACACAGCTTCAAGAAGCACAGCAAATGTGCTCCTCTGAGCTCCAGCTAACAGCTGGCACGCAGACAGGGCCCTGGAAACCAGCAGCACCTAGCCAGCAATGGGTGACTTTGAGGCTGAGCATGGCGCATCATCCCCTCCACTGGTCAGGAAAGAACCTCCTCCACCCACACTGGGATGCCCAGTGGCCTGGAATCTGGACTGGCTACTGCTCCAGAGCAGAGCACGCGCCACACAGGATTATGCTGTCTTCTGAGGAAATAAATCACGTATCACAGTCTCAGCTATGTAGACCCAACTTCTCTGAGAATAACCCTGCCAATGGGGACATCAAAGTGCATGTGTTCATTTCCTGACCAGCTGCTAGCTGTCAGAAGAATATTTACTGACTCATAAGGTCATCCTATGGCCTTAAAAATGCCACAGACATGCTCTAGGCACAGGGATACATTTGATAAATGTTTAGAAGCACTGGGGGTGCTATTTTTAGGTCAAGTTATTCCCAGATCCAAAGTGTCTAATTTGCTTGCATGAGATAAGAACTATAAAAGGTCATGTGTTCTGCATAAATTGCCATCATGCAGTCATTTTGCCCCATGCACACCCACTACCCACTACAGAGTGGCTGGGTTATCAGCAGACTTGAACTTCCATTTATTAGCTGGCCAAGGCATTCAGAGTCGATTTGTGCCGCAGCTCTAGGGGAAGAACTACTAGTGTAGAACACGAGATAACGAATTAGCCGAGGGATCACCCTAGTGCCTTCCTGGCCCTTGTCAGGAAAGGCTGACCTGTCCTCAGTCTCAGCTCTGGCCAGTGAGGCACAAAGGCCAGAAGAAAAGCTTCTGGAGCAAAGCTCTGTCTCACAGAAAGGGGTGCCTGTTCCTCCTCCTTCCTGCTTTGAGCAGTTGCCAGAGTGAAATGTGTGGAGCTGGGACAGCTGTCTCATAATTATGAGAGAAAAGTCAAGAAGACAGTACCCTGACTGCCAACTGTTTAAATATCCCCTCCTGTAATGACAGCCACCGTGACTCCTCCACCCCTGGTAGCTTTGTGATCTTAGCAAACTGCGAGGACACTTGGACACTGGAGGAGGGAGGGCATGAGAGCAGCGCTGCCTTTGTGAAGGCTGCAGAAGTTAACACGGAAGTAGGGCTTGGCACGGAGCCAGCACTTACTGGGTTAACGAGTGCTTGCTGCCAAAGTAGTGGGTTTCTAGGTAACTGGAAGCAAATGCATCCCAATCACCCTGCCTTTCTCATGGAAGACACACGCTCTCAGTCCTCTGCCCTTTATACGCTTTTCTACATTCTGCCCTCTCCTGAATTGCAATCTTGTGCTTTCGGGGGCTTCAGGAGTCACTTGCTGGGGTCACCTCCCAACAACAATTCCACCCAGATGTCCCTCTAATCTGGGGTGCCCTTCTGAGCTCCCCGTTTCTCTGAACACACACATCAAACACACTGACTTACACATACTGAAAAGCAGTGGAAGGCTCAGCAATGAAGGCTCCTGCTGTTTATATACCAGGGAATCCCAAACACATCTACAATCACCATAAACTGTAACTTCCAGAACTCGATGCTAGGAGCCAAGAGCAGAGTGAGGACTGCACACGGAGGCTTGACAACAGATCTGAAATGTCCTTTATCTGGAAGCACTGGGCACTGAGTAGAGGGGCTGCCTAATCTCAACAGCCTGGGTGACGCTGAAGCGCCAGGAAGCCACAGGGGCTGTGCTTATGCAGACCCCATTTCTGAGCTGCCGTGCCGCACACTAAAACACGAGCACAGGGAGGCAGACCCGCACCTCAGGCTGTTCTGAAGAGGGCAACCGTCTCAAAGAGCCAGCATGGCCTGCACCGACACCTGCTTCTCTGTCGTGTAAAACTGGTAACTTGGGCTATGGCATGCACTGGAGCACACATGAACTAGGAGTGTGCAGACTGCCTGGCACCACAGACTCGGGGTAGTGAGTGTGGGAGACGATAGACACAGGCACCCCACCCCACCCCACCCCATAAACAGTTAAGCTCCAGCAGTGCAGAAAACACAACACACGCACAAAGGATACACAGCATAGATGGAACTTAGTCTACAGAATGCAGTTCAGAGAAAGAAGCAGACTCCTCGGAATGAGCCTGCAGAATGAAGGGACGGGATGCTCAGGGACTGACAGTCACCATGCTGGGAGAAGTGACAGGGGAGGTAAGCAAGGACTGCACAGGGATCCATGTGAGGCTGTGAGGAAAGGCGAAACTGAGAATCCAAGGCAGGAGGGACACTTGGCAAAACACCACCCTAAACAGAGCCACTTGCAGGGACTGTGTCTGTCCTGAGGTCTTCGTGAAAAGCGGGACCACAGGCCTTGTCCACAGAACAGCCCACAGAAAGGCAACTGAGGTGACAGAGGCTAAGATGTCGGATGCCCCTCTTTGCTGAGCTAAAGAGCAGAGGAGACGCTCTGAGAACTAACTGGGGCCAGCAGTGTCATATGATTTTAGCCCTTATGACCCGCTTCTGAGGCTCACATAAATCTCACTCAAGAGTCACAGTAAACTGCAACTTAAGAGTCCAAAGTAGAAACGTCTAAATCTCAGCTGCAGCAGTCTGACTCCACAGAAGCCAAGCGACACCAATCCCTTCCTAGTTAGACGACGCACACGCGGCCTCACTGACTACAGACCTTCCACCCCTGCAGGGAGAACGCCTTCTAGAGGTGGAGCAGGAGCCGTGAACCCAGTTCTTCACTCCACGGCACAAAACATGGTTCTAGCTGCCCTAGACTACAAACTGGGAGCCTGGGTGCCAGCCGAGTGCCGCTGTGAAGATATGCCATGCTCTTGTGTGGACACCGCACGGAGGCAGCAGACATTAGAATAAATTTGAGCTAAACCGCACCTCTGTAGTAATTACATTTTTGTCTTGTTTTGTTGATACATGGTCTCACTATGGAGCCTGGACCAGCCTGGAACTCTTGGGATCCACCTGCCTCTGCCACATTGGGTGTGGGATCAAACGTATGTGCTACCCATGCCTGGCTCTGTATCAACACATTGAGACTTGTGGTCTCAGACTTGTACAGTGCTTGTCAGCTCTGATGTCAAGAAGAGACATCGAGGTTTGAGTCTGTTTTTGTCCCAGAGAAACCCACAAGGCAGACTCCATTATCCTGAGAGGTCTGCTCTCAAGGTGGTTTCTCTTCCTATCACTGCTAGAAAACTGTCCACAGCCAGGGGCAGATATGAACACCTGGAGATGGAGCTATCATCCAAGAACCCAGGGAATGGAAACAAAACCATACAAGACAAATGAGTGGGGAAAAAACAAACACAAAGTAACAACTCACAGTAAAACTATGTAGAGTCAACTTTATACTAAAGGAAAATTCAGGGTTAGGGTTAGGGGATGCGTGCAGCGGCAAATGCTAGTCAGAAACTTTGGGTTCTGCATGACGGTTCTCTACATGCTACTGAGGGACTATAAAATGGCACAGGACCTAATCTGGGGGGGAAAAAATTGACTGAAACCAATAGGCTATCAAGCACCTTAGTGACCGAGTGATACTATAACATAAGAAAGATAGATATACCTGAAGCAATTAGACACATGGCAGGTGAAAGGCATAACTTTTTATACAGTTTTGATGTACAAATCTCTATTAACATTTTATAAATTAAAATATAAAATGCAGGTCAGGGCTACAGACCGATAGTATGGTGCTTATCCGGCATGCCCAACACTGTGGGTGCAATCCCAATTCTATAAAATAACAATAATACTATTATTATCATTAATATTATACTGAAAACAAAGGGGGGGGGAGGGAGACACAAACTGAAATACAAAAGAAACAAATGATTCATGCCAGGCATAGCAACTCACACCTGAGTCTCAGCACTCGGGAGACAGAGGCAGGGGGACTCCCAAGAGTTTGAGTCCAGCTTAGGCCACAGAGTAAGACCCTGTATCTCAAATCCCTTTCACACAACATCCTCTAAATGATGCCACCTGCCTTGCCATTGTGTGACAGAGAGCATTACAGGCAGAAGAGGAAACCAAGTCTAAGGTCTGTAACCAACTCCAGTTCAGATGTGAGATAACTGTGACAAGTCTGGCCCCACAGTGGCACAGGACAGCAGTCTGAATTCAGTTTGCACACTGAGTAGTCACGGGTGGAATGTGATGAGAATCCACTAGGATGACCCAAGTAAGTCTTTCTCAAGACCCTCAACTCAGGCGATGAGGGCCGGACTATCTGCCAGGCTCATGAGTGATGGTGTAACATGTTAATTACTCACCAGCATTTAATAAACAGCCCTCATTTGTGTAAAATTAGCCTCCCCTACAGTGCTAACAGTAAAAACTATCCCTACATTTCTTCTTAATATCTAGTCAACTCAATACCCAATAAAATGGATGAAATAAAACTGAACCTCACAAAATTATAGCAAGCCATGCAGTGTTGATCTTGTTAAAAGTTGGTTTCTAAGGCTGTCGGGGCTCTTACCTCCACGGCACCAGCAACTGTGCCACAGCCACACCATGGGGGCGGGGCTCACATACGCTGCTCACTGCCCACTGTCAGCACTCTGGGGTACAGCTGGCTATGCGGCGTATAAAGAAACCACTAAAAAGAGATGCTTTTCCAGCAAGGCAGCAGGGCGCACTGAGACAGACACCTGGAGCCCCTAGGCCAGAGGGCCTGGAGTCTCCATGGCACAGGCAATGACTTGTAATGACGCTTTTCTCCTAACGAGCTATCGATTCCGATAAAAAACAAAAGCAGCTGCTCAGTGCCAGTGCCTGTGGGCCACATCTTACAGACCCGCATTATCTGGTCCTTTGCAAAACATAGCAAAGCAGGTGCCAACCCAGTCCTGAGCTGCATAGGCTCAACCCTTAAGTCACTCGCTAGGTTCCGAGTGTGGCCTGTGCAAAGTGACAGAAACAGGGGCTCGCCTCATATCTGTGACATGAGATCTTACAGGTCATCAGGTTGGCAGTAAACTCTGAGGAACATGGTCTTTGGCAGGTCACTAACTCCCCTTGGATGACACACCCGGCGGTGGTGGTTTTACAGACGGGCAGCACAGCCATCCTTTCACGCCTGTCATAGGTCAAGTAAGGCACTTACCAAACAGCTACTTACTAGGCCAGGCCCAATTCAGACAGCAGGTGACGGGACAACCTTGTGGTGGCACAGAGAAAAGGTGCCACCTGTCTAGGCCATGCAGGTGGTGAATGGGGAGCAGGGCAGGTTCCCTTGGAGACGTGACTTTCGCCACACAGGCAGCTTCATCTGGCAGAGACGCGGGATGGATTCCAGGGGACCAGAAATGTTTCCAGGTAGGGAGCTTGTGTTCAGCGAAGCACAAGAAGCCAAAGAACGGACATTTGTAAGGAAGAGAGAAGAGCCAAGAACGCCACCATGAGCCAGTACAGAAAGCCAAACTCAGCAAATAGTCTGGTAATCTCCTCTAAAAGTGACGTGGGGCACAGTGTGGAGATGCAGCCTGAATTCCAGCACTCAGGAGATCCTTCAAGCTTTGAGGCCGGCCTAGTCAGTGCTGGGTGGTTTGAATGTGAATGACCCCAGGCTGCTATACTCCAGGGTTTGGTCTATAGTTGGTGGGACTGTTTGGGAAGGGTTAGGAGGTGTGGCGTGTGGCGGAGGTGACAGGAAGTAGGCCCTTAGCTGCAGCACTGCTGCTTCCCCACTGTTTCCAGGCACTCACTGACACTGTAAACAAACACAATGTAATTCCCTTACAGACAAGCTCAGCCCCTATGGGCAACAGAGCAGCAGGCACATTTCCTAGGGCTTAAAGTTTTCTGAGGCATTTGTCTCTGTGTAGCCCTGGCTCTCCTGAAAATCACTCTGCAGGCCAGGGTGGCCTAGAACTCAGTGACAAGCCACACCTGGCTTGGATGTTTTTGTTTTGTTTTGTTTTTAAAGGATTCAGAAACAGCTTCCAAAGGAAAAGGCATCAAAGAGAGAGACTAGAAATGTGAACAGATGTCAAGAGGCAAAGGAGACTAGCCCAGCAAAGCTGGAGGAAAGGCCAAGAACACCAGAAAGTTCAAAGTCAGGCTGTGTCTTGGGGGACTGGGAAGGGATGCAGGAGCGGGGAGCAGGGCCAGATAAAAAGCAAGTTTTGTACTCACTTGAAGAGTTGAGACTTTGTACTAGGACTGAGGAAAAACAATTAAAATGCTTTAAACAGACCAAGAGTCCTCTGAAGTGAAACCAAAATGTCCCCGGAGTGGGAAGAAGTGCCATGGTTAGGGAAAAAAATACAGTTTTAGAGTTACTTTGTCATATTTCAAAAGTGGAGAGTAAAGTTCTAAAAACTTGCAAAGCACAGGGCTGCTGGCAGTCAAAGCAGGTGGGAGGCAGGCAGTCTGTCTGAAAAGGGCACTACACCACTGCTAAAACAGGACACCAGTCTCAGCAAAATCCACACGCATCCGTGACAGCCTGGACAACAGCTCTGAGTGCGTGTGGGCTGCTTCAGCATAAGCCTGAAGTCTCTGCACACCGGTTTCTCAGCCCTGGCACGCTGCTGACTTCTATCACTGAAGATGCAAAGCTGTGTAAGCCAGCTCTCTGTTCCTGGCTCTGCCCTGACTGTGGACAAGAGCTCACATCTATCTCCCCACGTCTCTATTCTTCACAAGACATTGAACCAGAGGCTGCCAAGGCCCTTACAGGTGGGAGCCCTGGTCCCAGGACCCTGGGGCACCTGGACTTGAGAGCACCTCCTTCCCTGAGAGCCACTCCACATCCTCCTGCTCTCAGGCACCTTCACTCTCTCTAAATTCAGCTTTGGGTAAGGTTCCCAGTAGCTACCCGAACAACCTGCCAAATATTGTTTCTACCATTTCCCAGTGGTGGACCATGTGTCTTAGCTGCCATGAAGTCCTTCCGTTCAACCTAGTAACTTACCCCAAAATAGGAAGAACTTCAGATATGGAATTGCACTATGACCCAAACCTCGCTTTCCCTTTTGGCAGCTCTCTAAGCCCCTGGAGAAAAGATATTTAAGATATGATTGGCTTAAGCAAGTGGCAATCATATTAGTGTGTTTTAATTAACTGGAGCTGATCAGGGGCTACAGTTCTCCATGTTTGGGCAGGCCTGGGTCTAGGCTGTCCTTGAACTGTTGTGGAGGCTGGCTCCTCAACAGAACCCACACTCCTACAACTGTGGGCCTGGGACACCGATGTCTTTACCTAGCAATGTCCTTACCTAGCAATGCAGACTGTTTGCAAAGGCTGAAGCTCTAGCCGACATCCAGCAGAATCCACTGACAACACTGTATATAGGTAGAAGCCAGTGACCCCTATCCTGGAGTGCCTAGCATGATGCCAGGAGACAGTCACTCATGGAAATCTTTTCATTTACATTTAAGGGGGAGGTGTACACATGTGCCTGAGTAAAGAAGAAAGGGGGGCGGTGTAAACACATGCCTGAGTACAGATGCCAGCTGGCATCAGATGTCCTCCTCTATTACTCCCCACCACATTTTTTGTTTTGTTTTTGACACAGGATCTCTCACTGGACCTGGCAACGATCTGTTAGGCTAACTAGCCAATGAGCTCCAAGGAAACACCTGTTCCACCCTAGTGCTGAGGTTTCAGGCCCCACCCATGAGCACCTGTGCAAAGCTCACTGCAAGTGACAGACTTTACTTATTTACACTACTAGTCTTTTCCCTGTAGGCCTCAGCCTATCGTTACCTTCACATTGCGAGCATGAAGAAATCTTAGCATAGCCAGGAAGGAAAAGTCACTTCCTCCACAGTGCCTGAATCTGAACAAAGATTCCTTAATTATTAAGTATCTACTCAAAAACCTATTTTGTGGTATTGGCCCTTTTTAAAAGGGAACAATAAATCAACCAACAAATGGTCGCATCTTAAAAAGAAGCAGTGGATCCAATATACAAATGGAGTAGTTCCTGGGACTCAGCCAAGGCTGCTTATCACCACAGCAGCAACCCTGCAACCATGCTGCAGTCAAGGGTGAGGCAGGGTAGTAGGGCCTCCTGCATGGCAGGCTGGGGCGGGGCGGGCAGGGAAGGCAATGGTGGAAAGCTTCAGGCAAAGGCACACCCCCGCCAGCTTGTGTTCTCAGTGCTTTCTGTAAGATCCTCCTATCCCAGAAGACCCTTGGCCAGCCATTCCTCCAGCCTGTTAAGTCACTGTGCACATCCCTTAAGCTCAGTCTTTAATCAGAGCTATTGATGGAGAGGCAAACAGAAACATCAGCTGTCAGGGAAGTGTTGGGGGATATTTTGATCATACTCTGACACTCCCAAGACTGTTAATAAAGTTTACTTTGAATGGGGAGGAGGGGTCACTTCTTCACCACTTCTCTGATCATCCAGGTTCTTAACCCCAATACCTGACTCCTGAGTTTTTTTATTGATAAAGAATAATCAGATAGCCAGGCAGTGGTGGTGCACACCTTTAACCCCAGCACTCAGGAGGCAGGGGTAATCTCTGTGAGTTCAAGGCAGCCTGATCTACAGAGTGAGTTCCAGGAAAATCCAGTTTCAAACAACACAGAAACAAAAAGGATAGATGCACTAAATGCTTCAAGGAAGGTAGAAGGAACCAGGAGTACCTAGCGAGCATTCTGTCCTACCAAAAGCCCCGGGAGAACAAAGAGGGACACTAGGAGCAGCTCCAGGGGAAGGGCAGCACACTGCAGACACGTGTTCCCACCCCACACCCCAAATGCACCACACGCATGCACGCACACGCACGCACACGCACACACACTCTCGCACACACACGCACACACACGCACAGGCACACACACGCACGCACAGGCACACACGCACACACCTGCTGAGCCCAGGGAGTACAAGCAGCATTGGCCTGGTGCACAGTGTTTTGTTAGCTTGTTTGAGACTTGAACACCACTGACAGGCAGCATCACCAGGTCAACTGTTCTACACGGTCTAAAATCTGCACAAGGAAGAAAGCAGGTTAGAGTCAAACCTGAACCCAGATGTTTTCGAGGTGAGAGCTCCATGTCATACATGGACACAGACTCTCATGGTACCAGACTCACGTCTAAAGGTCACTCCATACGCAGCATGTTTGTTGTTAGCAAATGGCAATCCCTGTAGTCACTGCAATAACTATGCACACTGTCATAACCAATCACAACAGTGTCCCACCAATTCCTTTATGTCACCTCTGTAACATGATGCCCAAAAGGCAACCAGCACTCAACATCCACTCACTTGTCAACAGCTGAATCTGGCCCAAAAGACTGAGCCTACAAAGCCATGGGTGGGAGGGCTAGCCTCCAAGCGGGAAAGGCCTGACCCCAGCTCTGGAGTCAGAAGGAAGACCGTCATATACCTACAGCGTGACAGGGCCAGCAACTCAACTGTGCCTGACTAACTCTTCCTCCCAGCCCAGAAACCAGCAGCTCCTCCATCCTCTATGACCTGGAGGCAAACGGCAGTGCAGGGGGACCACAGGGCCCTAGGAGCTTGCAGATCCCAAAGCACTGGGCTGAAAGGAGCTGGCGGCCTCCCCCTGGGCAACGCTCCCCACACTGGGCACCTGCAAGGGTACAAACGACTCAGTTCCTTCCCTGGGAGCAAGACGCTGCCCCACCCAGCAGCGTGCAATCATGGGGAATTCCCTATGGCCTTCTAGACATTTTGTGACTGCCTCTGTGATGGGAGATGTTATTCTGTATATATGTTTCTCATACTGGTTAATAAAGCCCTGTGGCCAATAGGAAACAAGATAGGCGGGGCTAGGAGACCAGGAGGAGGAAAGAGGAAGTAGTAGTAGGAGTCGAGATGTAGCCCGGGAAGAAGCAGGATGCCTGCTGCGGCTCCCTGATAAGACGACCACATGGAAATACTTAGATAAGTAGAAATGGGTTAATAATTAAGACAGAGCTAGCCCATAAACAATAATGGTAACCGGCCAACAGGATTGTATCAAATACAGAGTCTCTGAGTGTTATTTGGGGCTGGCGCGGCTGTGGGCCCAGACTGGCGGGCTGGCGGAAACATACATGCTACGCCTCTGTCTTTGTTTTGCTTTGCTTTTCAAGACAGGGTTTCTCTGTGTAACTTTGGAGGCTGTCCTGGAACTCGCTCTGTAGACCAGTCTGGCCTCGAACTCACAGACATCCGCCTGTCTCTGCCTCCCGAGTGCTGGGATTAAAGGCGTGCGCCACCACCTCCTGTTTGCCTCTCATTCTGAAATGCTGCTCTCAGGTTGCCTCCCAGAGTCCAGATGGTTCTGTCAATCTGTTTTGTCACATCTTGGGGGGGGTGGGTGGACATCTGGCTTTGCTTCCAGGCGTCAAAGCAAACCACACCCCTGAAGGACCTATGGCCCAAGCGGGTGCATGTGGCTCATGGGACTGGGGCCCTCTGCTCTCGCTGAACCTGCAGCACCCAGCCAGGAGGATGAGGCCGGGCTTTCTCCTCCCTCGTCTGTGTTTGAGCAGGGTGGTGGCCACGAAGGCATCCAGTTAACACCAGTGCACACCCACAGTACACCCCGACACCCGGCCTTCGAGCCAGGCTTTCTCGTTTGCTTTCAAAACACTGGTAATTTGACACAGCCCTGTTTGTCCTCTCCAGCCTTTCCATCTCCTACAGATTAGATGCAAGCGAGGGAGGCTTCCCCAAATTTCAGAACAAAGAGATAATAAAGATACAATGTATTTTCACAACCAACTCAGGAGAAGATAACCTTTCAGACAATACCAAATGGTAACATTTTTAATACTAGAAGACACAGGAGAAACAGCTCTTCTCAAGAGGATCTCTAGAAACCAAACATACATGTGTCCTCCCTACTCACCCCAACAATGGGACAGCTCTCAGGTCAATGGAGATGGTCAATTAAGGCATGGCTTGAGGATGTGTTAGTTACTTTTCTCTATGCTCTGACAAAAACAAACAAAAGCAGCCTAAGGAAAAGAGGGCTGATTCCAGCTCATATGTGGGGCACACGGGATAGGGAGGCACGGCTCATTACTTGAGGCACCCAGAATAGGGGAGACGTGGTGACAGCAGCATGATGCCAGGACCAAAACCGAGAGTACAGATACTCGGCTAGCTCTCTCCTTATTCAGCTGGGATCCAGCCTATGATATGGCATCACCACATTCACAGTGGGTCTCACATCCTCAGTTAAACCTCTCTGGAAACAATTACCTACATGTACCCAGGCCTGTGTTTCCATGGTGATTCTAAATCCAACCCAAGGCATGGAGAGACGGCTCAGTGGTTAAGAGCAAACACTCTGCTTACTACAGAGGACCCAAGTTTGGTTCCCAGCACCCAAGTCAAACAGCTCATAGCCACCTGTTAACTCCAGCTCCAGAGGAATCCAACGGTCTGTTCTGCCCCCAAGGACACCTACATTCATGTGTACTTACACATATATATACACATGTTACACACTCATGAGTGCATTTACACACACATGCATACAAATAAATCTTTTTTAAAAAATAAGTAAATGCAGTCTAGTTAACTCAGACAGTTGCCCATCCCAGATTGGGATGTGCCAATGATATTTCCAGTTTCCAGGATGGACAGTTTTCCAGAGCCTTGTCTGTAGCTCTGACAGTACTGGCTCTGCAGAGCAATGCCGAGCAAGCACTCGGGGTTAGAACTACAGAATCAAGTGCAGCTGGGGGAGAGCAGGCAGAAGGCAAGCCCCTGCATTCTCTGCCAGCAGCAGAAAGTGGCAAGACTTCCAGACCTGCGACAGACAAGACAGACACAGGGAACACAGGCCTCACAGCTCATAAAAGCTGAACTCTGTTCTGTTAAGATGTAGTGCTGACTGAAACTGTCACTGCTCTGAGCTGAACACTTATAAATGCATCTTCTACTTGTTGGAAAGCTTCCAGATACTCTGAAGAGAATGCTATATATCTACCATCAGCACTCTGAAATGAACCATGTATTATACACACACCCATCCTCCAGTTCCTAGCTATCAAGGTCCAGGGTTCTGCATCCTACTGGGTGCTTCTAAGAGGACCAGGAAGGAAAGAAAACAGCTGGGAGGAAAGGGAAGAAACACTCCAGCCCCTGGAGCTGAAAACCCCAATGCTGGTACGAGTGCTGGCTGCTCAAGTCTTCCAAACAGGGACACAACGAAACAGGGTGCCTTGTGCTAGCACTTAGAGCAGCCAGTGCTCCTCGCTGTCCATCACCAGAATGCAGAACGTTGCCTATAGCTGTGGAAAGACAGCTACACTGTGCAGAACTCTGCTGTCACTGGGGAATTCCATCCAGACCCCTGAAAACCCAAGGGCCAGGGTAAAATTCTAAGCAGTTCTGGGATAGAAGTAGGCAAACAGTATGTGGCCGCGGTGGCCATCTCTCTCTATGTGTCTCTCTGCAGGGCTGGAGCAAAGGTCTGGAGGTGCCAGTTATTTCTAGTTCCCAAGTCTCATGACAGGTAAAAGCAATTAGTTTGGTTATTTTCTAAACTGTGCATCCAAACTGGACACTGATAAACACAACCCACATTTGTCCCCTACATGATGAGTCCTATTTGAGGTGAAAATAACATCCACACATCACCTAAGAATTCACTCATTCAAAGACAAGCAAGCATCTGGGTGTCGTCTTCTCTTGTCTCCAGGAGGCAGGAGAGAGTGGTTCCTCTCTAGAGCCTGGCTTTGCAGAAGGGAAACATAATCACCATTGTTTTGTCAATGTCACAGGGCTTGTAAAGGACTGATAAAGACACCCATGACCTGACCTGCAATGTCATGCCAGATGTGTACACAAAGAAATGAAACTCTACCCCCACATGAAGGCTTTCATATCACCAACAGTGGAACTGATCCAAATCCATGTATGAGGACATTAATTCAGGTTCGTCCACACAGAGAGATTCTACACAGCGGCAAAAGGAAACCGGATGAACTGCTAACATAGGCAACGCTATGGAAGAGGCCAGAAATGTGCTGAGCGAGAGCCAAGAACAGAGTAAACAGCTACTGACCAGCGTACGAAGGTCAAAGACAGGCAAGCCCAACAGGATGATGCCCAGTGTAGAGCCAAGGAGGTCAGGAGACTGGCAACACGGCTTAGAGGGGGCCCACCATGTGCAAGGCCTTGGGTTCGTTCCCACCACCACTGGGAGGAGAAACAGAAAAGGGCAGCAGGGTCTGAGGGTCCTCGCGTTCTTGTTCTGAGTGCTGACTAAACAGGAGCACAACTGTCAAACCCACCCCCTCAACACCCCAGCTCTGCATTTGATTGGACGTAAATGGCATCTAAAAACTGCCTGGGGGGGGGGGGGGACAGGATAAGCCACACATACGGTCATCTTACCAAAGGAAGTGCCTTGAAATGAGCCCAAGAAGGGTGAAGGAGGCAGCATGCTACACTGTCCGAGCACAGCCGGGACACACTACTAGGGGGCGGGCTAGACACCGCTCAAAGCCGAGTACACTGGGACTCACAGCCAACACAAAAGGACAGACGTTTACAGACGAAAACACCCTGAAACTGAGGGAAAAGTCAAGGGCACGGATTTCTACACACAACAAAATTGTCCTTCAGAACTTAAACAGAATAAAAAGAGTTTTCCAGACAGATGATGTTGCCCATAGCCTCACCCTAAAAGGAGGGTTTTCAAAAAGTTTCAAACAAATGTTTTCAAGTTGCAGGGCCTTGAGCCTAGATAAGACAATACACAGGAGAAAGAGTGCTAAGACAAGGAAAGAGGCGGTGCTGGCTGCGTCACTAATACTGATGCACAGCCTGTGGCATTGAAGATGTGCAGCAAAGCGCTCCCAGGCTGTCGTCGGTGGCAGAAGCCCGTGCATCTGTTTACTGTGAGTGCGCACCTCGTGCACCCGCATGAATGCACCCGTGCATGCACGCAGATGACACAGGAGGATGCCGGAGTCCCACGATATCCCTCTTCCTTACTCCCTTTAAGCGGGGTCTCTCCAGCCCCCACAGTCCTGCTCTCTAAACACACAACCACACCTAGCTTTTTACATGGTCCTAGGGTTAGCATCAGACCCACATCTGCACAGTGAGTGCCTTATACCCTGAACCGTCTTCCCAGATTCAGTGAAGACCCTGTCTCAAAATAAATAAAGTGGAAAGTGATTAAGGAAGATATCTACACTCACACCTCAAAATAATTGAATGTAGCATAGAATTTTACTTTTTATTAATTTTATCCAAGTGTTAAAACGTCTCCATTGTGTTCTTCCACACAGGGAGTTGTCCCGGCGCTATGGTGAGCACCCAGGTGTGTAGACGCCTCCATGACACATGGCTCCTCTACAAAATGAAGTCAGACACGGCAGGAAGTGTTCATAACCATTCCCTCTGATCTATTACTCACAGCCTCCGTCAGCAGTTTCTCATTCAGCTGGGGATAATTTTACAGCTTTCACAGTGGCTTGCAGTGAGCACATGGGGACTGCCTTTGGCACTCCGAACATCAGCCCCTATACCTCCTGCTTCCGGGCTGCAAACACCTGCAGTGTGCCCTGCACCTGCTCTGCGGGTCTGTGTGACCAGGTGACCGGGCGCTCTGGCCCACAGAGCCCACAGACTGAGCTGCATGGGCTACCATTTCAGTCCTCAACAAGTACTGTGACTTTGTTAAAATCTGTGCACACAGACACGGTGGCCTTCTCAGTAGAGGAGTGGTGAGAGGGTTCCTGAGAGGCTTGTGAGGAAAAGAATCAAGCCCTCCTTTACTGCAAAAGCAGCATGCCTCAAGCAGGCCACTCACCAGCAGAGATCGGAAGGTGCTTGCTCTCCACACAATACTAGAGACAAGAAAGCAGGATGAGTGCACAGGAACCCTCTGAGGCACAAAGTTCCAAAGTGGTGGTGGGAGCCTCCTAGTGTGGCTAGGGCACCAATCTCAGAGTCCAAGGAAGCAGGGCTGAGCATCAAAGGTGTGGGGCCAAGCAGCTGCAAATGTGCTTGCTTTGCTCCCCACATGAGCCTTCCTCTTGCTGTCTTCTTCTTCCTGCCTCCCCCCCCCACACACACACCCAAGACAAGGCTGTCCTGGACTCACTCTGTAGACCAGGCTGGCCTCAAACTTAGAGATCTGCCTTCCTCTGCCTGGGAATAAGGGGTGACCACCATGCCCATGCAAGCTTAAAGAATGAAGTAGTAGCATGTCAATGTCCCATCTGATCAGACCAAAGGCAAGAGTCCGCATGTCCTGTTGTCCCCACAGCCGCTAAGCTTGCTGCCTTCTGCACCAGCCAGTGTAAGTGCAGAGGACAGAGGGCCCGGGCACGGGACGGACAGGGTAGAGGATGCAACATGGGCACGGGACGGACAGGGTGGAGGATGCTCCATTCCTTCTGAGCAGTGATAGAACGGCTGGAACCTAATGATTTCCACAACCTACATTCCTCCAAAAAGTATGTAACATTCCAAAAGAATGGGTAGTCAGAGGTGATGCAGCTGTGAGCTCTCTCACTGGCTACAATGGCAGCTCAGACTTGTGAGTCTGGAAGTAGTTTTTAGATCTTAGTTCCACATCCAGAAGGCAGCTGCAACATCATGGCCTTTGGGGACAGGGCAAGACAGGAAGTGTGTGGGCAGGGCTGACTAAGAAGCCGTTCTGCTGAAGAGCATCCATCAGAATTCTCCCTGAACACAGGCCATGAAAAAGCTGTCAGGCAAGAAGAGAGAAAAGACGGGGAAAGACGTAGGATGGAGCATGATTAACAACGGAGCAAACACTTGCCATGGGTACAACTGCTAATGTCTGGGCAGGAAGCAGCTAAGGGAAACCATCACAACACAATGGCAGAAGACACATCTACACCATCTTACACATTTAATGAGGACAGGGGCAAAGCGCTTCACGCAGGATTTTGAATCATGTCAACAGTGAGTCAGCCAGCTACAATTCCGCCTGTGGCTAGAAGTCCTCATTTGCAGTTTGTCACAGAAACACAAACAGGTGGATGATGCCCAACCTTTGTCTCCACAGAGAACCCAGCCATGTTGAGAAGGACAGAGAAGGCTGCTGGCAGAGGAAGCCACCTACACAAGAGCACGGTGCTGTCAGGACATGAGGGAAGCATACCAAGGAATGACAGTGACACCCTAACAGGCCCGTGTTCAAACAGCACCTTAACAGATGACCAGTGTTATCACGTCAAAATGTGACTGCCCCAAGCTGAGGGTCACTGCAGAGTGACCCCTCCCGAGCGCCTTCCAGGTATACTATGTTCTCGGAGTTTCCACACCTGACCCTGAAGATCCCAAGAAAGGCAGAGCACACTGACGCATGCCAACACCACTGTTCAGCACATCCCAAAGTAAAGCTATACAGAACTCCGGGGGGGGGGGGGCACAGAGCGGAGGCAGAGATCTACAGCCTACACAACCACAGGAACCAGCGGCAGCCCAAGAAAAGCTACACGGCTACCCTCACTCAGGGCCCTGAGGGTGCAGGCCTGGGTGGAAAGAGCGATCTCCACGCCTAGCACTCACAGTTCACTGAGCAATATGCCACGTGTGGCCCCTAAAGTTTCCCAACAGCTAGCAACTTGAAGAGGAGGCACAGATCCTAGCAACGCTAACTGCAACCCACAAACACAGCACTATACATAAGTACTGGGCTCCGTAAACACATGTACCTGAACCCCCACTACAAACACAGCACTGAAAGACAAGTGTCAGCCTAGGGAGGTAGAGGCAAGGGGATCTCTATGAGTTTGAGGCCAGCCTGGTCTACAAGGAAAGTTCCAGGACAGCCAGGGCAGCCAGGGTTGTTACACAGAGAAGCCCTCTTTTAATAAAAACCTAAACCCCCCCCCTCAAAAAAAAAAACAAACTAACAACAACAACAAAAAAAAAACTGGGGAGGGGAGGGAAAGAGGGAGGAGGGAGGGGAGGGAGGGAGAAGGGAGGGGGAGGGAGGGAGGAGAAGGGAGGGAGGGAGGGGGAGATAGGGAGGGGAAGGGAAGGGGAGGGAAGGGAGGGAGGGAAAGGGAAGAGAGGCGATGGAAGGAGGGAGGGAGAAGGGAGGGGGAGATAGGGAGGGAGGGAGGGAGGGAGGGAGGGAGGGAGGGAGGGAGGGAGAGGAGGGAAGGAGGGGAAGGGAAGGGAGGCGATGGGAGGAGGGAGGGAAGGGGAGGGAGGAAAGGGGAGGGAAAGGGAGGCGATGGGAAGAGGGAGGGAAGGGGAGGGAGGAAAGGGGAGGGAAAGGGAGGCGATGGGAAGAGGGAGGGAAGGGGAGGGAGGGAAGGGGAGGGAAAGGGAGGCGATGGGAGGAGGGAGGGAGGGAGGGAGGGAGGGAGGGAGGGAGGGAGGGAGGGAGGGAGGGAGGGAGGGAGGGAGGGGAAGGGCGGCAGCTGTCCACGCCATCTCATCTCTCTAGTTCATAGAAAGCAGCTCACAAGGCATGTGTGCAGTCCAAGTGTACAGAGCCCTCACCAGGGCAGCAATGGGGGCTCTCCGGAGAAAGAACCAGAGCAGGAGCCTTGTTTTGTTGGAAAGAGATCCCAGTCCCCAAGTTCACTGCTCGGCAGGAAGATCTATAAAAACCTGTTTCATTTGTTCACTACAAACCCAGTGTGACAGGCACAGGAACAACACTCTGAAAGGAGCTAGGCCCTAAAGCCTGCTTGATGGAGCAGGAACACGGCTGCGTGTGGTCCCTAGGAGCCCGTGGGGACTGCGGCCTGCGGCCGCCCTCACCTCTGCATGAGAAGGGGCTCCAATGGCAAAGTGGGTTCACAGTGGACAGCACGTCCTGGCCTCAGCCCATGCAATGGTCCCTCAGCTCCCTGCCAACTGCGTCACGCGCACCAAAGCTCCCTCCCTCCCTCCCACACTAAGTGGTAACGATTCCCACAGAACTTACTTGGAGCCTCCGCCTTCAGAGGCATGGTGCCTCCCATGCCCAGCCTTAGTTAGGGAAAAGGAGACCTGGCAAGTCGGCCCATCTCCCGCTCCTAGCTGGCATCTCCTGCTAAACCGCCAGTGCCCCAATCTGTCAGGCAAATTCCTAAAAGCCCAAAAGCCCCTGCTCTCAGCTCCCAGTAGACCCTGCGCTTGAGGCTCATCATGAAACAAGGGAACTTTAATAATGAATTCCCAGCTGAAACAACAGTTGGCATTTCCCTTCAATCCCCCATAAAACTAGAGTTTATATACCTAAAGGTGAAAAAGCAATGCCTTAAATTTAACTAGAAACAAATATTCCACCAGTGTCAAACTGATAAATTATTTAGGAAAGGGCTCAATCAGCCAGGCAAGAAAATACAGTCCAATACAGCCTGGTAGCCTATGGAAATAAAATCACAGTGGTTTTTCTAATTTTTTTCCTGAACCAAATTCACCTTTATCCGTATCTGATTTTGAATCACCACAGCCAGAAAAGGAAGGAGGAAGTGTGGGAGCTTTGGCGCTAACAAGGAACATGTCGTGTGCCGGGCACCACTGGCACTGTAAGCTATGGCCTGCTCCTTCTGCTACTGAGATTATCACCCATCTATTCCCACCCACATCAACGTGGAAGCTGATGTGATTTCAGCAAATATGAATGAAATGACCTCACTGCACATTGCTCAGCCTCTATGAGTGATGCAATAAAGTGGGGTCTTTCCATCGGGTCTTGGGATTAGTATCATCCCCACTGTTTTGTTGCAGATGGCGCATCAGCCTCTCTTCATTACTGCAGAGGCATAGAGGTCTGCAGAGTGCAGTAAAGTGCTGCGTGTTTAGCTTTGCGATGCTGCAAAGGATCCTGATTTACAGCTGGGGACCATGTACCTTGCACCACACATCTGAGCTACGCAATTACCTCTTCTTGCTCTGTGCAAACTCTTGCCTGCAGCATGACCTCTGCGCCTACTGAGAGGCTCCGCATTGAAGCTGGGCCTCCTTACTCGACCCTCCACTCATAGGGAGGCATCTAAGCAGAAGAGGATGCAAAGCACGCCAAGCTCTTACAGCACATCCCTGCATTTGACAGAGGTATGCCGGCGACGTATGTTACTATAGGCTATTTCTAAAATAGAGGAGCCCCACTAATGGCATACATCAAGAAATTCTGAGACACTTTTAGCATGTGTGAAAATGAATGCATCAGCTCTGGCATCCAAGAAGAAATAGGCTGGTGTCTGTGGCTGTGGCATAGCTTCCTGAGGGTGAGGAGAGACTAACGGCCTCTTGCTGAGCTGCTGTGTCTTACTCTGACATCTCCTAAGCATGCAACAGCCCTGAAACCGTGCCCACCTCAAGCTCCCCATTGGATTTTATGGGTCTGTTTCTGAAACTTGCTGCTTTTAACCAGTCGTCCCCCACTAGAGTCCCCTGGACCCTGCACGCACCGTCCCAGCTCCTCCACTGCCTCGTCCTACAAGTGACTCACACTACTGTCCCAACGTCTAGATCATTTACTGCATGTAAATGTGACCAGCCTTAAGTCACCATGCCATGGATCAGATTTGCTCTGGGACAGAGACTTAGACAAAAAGAGGGCTGGAGAGATGGCTCAGAAGTTAAGGGCACTGGCTGTTCTTCCAGAGGACCCAGGTTCAATCCCCAGCAGCCACATGACAGCTCACAGCTGTTGGCAACCCCTAGTCCATCTGGCCTCAGAGGGCACTATAACGCTCATAGGAAGCTGCCCTAAAAGAAAAGGCTCCAACTTCAGAGGGTTCTGTCCACTGTCTGCTAGTGCGAACTAACTAACACCCAATCTCATGTGAACTAACTAACACCCAATCTCATGCGAACTAACTACCACCCAATCTCATGTGAACTAACTAACACCCAATCTCATGCGAACTAACTAACACCCAATCTCATGCCAAGCTACGTGAATAATGAAGCTGGCATGAGCACGAACATGAATGAACGAACACTAAACATTATTAATGTGCTCAAATCTTAAATGTGTAACCTGAATGATTACTTCCCCCAAAGACTAATTCTCTAGAAGAAGGAAACAACAATTAGAGTCACTAAGAACATCACAAGATCTGGGGCAATCTGGGAGCACTGTGTAAACACACACTGGAGGATGTGAATGGGCGTGGCCTGACACAGCCGATGCTAGACAACAAGCGATGGTGCACAGCAGATCAGCTAACATCCAAGCACGGTCTGCAGACGCCAAGGAGGCCACTCCACCCATGTGCTCCCTCAGCACTAGCCCACCAGCTGACGTGCTGGGCGCCTGCAAACCCTCAAAGAAGCTATTCATTCTTTCATGGGGACACTGGCGTCTCAGCTACTTTTAAGGAAACTCTCCAACCCTAAACAACGGCCAACTGCATTACACTATTTGGGATTTTTATATAAACCACCAGAAATTACAGATTTGAAAGACAAAAGGCAAATCCCTGAGAACCTGACTTCAAAAGAAAAAAAGACCCAAATGTAAAACATGAACACCCAGAACTCCCCAAATGACCCGGAACCTCACTACCAAGTGCTACAGCATACATCACCCCAGAGCATTGCTGGAGAACAGAAGTGTGTTTGTGGCTATTTCCTGGCTTGAATAATGTAAATAATGTACAAAGAGGCCCCGGATTCCAGCTCTGTGGCTAAGTAGTTCACCAATCAGCTCCTGGTGGGCAGGGTAAGTGGGGAGGCTCCAGAGACCCTTTGCTTCTTTCACTCATAGCTGAAAGGTGCAAGTCAGACAAGTCAGACGCAGGAGGTGCGCACGGCTAGGTCCACCTGGCCACCACGCCTGTGTCCTGACAGCCTACGGTCATTCCAGAGTCATGTTTCACACAAAGCTGAAAATACAGGCATTTCCACCAACACTCACTAATCCTTCAAGCCAGTTAGTGAGAGAGGCAAGGGAAGAGGCCTTTGGACTGACAGACAGCTAAGGTCTCAGCAGCGATGTGGCAGAGTTAACTTCCATGCCGGTTTTCTTAAAAATAAAAACTGTCCAGAGATAAGCAACAAAGACATATTGATTGGCATCTGACTATGCCTAAAAGGAATCTCACCTTCTGTATTAAGCTGAACACATAATAGGTGCTAGGTGCCCTTCCCCTGCATCTCAATACTTAAGGCAGAAAAGCTCGCTCTAACTCATGTTGTGGAAAATGACTGAAAATTCATTTTTCTGTGCAAAATTAAAACCTTAAAGAGCACTCGGCAAGGTAGTGGTGGTGTACGCCTTTAATCCCAGCACTGGAACAGCAGGGTTACACAGAGAAACACTGTCTCAACTTTTTATACGTTTTCTAGGGGAAAGTTACACCAAACAAACAGCCCATTGCATGCGCCACCCACTCACGAGCTGCAGTGGGAGGCTGCACCCACAGGGACTGACAGGAAACAGCAGCCTTGAGGGGCAGGCACTTCCTGGACGATCTGGTAAGAAGCCAGCTTGAAGCAAGGAAGCCATGACTGAGAACAGAAAGGAAAACAGCAGCTTACCCTTGGCTGCCAGTTCTCATACTGCTTCTGTAGATTTGCACCAATGGTTTCCAGCGCTTTCTGGGGACCCATAGACAGAGGATCTGTAGAAGCAACAAAAACAGTTCAGTAAGTGTGCACATCCTCTTCACACACGTCCAAGCCTCAGTTTTATCTGTGCTCAACCAGAAGCAGAGCTGATAACGCACACTGAGCAGGACAGGCTGGTTTACTAAATGATCCAGGGCAACCCCTCAGCCTGGCAGCCACTCCTGGTCAGCACCCGCCATCCCTCCCATTCTCTGCTGCTCTCAGGGGCAGAGAGGCGGGCTGTGATTCTATTGGGATTCCAAATTAAAACTGCCGCCCTCGTGTATGCAGGGAGGGAGGGAGGGAGGGAGGGAGGGAGGGAGGGAGGGAGGGAGGGAGGGAGGGAGGGAGGGAGGGAGGGAGGGATTTTCATTTGGATTATCACTTGTACAAATACACACAAACACCCCTGGTTTTGCATTTAGATCGTCGCACTTTCTACCGGTTTTTCATTTAGATCTTCACTTCTCACCACCCTGGTTTTGCATTTAGATCGTCGTCACTTGTACAAATACACACAAACACCCCTGGTTCTCTGCTTAGTCACTGAGCAGCTTCTATGCTAGCAACCATTAGCCTACAGTTCTCATACCTGTCCGTCTCAAGACCCCTTGCCAGTCTTTAAACATCTGATGACCCAAAGAGCTTTTGTCTATTGATTACACCATATTAGAATATGAGAGCCAGATAGAAGGATCACAAGTTCAAGGCCAGCCTATGCTACAAAAACAATGAAAAAAATGAGAGATAAAAGGAGTATTTAATTCATATAGGAAAATTATTTTATCTTCATTCATTTAAATATGACAAACTGGGACTGGAAAAGGGCTCAGCACTTAAGTGCACTTGTTGTTCTTGCAGAGGACCTGGGTTCAAGTCCCAGCATCCTCATCATAGCTCACAACCATCCCTAACTCCAGTTCTTGAAAATCTGATGCCTTCTGACCTGGGTCAGGCATGCATGCAGTACAGACATGCATGTGAGCAAAACACTCATATATGTAATCATGTTTTTTTAAATTAAACATGATAAATTCACTGTCTTAACTTGAATATTTATAATGAAAAATAATTATGATCTCTCCAAAACTTAGAGATAGGCTAAGCTGCAGTTCAGGGTGAGTGTGTGAGGGTGAGTGTGTGAGTGTGAGTGAGTGTGAGTGTGAGTGAGGGTGAGTGTGTGTGAGGGTGAGTGTGAGTGTCTGAGGGTGAGTGTGTGAGTGTGTGAGTGTGTGGGTGTGTGGGTGAGTGTGTGAGTGTGAGGTTGTGTGAGTGTGAGGGTGTGTGAGTGTGTGATGGTGTGTGAGTGTGAGGGTGAGGTTGTGTGAGTGTGAGGGTGTGTGAGTGTGTGATGGTGTGTGAGTGTGAGGGTGAGTGTATTGAGTGTGTGATGGTGTGAGTGTGAGGTGTGTAGGTAGGTTGTGAGTGTGAGGGTGTGTGAGTGTGAGGTTGTGTGAGTGTGAGGGTGTGTGGTGTGAGGGTGAGGTTGTGTGAGTGTGAGGGTGTGTGAGTGTGTGATGGTGTGTGAGTGTGAGGGTGAGGTTGTGTGAGTGTGAGGGTGTGTGAGTGTGTGATGGTGTGTGAGTGTGAGGGTGAGGTTGTGTGAGTGTGAGGGTGTGTGTGATGATGTATGAGTGTGAGGGTGAGTGTGAGTGTGAGTGTGTGATGGTGTGTGAGTGTGAGGGTCAGTGTGAGTGTGAGGTTGTGTGAGTGTGAGGGTGTATGGTGTGAGTGTGAGTGTGAGTGTGGATGGTGTGTGAGTGTGAGGTTGTGTGAGTGTGAGGGTGTGTGAGTGTGAGTGTGAGGGTGAGTGTGAGGGCGTGAACGAGGGCGTGGGTGGGTGGGTGGGTGTGGATGAGAGCGCACATGCACTGATCTACCAGAAATCCCTTCCATCAGTTTTATTTCCTCAGAAATTATGCCATGAGGAGAAGAGCCATGAAAGGGGAGAGAGCAAAGGGTAAGAGGAACAGAATCATCTGCCATCACTGCGGGAATGCCAGCCAGAGTCAGGTGCAGGCTCACGGCTATAACCCTCTTGGCAAACCCTATCTCCTAAAGCTTGTGTGGCTTCATTTTGTCTCAAGTGAACTGGGAAGGGAGTGGTAAAGGGGGTGACAGGGCAAGGGCTGGAAGAGAGATGTTGCATCATGCTAAAGCTTTTGGGTTTTGGCTGTTGTCTTCAGCATAAACCCTCTGGCTCTCACAGGCCTTAAACATGATATGGAAAAGAGCGTGGCTGGGCACCTCCCAGCCTAGGATAGATGAAGCTCTCTGGTGACCTGGCCCAAAGCCCTATACGGCACCCACAGTACTACCGGTCAGGCAATAGCAACACTTGTGTTCTTTCTCCTTTGCTTACTGTCATCGTCACACGTGTACCCTGCCGCGGTGCCCAGGCAGACTATCCTTCTGAAGCACTGCATTCTGCCACCACCACTGCCATCACTGACAGCACTCTGGAAGGCTCTGTGAGACCTACACAGGCTGGTGGGCTCCTGTGTCTGGTTCTGATCCTATAAAGCAGGACCCCAAAAGGAGAGAAGAAGTCGGCTACGCCCAGACACTCCACTCACATGGGCATCAAAGAGAACACACGCTGCCAAGAGCGTGCCAGGAGCGGGAATGTGGCTGCCCTTGGCTCCAGGCCATGCTCTGTAGGGTCTGGTATCATAGGTGCAGGAATGTGGCTGTCCTTGGCTCCGGGCCATGCTCTGCAGGGGTCTGGTACCATGGGGGCAGTGGGTTTGGGAAAAGCCATCTGAAGCTGACCATGTACTTGGATTAAGTGCAGCCTCCTGGATGCAGGCTGAACCACAGACTCCTGTATGTAGGCCATGTTCAGCCTCCCATACGCAGACTGTGCCACAACAGAAATACAAAAGCAGAAGTAACACACAGCCCCCAGCTCAAAGAACCTTTGTAGTTCTTTGTGCCTTGTAGTTAGCAGACACTTAAGCATTTGCTAATTGACTTATTAGTAGAGTACTGCCTACTGGATGGTGTGTAAATCAGAGTCTTTCAAGGATCCCTACATTAATTAGTTGCATAACCTTGAATGACTAATTTTTGATTAGAAAATACATAATAGCAAAAGGGCTACTTTGAAATTAGGAATGGCTCTTGATGACTGTATCTTATTAATCATAATGTCATCTCTCCATTTTATAATTAGTGGCAAACCCAGTGCAAGGCCTGTCTCCTCACTGAGCTTCAGGACAAAGCGGACCACAAGGCTGTGTTGGGCAGGTGCACTGCAGTCTGCCTCTCGGGAGGACCTTTCAGCCCTAGACTGGCTGGGATCCTAGGGCATCCACAGCTGGTCTTGTCCTCTAAAACACCTCACTGTCCCAGTGACTGCAGAACAGACCACGGCCTGCTAGGATCAAAACCAGGATCTACAATACTTTACAACCTGCTTGGGGGCTTGGACGGGATCCAGGACTTCAAACACAGCCTCTGGGTTTGTGTCCACTGAAAAGGAGTGAGAGAGCACAGGTGGCTGCGTGTGCTATCCTCCCTCAAAGGGGAACAGGCACTAACCTAAGATACTGGCACAGCAGGACAGAGAATGAGGTGTTCCAAACCAGGAGTCCCCAAAGCAGAGGCTCCAACTGCCTCTGGAGCTATGCCACAGCCCAAAGAGCCACTGGTCACAGCGAACCCCAACTGCCCACCTCGCCTGCAACTCCAAGCTCAACCCTGCCAAGGCAGGTCACTGTCCTGTGTGCAGCAATTATGTCCACTTCCCCTTCGCCATACTGGTCTTCACAGCCACGTGGTGACTGGCTGTGACCTGCAGTGCCAGTCTGCTCTGCCTAGCCAGTAGCAGACTCTGGGCATGTGCTCTGCAATCAATACAACCAGACCAAGAACAGACAGACACACTGTCTCAGTTCATCTGCAGGGCCTCTGGGCAATGGGGGCCACTTGTCCAAATAACTCTGTGGGGCTAACAGGAGCACCATGCCTGGGACAAAGCTCTTCTGCTAGCTCACAAACCCGCAGCTCCAGAGCCCTTGTCTCCATTCAGCAGTGTGGTCTGCATCCTGCTGTCAGGCCAAGCATCCCACACAAGCACAGGAAGCACCATTTAGTGGACTGTATTCGTATTACTGCTGTAGCATTTAATGAAACCATAAAACCCAAAATCCTCTAGTGCTTTTCTGAAAAGAGACAGGAGCCATTCCCAAAAGGCAGAGCAGTGTTTGTAAAGCAGAGCAATGGGGAACAAGGTCCCCAAGAGCTTTCAATTCCTGGGGACCTGCCACTGCTGGCATTCACAGCTCATGCCTGACATCTGGGAGAGGTGACAGAAAGGTCTGTGCCTTCTCCTTAGCTTCTCCTCAGAGACCCTTGACTGACTCTCTCCAGGCAGCCTTGGGTCCTCTGTCATGTCCTCAGGTGGTGCAAATAACAACACAAAAGCCACCACGCACAGGTCCAGTATTCTTCAGGCTCCACCCAGACCCCTCATCTCTGAGACTGGAGCACTCTCAACCCAGCACAGGCAGCTCAGTGTCCCCTTCCTACCAGGCCACACTCACAGCTCCCAGCAGAGCTCTGGGCTGTGCTTCAACATCTAGCAGACACACTAAAGGTCTGATCTGTTAGATGGAATGAGAACACATGTATTCTACTATCTGATGTCTGCAAGACATCAGCCTGACTGTACAGCAATCCCAGAGGCCAGCAGGCTCAATAACAGCTAATGAGGCACTTGCTATGCCCCTCTCCGTCCACACAGGCGGGGGCAAGAGGCACTTGGCACCCAGCTGTGTTGAGAGGGGGAGTACCAGCTAATGCTATGATGTAAAGACGGCTCCTCAAATCCTGTCGGAACATAGCCCAGGGCCTGAAGTGCCAAGAGTTGGAGCATGCAGGGAAAAGAGATTAAGTCACAAGGGCATAGTACCTGAGTTTAGCATTGGACACCTTCTAAAAGGAGCTGCAAGTAACTCACTACACCCTTTTGTCCTGACCCAAGTGAAACAGTGATCAAGGCATCATCATCATCATCATCATCATCATCATCATCATCATCATCATCATCATCATCATCTCAGAGGCAGGAACCAGACACCAGACACAACATGTGCCACCATCTTGAGTTGAGTTTTACATTCTACAGAATTGTGAACCATAAACTTCCATTATTTACTAAGAATTACCTAGTCTCCTGTTTGCCAAGGGCCAATCTCTGCATGGGTCCCAGTAAGTCCCCTGGAGCCTTGAGGCAGGCAGCACCCTTAGCTCCTCTCTACAAGAGGGGACAAGGCTCAAAGCAGCTAAGGAGGTGGAGTAAGGCTGGGATGAACGGCGCTGGGGTCTTGAGTAAACGATTCTTTGATTTCTAGTGACAGCACACACAAAATGCTGTGCATCTTTTTACACCACCACATATTTGAAAGTCCATGGATGGCAGCCAGCCCCACACCAGTGACTATTCCCCACCGTCATCCTGGGATCTGTGAGCAATCCTGTTCTTACACCCACCTTCCTCTCCACACCCCGAGGGTCCAAATTCTGCTCCCTCCCTCCAGTCACTGTTGATAACGTGCACATGGCCACTCAAGTCCCAAGTCTACACGAGTCTTCTCCACCAAGACAGACCTTCCCAGCTTTCTGGTGGTCGCCGACCCTGAGGACTCCAGAAGAGCCTACCCATGTAAATTACACATCCTTTCCCTCCCCAGCTGACAGGCCATACCTGAACCTAAAGCACTGTCTGGCAACACCTTTTCTGGAGAACAGAGCACGCAAAGGATTCCCTAGTGCTAACAAGCAAGTGTTAGCTCAGGGACAAACGGCCAATGATGGACGGGGTAGATGAAGTCCACAGACCACCTCACATGGCTGCAGAGCACAGCAGCCTCATTACAGCAGCTGTCTTCTGAACCCTGCAGGCCAAACCTCAGGGCCACCATAGAGCCAGGCTGCTGTGGGAGACCTAATCAGGGCCATGCTAGCCAAACTGTGCTGCAGAAGACAGGCCTCCCCACGTTCCACCCCATAAGGAGCAAGCTATTGAGAGACTCCTTATGGGGTGAGCCTAGCCCTGAAGAGCTCCCAAGCAAGTCAATGAGCTTTGGAAACTCACTCCCCACCCAAGCATCAGCTGAAGCAAGCCGCTAACATTCCTTCTTCTTACCCCACATTGTCAAGTCACACAGCCCAGCCCAGGCCCTCCTCTTAGTAAAAAACAAATACAAAGTTCTGGACTTAGGAAAAGCATATATCCTGAACGGATGAGTCGGGTGTGGTGCTGCCCAACTGTGACCCAGCACTTGGGAGGGGGATGCAGGGGGTCTTGCGGCTGAGGCCAGCCTGGTCTACACGGTAAATTCCAGGGCAGTCAAGGCTGTTACACAGAGAAACAGTATTTATTGTACACATTTTCATCGCCCACCTCTCCTCATTTATGAAAGGCAGTAGGTATGGCTGGCCTCGAACTGCACTATATAGAACAGAAACTAATAAGAGATCTACCTGCCTCTGCCTCTGCCTCTGCCTCTGCCTCTGCCTCTGCCTCTGCCTCTGCCTCTGCCTCTGCCTCTGCCTCTGCCTCTGCCTCTGCCTCTGCCTCTGCCTCTGCCTCTGCGCTAGGGTTAAAGGAGTGTGCCTCTATCAACCAGCTCCAGTTTTGTAAAATGAGCAGTCTCCATCCTTAATGTAGGTTCCCAAGGCCACCATGTACTCACAGAACAACTCAGAGCAAACTCTTCTTCTGTATCTCAGCTTCCTCAGCTTCCAGGTCAGCATTGTGAGGTATATTTCAGCTTAATGCCCTTTAATGCTGGCTTTTTTTTTTTTTTTGGCAACATGGTATTGTGAAAATATCCTTTATAAGAAGTATTTTGAAAGACTGTTATATGAAAATGATATACAAATATTGAAGGTTGTCTATAATTTATTTTCATTAGTATAATTAAAATTTTTGAAATATTAAACACTCACAAGTGACAACAAAACAAACAAAAAAGCAGGCAGGAGTAGTGAGCTATGTTAGCAGGTAGGCAGATGCACTTGCCACAAGCCCGGCAAATCCCATCTCTGGGGCCCACTGTGAATGAAAGGAGAGAACCGCCCCCACATCTACACTGCTGCATGGGACACGCATGTGCACACACAAACGCAACCGCGATGTCCTGATGTGGGACTTGATGGACATTAAATCGTCCTTAGTGCACTGAAAGCATGAATACACTGTTATCATCTGATACGTGACATAATGCTATGATTAAAATACATCAATTCACCTTTACTATAAATATATTTGCATACAAATGTGAGTTGGTCAATTTTTCAGAAGTGTGTGTATCTACCATTGTATACAATGTATAGGCACAAGCCATATACCAACCAATTTTAAAGGGAAAAAATACAGAAACCAATAGTTATTTTATTGTTTCCTTGGAACTTTTCTGTACTGCAAAATAAAGGTCAATGCATCTAAAACAACAGTTTACAAGTGTCTAAGGGAGGGGCTGACACTTACCGATCCAGCATTCCAACCGCGCACAGGGTGTAGTCTTCACCACATCTGGAGGATCCACGCCCACATTCAGGCACAGGACCAAGGCCACACTGACTGTCTTCATCTGCAAGCACAACAGAAACAACGCTTCAACATGGACTCCAGGCGGCTTCCCCTGGCCCTGTCCTCCCCAGTCACTCTGGCAGCTCTGCCCCTGTACCCCAGGTTAGCCCACCTCTGAAGGGCAGGGCAGAGGGCTGAAAGCAATGCATGCAGGAGCTTCCTTATAATGAACCTCCAGAAGCAGAGCCAACAGATCAAAGACAACACCTCCTAAAACGATCGCTACACTAATCCTGTTGTGTCCTGTTGTGGGACAGAGTGATCCCTACACTATTCCTGTTGTGGGGACAGAGTGATCCCTACACTATTCCTGTTGTGGGGACAGAGTGATCCCTACACTATTCCTGTTGTGGGACAGAGTGATCCCTACACTATTCCTGTTGTGTCCTGTTGTGGGACAGAGTGATCCCTACACTATTCCTGTTGTGGGGACAGAGTGATCCCTACACTATTCCTGTTGTGGGGACAGAGTGATCCCTACACTATTCCTGTTGTGGGGACAGAGTGATCCCTACACTATTCCTGTTGTGGGACAGAGTGATCCCTACACTATTCCTGTTGTGTCCTGTTGTGGGACAGAGTGATCCCTACACTATTCCTGTTGTGGGACAGAGTGATCCCACACTAATCCTGTTGTGTCCTGTTGTGGGACAGAGTGATCCCTACACTATTCCTGTTGTGGGGACAGAGTGATCCCTACACTATTCCTGTTGTGGGACAGAGTGATCCCACACTAATCCTGTTGTGTTCCTGTTGTGGGACAGAGTGATCCCTACACTATTCCTGTTGTGGGGACAGAGTGATCCCTACACTATTCCTGTTGTGGGGACAGAGTGATCCCTACACTATTCCTGTTGTGGGACAGAGTGATCCCTACACTATTCCTGTTGTGTCCTGTTGTGGGACAGAGTGATCCCTACACTATTCCTGTTGTGGGACAGAGTTCCGGACAGAGTGATCCCCGGGGGCACCACTAATCCTGTTGTGTTCCTGTTGTGGGACAGAGTGATCCCTACACTATTCCTGTTGTGGGGACAGAGTGATCCCTACACTATTCCTGTTGTGGGGACAGAGTGATCCCTACACTATTCCTGTTGTGGGACAGAGTGATCCCTACACTATTCCTGTTGTGTCCTGTTGTGGGACAGAGTGATCCCTACACTATTCCTGTTGTGGGACAGAGTGATCCCACACTATTCCTGTTGTGTCCTGTTGTGGGGACAGAGTGAACCCACACTAATCCTGTTGTGTCCTGTTGTGGGGACAGAGTGATCCCACACTAATCCTGTTGTGTCCTGTTGTGGGGACAGAGTGATCCCACACTAATCCTGTTGTGTCCTGTTGTGGGGACAGAGTGATCCCACACTAATCCTGTTGTGTCCTGTTGTGGGGACAGAGTGATCCCTACACTATTCCTGTTGTGGGGACAGAGTGATCCCACACTAATCCTGTTGTGGGGACAGAGTGATCCCACACTAATCCTGTTGTGTCCTGTTGTGGGACAGAGTGATCCCACACTAATCCTGTTGTGTCCTGTTGTGGGGACAGAGTGATCCCACACTAATCCTGTTGTGGGGACAGAGTGATCCCACACTAATCCTGTTGTGGGGACAGAGTGATCCCACACACCACCACGTTTACTGGGTTCACACGACCACTTACTCATCCATCATTTGTCTTTTTAAGTAGTTCTCATTATCCACATTGTATCACTCTACTGTGTTTCTCTCCACTGGTGACTGAAGTCTGAGTACGTCTCTGCTCTGTTTGTCTGTTTGTCTGTCTGTTTGTTTGTTTGTTGAGACAGGATCTCTCTACATAGTCATGGCTGTCCTGGAACTCACTCTGTAGACCAGGCTGGACTACAACTCAGAGATCTGCCTGCCTCTGCCTCTGAGGGCTGGGATTTAAGGGTGTGCACCTTCTGCTTCCTGACACACCACCACCTGATACGTTTCTCTCACACCTGTTCCTTTTCCTCTGATGGAACTTTAAGAAGCAGCCCACCCACCCAGCAAATCTTAGGCCACATCCTTCACCTGTTCACAGGTGCTGGGAACACCTCGGGAAACCTAAGGGATAAAACCCTGCAGCAAACACAGTATATATATATATACCACACACCTTCACTCCCAGTGTGGAAGACTGGGGATTGGACTACACGGTGGGAACCTGTCTTGGAAAAATAAACCTGTGGCAAGCAAGCAAACATCGGGGGAGCGGGGCATCCAAACAGGGCACAGCAGAGCCCTTCTCATGCCTCACATCCTGAGAAGCACCAGCACCCTGTGTTCAACAGTTTCCCACCCACCTACATTCTACTTGATGATCTCCAAACCACCACCAACTCCCACGGAGCCCCAGTCATGCCCTGCATGTATGTGTGAGTACACAGGGGCCAATTGCCTGGATGCAGGCTGCACATCAAAGCCGGGCTTCCCGTGTGGCAGCTCTGCTCTTCATGGGACAGAGTCACACCCTCTGCTACCTTACCTGACATCCTCAACCTCCACGCACTCAGAGCCTTCGTCCTCTCTCCTGCCTGGGGATGCCCATCCCCAATCTCTGCTACTCTCTAATTTTGTCCTTGGGTCCCGGGGACTCCATGAGAACACCTCACTGCATGAATAAAATGGAGCTTGGCCTCCCTCCTGGGCAGACTGGCACAGACCAAATGCTGAATGGTTCTGCACGTGCTGTATCTGAGCAGTTAGTGTTTGGTTGGTCCACATTTTACCAAACGATACAGGATGAGAGCATTCCCTCCTCAAAAAGACTAGTCACTTGTCCCAATAATCTCCTTGATTTTACTGGGACCCTTCGAGTATCAACATCTGCCAGAAGGTAAATGAGCCAGCACACCGCTACACAGGGGCCATGCTCATGTGCCTCATCTTCATCTTGTGTGTTACTCACTTCCTTATTGCTGTGACAATATGCCACAGAGTTAATTTAAGGAAGGGAAGACTTATTCTGGCTCACAGTTGAGGGTGCCGTTCATCATGGCAACAGAAGCAGGCAGCTGGTCACACGGCACCCACAGTCAGCAGAGAATCAAGAACTCTAGTGCCTGGTGTCCTCTCTCTCTCTCTTATTGAGTCTGGGGACACAGAGCAGGGAATGGTCAGGGTGTGTCCTCAGTTAAACTTTATTTCCAGGAGCACCCCCAGAGACGCGCCCCAGAGGTGTGTTTCCACATAAATTCTAAATCCACTTAAGTTGATATGAAGATGAACCAACACATCTTGCATAGTAACTGAAGGCCAGGTTTTCTTAAAAAAAAAAAAAAAAATGTTACTTTCGCTATTTAATCCTCACCTGTTTTCCAAACTAATCACTTAGTCACTTATTTTTTAATCTTTATGTGTATATGTGTACTACATGTGTCCGGTGACCAAGGAGACCAGAAAGGGTATCCGACCCCCTGAAATTGGAGTTACAGGTGTGTTAGTCCCTGTGTGCATGCCAGGACTCTAACAACCTGAGTCCTTTCAAAGAACAGCCATACTTTTGATCACTGACCATTCTCTCTAGCCCCTTGGTCACTTTCTAAATCCAGATGGGATCCCAATTAAAACTGCACTAATATTTCAATCAAAATTGACAAGAAGCAACGTTTCCACATATTCCTCCCCCCCCCTCCCTCCTCTCCCTCTCCCTCCCTCCCTCTCTCTCTCTCCCTCTCCCTCTCCCTCTCTCTCTCTCTCTCCCTCCCTCCCTCTCTCTCTCTCTCCCTCTCTGTCTCTCCCTCCCTCTCTTCCTCTCTCTCTGTCTCTCCCTCTCTCTCCCTCTCTCTGTCTCTCCCTCTCTCCCTCCCCTCTCCCTCTCTCCCCTCTCTCTCTCTCCCTCCCTCCCCCTCTCCCTCTCTTTCTCTCTCTCTCTCTCTCTCAGACAGAGCTCAGCCTGTCCCCATGTGGCCAAGCTTCCCTTTGCACTGTGTCAGTGGCACACACAGTGAAGGAGACTTTGTGTGCCTCCACCCCACAGAGCCCTGTGCCCTCACGGAGATCACGGGCCTCTTCATGGACATCTGGAGGACAGAGTCACTGCCCATCACAGCTTCCTCCAGCCACCTGCTGGGCAGGGGTGGGGTCCAGTTTGCTAAATCAGTAACTACGCTCTTCTTGCTGGCCCTCTTGTAAGTCTGAACACCCTATTACCTCACCTGTACCTCATCCCCTCACAGAATCTCTGTAGAGCCTCCTGGCTCTGTAGTAAGTCTTCCTGTGCTGTGCTAAACATCGAAGATAATGCTCCCAAAACAGGACAGCAATAGCCCTCTTCTAGAGAAGCTACCATGCATTTCAAGAAATGAGTCTAAAGGTTTGTGGAAAAACAATGTTTCCATCATTCCTCTCTCCCTGCACACCCACCCACCAGAGCAGCTTCCATAGATAGAGCTGTCCAGAATCGTCTTGCTGTAGACTTGAAAACAGACTCTTTCACCACTGTCAGAAGGAGAGGTTGAAAATCAATCAGAGGGTAAAAATAACTGCATTTTCTAGTTAGCTTCCAATATCCAAGTGGCCACCATCGATAATCCCACAGAGCTGATCAATCCCTTTATTGCAGACTCAGCCTGAGGACAAGCTGTCTAAAATGAGACCCTTCCTGCAAACACCTCTGCTCTGCCATCTTGCTTGGGACAGCCTGACAACGGGGCCGACAGGGCTTCCGTAAAGCACAGAACCAGGTCTTGGATGAAGCTTTGCTCGGTCATCACAGCCCACTCTCTCCACAGGCGCAGCAATCCACACAGATTAGGTTCTCTAACATTATAAGAGTGATTCCTTGTCCTCAGTGTCCCTTACTCAAAATCACCTACAGCCAGAGAACAGAACGTGGAAAATAACTGAATAAACAGCCACAGCTCTAAATGTACCCCACCTGGAAACTCCTGTGCTTGGGGTGCATATCCGCCACTAAGTCAGCCGCCATATCTGTGTGATCAGAGCACTGCCTGGTGTGACCCAGGTTCAAGCAAGGCTTGTCATGGTTCCAAAGCACAGGAAGAGCAAACTGCTAATCAGACAAGACAAAAGGAAGCCAGAAGGGAGTTCCAGACAAAGTGGAGAGCTGGTGGGGTGACTCAGCTGGTAAAGGAGCTTGCTGCCAAATCCAAGGACCTAAGTTCAATCCCTAGGGCCCACAGAGTGAAAGAAGAAGAGAATTAATCCTGTCAATTCTGCACTTGAGGCACAGCACATGCACACATGGCGAGGGACGCTACGGTGCAGAAGAGGCATTTACAGAACCACATGACAGGACTTACAACTGGACTGTTTCAGTGTCTCTTGTTATGGTTGCACTCTCTGTACCTCTTTACAAACACGCTGCATAACAGGTATTTACAAATAGGTAAACACAGTATATATGAGGGCTCAGGCTGCCCTGCGCTTCTGGCAGCCACTGGGGTCTCAGAACATGTCACCATGGACCAAGGGGACTGCCATAGACTGTCTGATTCACCACAGCTGAACTCTACTTATCAGTTCCTTGTGCCCTTAGCCTGCAAAGAAAGCATCCCTCAAACTAACTTCCTGTCACCTACACAGAGCCCACAGGAAAGCACCTTGCCTGTGGCATTCCTGACAAGCAGCTCCTCTCCTGGACAAGCTCAGCTGTGACTGTCCTAGGAGTTTGCTTCCCAACACCCTACCCTGCAGCCCTGTGCGTCCAAAGAGGAGGTGACAAGATTATCTGGCTGGTGCTAGCTCGGTGACTTGCCATAGTCACAGCTGAAGTCTGGAATCTGCCCTGCTAAAGTCATCAGCAATGGCATCCGCTACTAAGTGATGCTAACAGGTGTCTCAATTACATCTTCAACTCACCTTACAAAGGCACAGGGGAAGAAAGAGAACAAGGTGGGCCTGCCCAGCTCCCATGTTGGGTCACCCGATTCTTCCCCACACCAAGGACAGAGGAGGCCAAGGTATTGATACAGCATTCAATCTGACTTATTTATTTATTGTAGTTCTCAGTTCATATGTTCTGAGTTCATTACAAAAAGAAAAACGTCCCTCAAGAGCTAGGCAAATGGTTCAATCAGTATAATGTTAGTGGCACAAGCATGGGCTGACCATCACCCACATACCAGTCAGGTTTGGTGGCTCGTGCCTTTACCTCCAGCACGGGAAAGGCAGACAGGAGGGTCCCTAGGCTCTACAATTCACTGGCCATCTATTCAGCCATAGGGGGAGAGAGAGAGAGAGAGAGAGAGAGAGAGAGAGAGAGAGAGAGAGAGAGAGAGAGAGAGAGAGAGAGAGACTGAGACTGACTGACTTATGATGTGAGATGCTCGGATGAAAACATAATATTCCTTCAGTCCTGTGACACAACCCAGCACACTTACTCCACTCACTGATCACTCGAGTTGGGTTCACTTCTCCTGCTCCAGAACTGATCAGCAGCAGAACCTGGCCTGGGCACTAATATCAGCCTAAATTATGCTTCCTATAAAGACAACACAAAACCTCAAATATACTAACACATAAATTAAAAAATGGAGTTTTAGTCTAGCTATTGATTCTAAATCTGAACAGATCACTACTAAATATTCTTAATCCAATCAAGTATACCTTATTCTGCAAGCTTTAACCATGTTGGCATAGACTGTATAGATGCTTAAGTTCAACTATACCTAAAATGTCTTTTTGGCATTTCATTTCATTTATATGGCAACTGCATTCCAAAAATTCTACATTAATGATTTTCAATACAGTCACAGAAAGGTTTTCATATAAAGGCTATCAAATTTAATGTACCAAAAACTACAGAATATTGCATGAAATAACCATTTTGGACATTAAAAGATTTTTCCTGAATGGAATATAACATAAGGTGGCACAGTTCTGTCTCCAGAGGTTAATTTTGAATTTGAAAAGAATGTCACTTTGAAATCCATCCAGGCAAGATGGTTCAAGCCTGCATACTCAGTAATTGGGATGCTGAGGCAGGAGGAAAGTCATGAGTCCAAGGCCAGCCTGGGCTCCATAGTGAATTCCAAAACAGCTTGGATTACATGAGACTCTCAAAAAATAAGAACCAAAAAACGACAACAACAAAACAAACAAACAAACAAACAAACAAACAAAAAGAACATCATTTCAAGAAACTGTATGAATCAGTGGTGGTGCACACTTTTAATTCCTACACTCTGGAGGCAGAGGCAAGAGGATCTCTGCGTTTCAAGGGCAGTGTGGTTTACAGAGTTCTAGGACTACATAGAGAGACAGTCTCAAAAAAATCAGGGGAGGGAGGGAGGGAGGGAGGGAGGGAGGGAGGGAGGGAGGGAGGGAGGGAGGGAGGGAGGGAGGGAGGGAGGGAGGGAGGGGCTGTGTAAGATTTCCAGTGGTCACTCCCAATTTGTAACCTCAGTCTGTCAACCCCTTCAGACTCTGCAGGAGAAGCGGGAGGACATGCAGTACGCTCTCAGTGTTGGGGTCCTAAAGGCCTCATGACCTGGGTCATCCTAGAAGGAAGGAACCCTCAGGCATTAGGTCCCAGTCAAAAGCCTTGGGGAAACTCTATTTTAGGTGTGGAAAACAGGAGGCTGTGGTTTTTAACCTTAGTTCCACTTAGAGTCTCCTGGTGCCGGATATGTTCTGAAACTGAGAATTTCTCAAATTTCAGAAATCTGGTCCCGAGTCTCATGACATATCCAGAAGCATCTGCAACAGCACATGCGTGTGTACTTACGAGTGGCAATGCTTACACTGTAAAGCCTCCACTGCTTCACCCACAGGCTGTGTGCACAGGAGCACGGTGAGATCTGCTACCTTCAAAGACCTCAGACCGTATTACAGGGCGTTGATGCCTTCCTTCTTAGCTGATCAACAAAGCCATTTATGGTTTGGAAGGCATGGGCGATCCAGCCACCTGGCCAGGTTTGAAAGAAACTTCACAAGCTGCCATGCCCAATCTCGATGACCTCCATGCAGGTAAGAAACAAGAGTAAGCAGAGCTGCCCAACCTGTGCGGTCTGGGCCTACACTGAGTGCAGCTCACGCATCATCAGCTGAGCCTATGGAACAGACACAAAAGCCAGCCTGAGGGTCAACACTGATGTCACAAAACACTGTTCACCCACTCGACTGAGGACAGAAACACCCACTCCCAAGAGTCCTCATTAGGATTTGGAGCATCAAGAAAACCTGAGCTGGGATGAGGCGACACGAATGCATAATTTATAAGGTGAGTAGGAAACTAGAACATAAAGCAAAGAGGAGGAGGGGGAAAGGGAGAAGGAGAAGCCAGTTTGCCCCCAACTCCCATCCAAAGACAGCGGGAAGCGGGAGAGAGGCAAACAACAAGCCCAGGAAAAAAAGTGCATCAAACTGAGTGCTCTCCTGCAGGGGAGGAGGGGGAGGAGGGGGAGGACGGGAGGAAGGGGAGGAGGGGAAGGAGAGGGAGGAGGGGGAGGAGGGGGAGGAGGGAGGAGAGGAGATCCTGGGTTTTTTTTGGGGGGGGTTGTTGTTTTTTTTGTTTTGTTTTGTTTTGTTTTGTTTTTTGGTTTTTTGGATTGTTACTCTGAACCAGAATCCAAACTTAAATGTGTTTTCTTTAAAGGCCAAATTCTGTTCCAATTACAAGGATTTTAATGTTCATTTCCAGCCACATAGAAAGGAAAAGGCAAAGGGGAAATTTGCCCAGGCACACCTGGGCCCTTCCTACACACAACACCCAAGAGAACACTGACTGAGTTTGCTTCCAACATAAGAAAGCCTTAAGGTATTTGTTTTCTAAGAGTCAAAATAAAGAACTGTATACAAAATAAGTTTTTAAAAAAACTATAGCTCAGTTTATTCTAGAGATCATAATTACTTAAATCTACTAAAGAAGGCCCTTAATTCACACACACACACACACACACACACACACACACACCATGCCCACGTGTGTACACAAACACACATCAATGTAATATTAAGAGCACCAGATCTCACAAGCTGTTTGGCAGAAAAAAGGATGACCCCTTTTTTCTTCTTTTTATTTAGCCCTTCAGGAAATCTGCTGTCAAATTTCCAACTATAAATACATTACTTCAAAAGAGGGTTATAAAAATGATTTGCCAGTATAACTAAAGGCTTTCTTCACAGATGTGCCATGTATGTGCCCCTGTGTCCGGGAAGACACAGAAAATAACTTGCTTGTTGGCTGACGCCTCGATTTGTATACTCTGTGTTTTTAGAGGTGGGGCCCTCGCCTGAGAATGTCAGCCCTGTGTGCGAGCTCCCAATAAAGCATGGATTGGTTCCAAGATTACTCGAGGACTGCTTCTCTGATAGAATGCTCATCCACGGCTTTAAGACTACTTACTTATGCCTAGTGGTTGTCACTACTAAAGATCCCACACAACAAAACAGGCCATACCAAGCATGGGGTATGGAGTAGTGAAGAAGGAAATATGGGTAAATAGTTTTGAAAGTCTCCCACCCAAAAAAAAAAAAAAAGGACTACTTACTAATAAAATTAGCAACACTGTCCTTAGAGTCAACCATTCACCCAAGATGTACTGTGTCATCCATTCAGAAAAAACAACACGAATCTCACCCAGGTGGCCAAGGCCTCCATAGCAGCACCCTGGCTGGGCCAAAAGGACTTAGGAGACTCCAAGGTGCCAACACTCGAAGGCTGCAAGGACGTGGTTTACATAATGGGGGCAGAAGAGATGCTTTTAAAGGCAGGGCCGGAGCACAGTACCAAGTCCAGCCGGTGTGCGGCTCTATGGGGCATGTCTGGAGAACAATCTGCAAATACCATGCCTTTGGTTTTGACTGAGAGAAACCCTTTAAAGAAGCCTTGTGGACTGCCATGGGGAATTTCCCACAGACAGAGCCCAGGTAGAAAGGGCAGTGTGTCTCCTAGGATGGTAACAGACTTGAGACCATCATATTAGAAACTCATTCATCAGACACCCAAGTGGATGTGGAACACACCTTTAATCCCAGCACTCAAGAGGTAGCGGCACAGACACAGAGATCTCTAAGTTCAAAGCCAGCCTGGCATACAGGGCAAGTTCCAGGGGAGCCAGGATTGTTACCCAAACAGTTTCAAAAGGGGAGGGAGGGAGGAGAGGGAGGGAGGGAGGGAGGGAGGGAGGGAGGGAGGGAGGGAGGGAGGGAGGGAGGGAGGGAGGGAGGGAGGGAGGGAGATGGATGCAGGTCCTCCATGCCTGGGCTTCCCTAGTTAGCTGTTCCACACGTGAATGGGTCCCATCCCCTCCCAATATGGGTTAGGAATCAGGTTTTAAATTCAAACCACCAGGATACTGAACCTCAGGGAGTCAATAGCCACTGGCTCTCCAGAAGCTGCAGCCTCTTCCTAAAGCCTGAGAAGCCAGGCACTGGTGGTGTGACACAATCCTTCTGTTCAGCCTCCCAGAAGTGGATTTTGCCACCTCCATAAAAACCAATGGCTTAGTGAATCTCACCTTAGTAAAACAATGTCAGAACACCACACCATGCCTGAGTTACTCAAAGGCAATCCCAATTGAGAAACTGCCACAGCATAGAGCCAAAGGTGGGAAGGATTATAAACAGGAAATAGAAAACAGCATCAGTTCAATTTCTTTCAAGAGTCCTGGAGATAAAGCTGGTAGCACACATGAATATCCTTTGGGGATTATGGACCAAGCTGACCGTGAACCATGGCACATGGTCAGGTCTGAGTCCCAGAATTTAACAAGTGCAGGAAGTACACACTGCACTGGATGCTGACTAGCGTCCTCCAGCTGAGACTGAAGACCTGACAAGGTGCACAGCTTGTCTTTCCTGTGTGAGGGCGTCAGATCCCCTGGACTGGAGCTACACACAGTCGTGAGCTGCCATGTGGGTGGCTGGGAACTGAAACCAGGTCCTCTGGAAGAGCAGCCAGAGCTCTTAACCATTGGACCATCTCTCTCTATTTTTTAACTGACACACAAGCTAACACTTTGCATGCTAGGCTTTGCAAACACTGTAACCTCTTCTTGGCAGCCATGGTCAACTCCACTGTGTTCTTTAACAGCATGGCTGACAGATGATGGCTGATGCCAGGTCCCTAGGCCATTTCTCTTTCTTGCTGTTTGCAGACAAAGTCCCAAAGACAGTAGCAAACTTTCATGGTCTGTGCACTGAAGAGAAAGGATTTGGATATGGTTCCTCTTCTCACAGAATTACTCAAGGATTCCTGTGCCAGGGAAGTAACTTCACACACAGTAATGGCAATGGTGGCACGTCCGTCTATGGAGGCAGATCTAAGGATGGAAACTTCATCCTGAAACGTGCACAGAGCCTGGGAAACACTATAACAGTCACCAATGGTTCCCTTTTTCATCTGCAAGGTAGAATGGTTGGATGGCAACACATGGTCTTTGAGAAGGTGAAAGGCACTGTGGATGCCGTACAACCTTCTGGACCCAGGAACTGCATGGCCAGCTAGAAGGCCACCGTTGCTGGCCATGGACAAGCATCATGTTTGGAAGTTGTGGCACCAGCAAGTGCTGCCTGCTGCTGTGGTCCACTCCCTGCAAGAAGCTAAGGATTACAAAATGTGTCAAGTGCCAAGCTGTTTGTAATGTTTAACTGGAACAATAAGAAGCCACTAAAAACCCTGAGAGTCTCTAGTCATTAATGCATAAAGCTTGGAGCTGTAAAGCCACCAGGCCTTCAAGTGCAGCCCTAGGCTGTGGGCACTCCAGGACCTAGGGCTGCTAAGTAATGGAAGTGCTCACCTACACACGTGATTTCTACCCATGTGGCTACCTGCTAACAAGCATCTGGGTTAAATAAATGCCCATGGCCTATTTATTAGACGTGGCCGTGGGTCCACCCCACAAACAAATCATCACCCTGCCCATTCCAGACAAGAATAACATTCTGTATTCCCTACCCAAAATGCCCAAGGTCTCATGATATTCCAAGAACAGTTCAGGACTCACCCTGCCTGACAAAACTGAAGAGAACACTTGGCAAGGAAAAGTGAGCGTTCTTTGAGTATAGACAGAGTTCTCAGACACACAGGAAGTGACAGGGTCCAGGCCACCAGGAGCAGAGGCTAGCAGGCAGCAGAGGACGACAACTGGACTCCGAGAAGGAGTCGCCCCGCAGGCTGCACAACATAGCAGGGAGGGGGAGTCCATCCATCCTCATAAACAGTGCACTCTGAGATGCTTGTTTAAGCATATGTGCATGCATACATTTTAAATATGTATCCATATATGTATACACACACTATGTATATATGTATATATACATATACGTGCTGTATATGTATACATACATATATGCATAACACTATGCAAGTTTACACATACATATATGCATGCGCGTGCGCACACACACACACACACACACACACACACACACACACACACACACACACTGGGGGGGGGGGGGTTACAGGATTTCTCTGTCCTTGTCCTGGAACTCACTCTGTGGACCAGGCAAGCCTTAAAGTCAGACCCCTCTGCCTCTGCCTCTGCCTCTGCCTCTGCCTCTGCCTCTGCCTCTGCCTCTGCCTCTGCCTCTGCCTCTGCCTCTGCCTCTGCCTCCCAAGTGCTGAGATTATATGTGTGCACCCCATGCCCAGCTCCTCTTTAAAATTTCTACACACAGTGCCTTACATGCTTGACAAGTGATTTTCAAATCAGCTTCAATTAAAAATGCAGACAAACGCACTGACACTTAATTTACCCCGTAGTAACACTCAGGCTTCAAAGAAAGCTTAAACTACTGCTGTGCCTTGGATGGTGGCTATTCCCCCAGGATTGCAGTGGGGGAGGTCCTGGCACTCTGTAGAAGCTGCTTTCACTGGGACTGTGTGGCTGTGTCTGTGTCCCATCTGTGAGCCCCTGTTCTGTCCTCCGGTAACTGTGGCCCAGGAAACAGGACCACTCAACCCTGGATTCTTACACGGGGCTCATAGAACCATTTCTCTGCGTATTTCATTGAAGCAACACACAGCTGACTGACAGAGTCACCAAGAGAAGCTAGAATGACAATGGCTTCAGACACCTCAGCACAAAACTCTGCAGACTACACTACCTCAGCTGAGCAAAAGCCACATGAGCACTGGCTCTGCTGAGGCACCTGTCCCCACAGCCGGCCAGCTCTGTGGTAAGTTACTGACTCTTCCCGTTGTAAGGAGAAGCAACTGGCAAACGGGAATCCTCGGCTCCGCCTCGAACAAGAACTGAGCCTAGTTTAAAGGGAACTGATTGAGCAGACAAGATAAACAGCATGAACAAAGCATCTGCAAAATGAGACACGCCGCTCTACAGCACATCCGGCCTGGAACCAAGAAAGCAATGCCATTTAAAAAGCAGGCTCTTGTTTAAATACATGTATTTAGTGTGTGTGCATGCATGTGCGTTTACACGCAAAGGCAGAGGACTGCTTGCCTGAGCTAGCTCTTGCCTTCCCACAAGTGAGTCCTGGTGAAACTCTGGCCCTCAGGCTGCCAGCGCCACACTTACCACCGTCTGTGCCATCTCACATCCCAGGACCAAGGCTTCGTTTTTAAAAAGAAAAAGAAGCATAAATCAGGCAGTTCTTGAAGGACGGACGGATGGGTGGACAGATAGACAGACAGTGTGAGCCACACCCTCAGCACAGACAGGGTGTGTGACCTGGCATGGGGACAGGAGCTGCATGGCCGTGAGTGCAGGAAATCAGGGTGTTGACTGCTCAGTTCTCAAAACCTCTAAATAAGCAATAGAGCGAGCTGGGCCAGTGTAACCGCTGTGGGCTCTCGACGACGTGGCAGTTTACACCCCCAACTTTCAAATCTACTTGGCAGAAAATCTTTCAGAATGAAGGCTAGGAATGGGATGCCCTCTACCTTGACACAAACAAAATTAATCACAAAGATCCAAGTGATTGCAACTGCAACCAATTGCTTCCAGAAAGTTCTAAAAACTGTTGTACTCAGCAGACTACACCAGCACCAGGAAACTCATGGAGGTGGGGACTTCAAACGTAAGTCAGCCCTGCGTCCACCACTCCTGACTAACTGTCCACAGCATGCCACAGCCGGCAGCTAAGAGAACTTTTGGACTTTGTGTCCTTCCCTCACAGAGAGGAGCCCTGACAAATGAAGGGAAATCTCTTGCCTGGGTTTGTCCTTCTCCAGGTGGGACAGAGCCTGGGCCTCTGCAGTCACCGCTGGGGGCCTCTACAAAGAACCCGGGAATGAGCCTCCTCCAACAGTGCTGCCCCTGGCCTGCCACTGGGGGGGGCAACATTCCGTCTCATCTCTTAACTACCCTGAGCCCCTCCTTCCCACAGCACCAGACTGGCCCTCTTCAGTGGGCTGCGGTATCTGTGTGCGGGAGTCATACACATCCTTTCTTTCATCATACTGTGGATGGAACTTTTGCTGCACACACAGGAAACAGAAGCAAATGTTTCACATTTTACTCAGCTGACTGTGACAAAGGCAGGTAAAAATAGGTTAAGAGGGAAGGAGAGGGCAAAAATGACGAGGAAGGTCAGTAAGCAGATGAGGGGGCAGCATCACGAGCACCTGGCACTCACTCCTCGGGGCACAGCCCCACTCGAGCCCTCAGGTAGGTGGAGCCCTGTTGAAAGGTGCCCTCTCAGGACAGGGCAGGTGCAAAAAAACGGAACGGGCTCTAAACCGTAGCTATGTTTGTCGCTTGGTAAGCATCGGTTTTAATTTTGTTTTAAAGACTATTGTTGCATATAGCATTTAACATCTCTTTAAAAGAAACAAAAAACCACCTTCCTTACATATAAAAAGCCTTTGATGGTTATCTTTTACTTCTTAACTTTCCACAGCTTAGCATCACCTGAGAAAGTCAGCATCAACTGCGCCAACTGTCTAGACCAGGTTGGCCTGCAGAGGGCTGTCCTGATTATTAACTGATGTAGGAAGACCCAGCCCACTGTGGAAGGTCCTGAACCATGTGAGACAGGGCAGAGATAGATGCAAGCGAGCAAAGATGTGTCCGTTCCCATTGCCTGTGATGTGTTGTGACTGCCCTGCGTTTGTGACTTCTCCCAATGACAGGCTGAGATGTGGAACGGTGGGTAAAGTGTTGGACACCCCACAGACTGCTGCCTCATATGCTGATGCTCCCCGGCCCTCTATAACTTGGCTCCTCCGTCACCTGTCACAACACCTCTCCACTCGTGTATCCTGCTAAGAAATTCCCAAACAAGAACAAGCTCCATGCCTGCACCGCCTGAGCACTTGGCTCACCATCTGCTTCACTGCTTACCGAAACCAGAGCCACGCCCAGTCACCTGGCCCCGACTGTTCTTCTCAAGCAGTGGTCCTCGTGTGTGGTGACCCCAAGATAGAATGATTCTCATCGACTGTAATTTTACTACTATTATGAACCGTAGTGTGAATATCTGGTCTGCAGGATATCTGATGTGTGACTCCCTATGAAAGGGCTCATGACCCACAAGTTGAGAACCATTGTTCTACCAGAAACACTGACAAACCACGTGACCTGCCCTGGACTCTACAACACTCACACGCCAGTGCCCAGACAACGTCCCTGAGAAGAAACAGACATACAGACCCCAAACAAACTACATAAAACCCACTCTCCAGAGACTGGGACTCCCACAGGAACACAAGAGCGAGGACACCACCTCCAAGGGGGCTGCAACACAAACAGGAGAAGCCGTGGAAGCCCACATACAGGTGGTGGCTGAGAAGAGCTGCTGGCTGGGCATCCTGCACTAAACCCTCATCTCAGGCTGTGACGCCCACGTCAATGGCCACAAAGGAAGTCGCGACTGCACTTGCACACCTCTGTACTCATTCCAGAATGGCAGTGTGACTGACAGCAGAGACACACAGTGCTTCCAACACTGGCCAGGCATGATGGAGGGTAAAGACCCCACTGTGAGAATCCATTTCAAACTCCTCACAACTGCTTCATGACCTCAAGATCTAGAGCAGTGGAGAAATACACAGGGGGAAAACTACAAATGCTCTGTTTTATAGCATGTGAAAGAACATGGTGACAAAGGTGACTACACTGAAAGGTCGAACGTTTATAAGATCAAGGCATACACATTAGGATAACAATTTACTGAGATCCATTGTTTTAAAAGGAAGAAAAAGAAAGAGCACAGGACAAAAGCCACAGGAAAAAGAACAAACAGGTGATGTCCGAGAGAAAAGATGAAGTGGGCAGCACACACAGGGGCCTGCACCACTAACCCTGCGGGAAACACACAAGGCCTCTCAAGGACTGGCACGGGCGTGCACACGCATGCGCACACACGCACGTGCACACGAGTACCTGAGCTTCCCGGACGTGGAGCACAAACAAGCAGCTACAGTCTGTACTGCACATCTCCATTCCAGGAACAGCGGCCGTGTTCTGAAAGACTCTGCAAAGGTAAAGCTGCCCTGGAGGACAGTGTGACAGTGTGACATTTCTGGGAACCATGCACTGCACTCCTAGGCATTCATCTCAGAGACGTGAGGGCTCGTGTTCGGCCGTCCTTCTTGGAATGAGTGGCTACACGGGTGCAGTTCATCCACATGGCAGACAACACTTGGCAATAAATGGGAACAAATGATGGACAATGCAGATGACTCTCTGAGAAATTCATGAGCGGAAAGAATGATAGGGAAAGTGAGGTGCTATGTGACTTGTCTCCACATCACTCTTGAAATGACAGGACTACAGAGACGAAGGATTCCATGATTTCCCGGCTAAAAAGTGTGTGCTATTGAGAGCAAGAAGGGGTCATGGAGTAAAATGCCACTGCCCATGTCATCTGGGCTGGGAGGCTACAAAACAGCTTTTGGCTTAGGGCTTTGGTTTCAAACAGGTCTCACTGTAACTCAGACCTCCCTGCCTCCCCCTCCTCGGTGCTGAGAGAACAGATGTGTGCCAGCACACACAGACAGCCCCTACAGTTCTTTCTCAAGCTGAGGGAAAGATACCCAGGTCTCTACTATTCATTAAACCATATATGATTCCCCAGTTATCTTATATTAAAACACTTAATTTAAAATAGAAGAGTGGTTGGTCTTTCCCATTTGCGTTGCTGAAACTGAAGCTTAATCAGTGACTACGCCCTGCTTGTCAACTCCCAACTCCAGAGCATCTGCCAGCATCAGAGAACTATGGACCAAGCTACAAGACCACCGATTATATTAACCACCATAGGCAATTCTTCACTCAAACACTGTTGTTAAAGCCACTAGGCCAGTTGTGGTAGACTATAATACCAGCACTGGGGAGGCTGAGGCAAAATGATCACAAGTCTAGTTAATATTGAAAAGACTCCTTAAAAAAGCAAAAACAAAAACCGGGGCTCCCGGCTCAGTTGGTGCTTTGCCTGGGACCCAATCAAGAGTGGGGACTTCACGAGAGTGACACGAGATCTCCCCTAGAGCCAGCTTAGCACACCAGCCTGACTGCTCCTCCTAACAGGGACATTTCTGTTGCAGTGGGTGGCACACAGTCAGGCATCAAGAGTGTGTCCAACCCCACACCACGTTTCTCAGAATCACAGGGAACAGTGTCATTAGCAGCCCAGCCCGGGGCAATTTCCTGCGTCTTTGCCTCTTCCATCCAAACACTAGCTCATTATTTTGTTTAATGACTATTATCTAAATTTATGGAGACTGAGAAAATTACTTTAACCACTTTTTAATGCAAGCATATTTTATAGGTTCTTAATATTTAATTACAATTCAATGGTGCTCTCACTAAAGCAACTCCAGTCAGCGTTTACCGTCTGCACAGGATGCAAGCTCGGGAAGTTCAGTTCCCGCCATTACTTTACACAAAATTCTAGAGAGGTGAGTCTTTTTGGACCCACTCTATCTGCTGCTTCTCAATGAACACGACTCGCCACACATCGTGAAAGCGAATGACACTGTGGAGTGACACACGTGCTCATACTCACGTGTTTAAACCTCTGATTCCCTTACCCTGTGTCTTCCAGTGAAACCGCAATCCAGAGGAAAAGGCAAATTAGTAGCCACCACAACATGGACATCCCTGCTGCCTTCTGGAGCCTAGAATTCTGGTGCATGCCAGGCAGAGGTACACCCATGACAAGCACCAACTAAGTCTCTACTGAGCCTTTTGGGGTGACACCACTTCATAAGTGTTATACAGCTTATTGCTGGGGAAGCTGAGCCATCACAGGTGACTACTACTGGGAAGGTACCCTTTGGGAGTTCACGGCTGTCTTCCTGCAGACCTCACCCCCTCCCCCTGACACGCACACACACCTGTTCCCTAGGATGGTTTCACCCCATATCCTTTTACTGCAATAAATCAGCATGAGTATTGATGAGCCCACTGTGTCTTTAGTAGACCATCACATCAGGGACTATGGGGTAGGAGGTCTGAGAACTTCAATCCAGTACCATAACTGCACAACAAATGATTATCAACTTTGTCCCCATCATTCCTTTAACTCTTCAAAACAGGAATCAACCCCAGCAATTACCACTGCCCGCTTAGTGCATGCTAATGCTTGATTTCAAACCACACCTGCCACTAGATCTGCCGTTCTGGGTAACCCATGGCTATACAGATGTTCCTCATCCACTTTAATGCTTTCTTGACAGGTTTCTCTTGGCTTGACAGGAAGACAAATTAGATTTTAAATTATTTTCAATTTTACTCAACAAAGTCCATAGGTCAGCTAGTCTGGATTAAAGTGAAAGTATTCTTGTGGAATGAGATGTTTTCATGATAAAGATTCACAGTGCAGAGCTGAGATGCAGCTGGGCTGGCAGAACACTGGGCTAAGCTAGTATACAGGAGATCCTGGGTTCAATGCCCAGCACAGCATAAACCGGGTGTGATGGCATACCCCTGTCATCCCGCACTGAGAGTGCAGGAGAATCCTCAGCTACCCAAATTCAGATTGGCTACATTAGATGCTGTCTTCAGAAAAATGCATAACGATAAAATGAAGGAGTGTCTCTGTAGTTCCTGCATTCACTGCACATCAGAGAAACCTGGACACCTAAGTGTGGGAAGAAGGAGCAGGTGCAAACACCTGCGCAGCAGTCATCAGCTCAAGGAGCCCACTACTTCAGCCGTGTCCACAAAGGCGGGTATGAGCGGCCAGGGACAGGGAATGGGCACTTCAGCAGCAAACAAGGTGCAGGAGCAGAGCAGAGCAGGCTCCGCGTGCAGTGCAATACAGCAAGCTGCCTACACTCAGAGATGTGCAAGCATCATCCCGCTGCTGAGCTGTGCGCTGTCGGCTGTCCTGGGCTGTCCTGCCGCTGACGAAATTCCTTCTGAGGGGCATTCATGCTCCCCTACACCTTACTGATACTTAGGGTCACAACAGAAAGTTCTTCCCATTCTGGGAGGTGAAGCAGACACCTTGTGTAGATCTGCATCCTAGCATCTTTCCGGGACACAGCGCATGTGACCACAGAGGATCTCCAGTGAAATGTACGGATCTCCAGTGATGCGGTCCACAGAGCTCGCCAGACAGCCTCTCACACAACAGGAACAATCACCCTCGCAATGTGCCTCAGCATCTTCAGACAAGGATGTTGTTGAGGATGCTCACTCCGTTAAGCTGTGTGACCTTCTAGTTTTAATTCCTTTTTTGTCTCCAAGTAAGAAGCCAGTGAAAGAAATGCAGCATCAAAAGTAGCTCAAGGGCTGGGGAGACGATCAGTCAGTAAGTGTTGCACAAGCCTGAGTTGAATCAGCAGAGCCCACACAAAGGCCAGGCAGGTGGAGTGTGTTTGTACTCAGCTGGGGAGCTGGCGGCGGGTGGAGCCCTGAGGCGCAGTCCCTATCAGGAAGATATCCTACCTCAAAAATAAATATACAAAGGTGAATAACACCCGAAGATTGACATAGAGGATGTCCTCCGCCATGCATGCATGCAAGCACGCGCGCGCGCACACACACACACACACACACACACACACACAATTTGTAGAGTAGCTCAAGCCAAGCATGGTAGTGCATGCCTATGATGTTAGTACTTAGGAGACTGAGGCAGGAACAGCAAGAGTGCAACACCCCAGGCTACAGTGCAAGTTTGAGACCAGCCTAAGTTACATAATGAGACTCTGTTTCAGAAACGAAGGACTGGGAATGTGGCTTACTGGCAAATTATTTGACTAGGGAGTTCAAGGCCCAGGAATCCACCACCACCGCCACCACTATCACCGAGAGGCAGAGGGGGTGTGCACAAGTCTCATCTTGCACTCCCTTATAGTTCGTCGTGAACATGAGGTCTCTGTGTCTTTTGAAATGACTCTTAGAGTGCATTTAGCTTTGCTCCTCTCTTGGGGCCACCTGGCTCACGTTGACTAATAAGGTCTCCTGCCACACACTACACAGAGATGACTCTAGCAAGCAGCTTTTACCAGCTCCAAGTGTGCACTGCTTCCAGCTGTAGGGTTCCCAAAGGCAACCTTGCTTTAGGCCCTGACTTTCCACCATGCTACCGTCTGACCGTCTGGCATCTCATCATTCCACGGAGGGAGGGGGGGCACATCTCCATTTCCTTTGTGCACTTATACCCTTAGTCCCTGCACGAGGCCTCTGCAACGACTGCCTCTCCGCCACTGCCAAGGCCAAAGCTTCACTGTCTACACAGCATGCAGTGGCAGGGGTGCCAGGGACACACTTTTCTGTCACTGTCTACACAGCGTGCAGTGGCAGGGGTGCCAGGGACACACTTTTCTGTCACTGTCTACACAGCGTGCAGTGGCAGGGGTGCCAGGGACACACTTTTCTGTCACTGTCTACACAGCGTGCAGTGGCAGGGGTGCCAGGGACACACTTTTCTGTCACTGTCTACACAGCGTGCAGTGGCAGGGGTGCCAGGGACACACTTTTCTGTCACTGTCTACACAGCGTGCAGTGGCAGGGGTGCCAGGGACACACTTTTCTGTCACTGTCTACACAGCGTGCAGTGGCAGGGGTGCCAGGGACACACTTTTCTGTCACTGTCTACACAGCGTGCAGTGGCAGGGGTGCCAGGGACACACTTTTCTGTCACTGTCTACACAGCGTGCAGTGGCAGGGGTGCCAGGGACACACTTTTCTGTCACTGTCTACACAGCGTGCAGTGGCAGGGGTGCCAGGGACACACTTTTCTGTCACTGTCTACACAGCGTGCAGTGGCAGGGGTGCCAGGGACACACTTTTCTGTCACATTTGGAGTGTATTCGTCTTACAACACTTGGTCCCAAGAATCTGAGCTATGTTTCTACTTTCTTGAAAATTCCCTCCAGTATCAAACCAAACACAAAGTCAAACAAAACCAGCTCAGGATAAAGACTGCTCGATTTACCAACCCCCTTCACGATGCCTCCCAAACAGCAGAAGGACAAGTCTCTAGGCCTAAAGACAACAGCTAAAATGCCAGCACCTTCATCTTTTCAGAGTGGATTATATTTCACTCTGGGGAAACTGTGCAAGGAGGCCAAGTCCCAGCTGCACTCCCAAATTTCCATGCCAACCTCTATTTAAGTCAATTTAAATAGGAGGAACAGTGTTGATACTGTCAGGATTAAAAGGCTGGAGTTAACATGGGAGCTCTCAACCCCCCAACACAATTGTGAACAACTAAAAGAAAGAGACAAACACGGATGCCTGAGATGGCAGAAAGCAACTGTTACTGGCAGGAGACTTAAACAACGCTGCTTCACTGCACTTCCCAGCCTTGATTCAGAGTAAAACAAGAGTGACAGCCACACTGCCCAGGCTGAGACATGAGTCCACATGAAAACTGACTGAAGTGTATTCCACAAGGTATTCCCCAACTTCTACTAGCCATGGTGAAGAAGTTAGGACAAAACAGGCCAGACGAGCTGCTGGCAGGCAGTCCCACACCAGCACAACCGCTACAGGAAAGGCCACTGAGCCTGGATTCCCACACGGAAGCCCAGAGTCAGGCTGGGGGGATCCGAGCTGGAAATGCTGCAGCAGCTTCTGCACTCCTAACATCTATCAACAACAGTCCAGTGACTTCACACTGGAGCCTGCATATCCATCTGTCCTGCCAATTCTTTAGCGATTGTTCATGGTTTAAGGTACATAAATGTGTTCCCACATGCAGCCAACGGGTGAAAAGATCAAAGTTACCACCCTGTAAAGCCAGGAGACAAGATTTCCGTGTAGCCCAAAGCTGGCATAGGACTAGTGAGCCTCTCCTCTGGGGAATTTTGTGGTTTTCTGAAGGCTTGGCTTTCTGTTTGTCTGGCTTTGACTTTATTTCTATTTAATAAAAACTAAACTTTGAGGCTGATAGAAGGGTTTTCTTTTATACAGTCAGAACATCCAAGACAACAATCTGAGAACAGGGAAGGGGAGAGTGTTGGAACCTATGAAGGTTTACAAGAAATAAGGTAGGAGTATAACTCAATAGTAGAGAGCTTGCCTGGCACGTGAGGCTTTGGGTACATTACTCCTGGATGCCTCTCACACCCAGGGAGCAAAGCAAGCCATCAGTTAGTGCTGAAGACCTGCCTTGCCGACCTGCCTTGCCGGTGATGTATGCTGGTTGGTTCCTCTCTCTTCCCCGCCCTGCTGCCCCTGCCCCTGCCCCTGCCCCTGCCCCTGCCTGTCCCCTCCCTCTACCTCTTCTTCTCTTTCCCTGCCCCCCTCAGGCAAATACAGCAGCCACCATGGCATTGCCTGGGCACTTTCCTGAAAGTTCCCACAAGTGCCTGACTTCTGAAATATGCTGCATACGCCAAACTCAAGCAAAGGGATGGCTGCCACGAGGGTGGATTCTGCAGGGATTATCTGCGTGCTTTGGGGAAGACCCCACTCCCCAACCAGAGTTACCATGGAGCACAGGGCAGCCAGTGTATCAGAGCTGCCGCACTTGAGAAATAAGAGAAAAGGGTGATAGATATTTTAATTAAGATCTTCAGTTTTCAGTTCCCTGTGTACTGTTCGATGTCCTCAGACAGCCTCTTCCCTCAGCATCACAGACTTCTATGATCTCTGATGGGGGGGGGGGGAGCTACTGCAAGGGACCAGATGTACTCAGGAAAGCATGCAGTTCTACCCAAAGCAAACACTCCTCAACAATCAGTACCACCACCACGACCCAGAAGTGCCCATATCCAACCAAACAGGCAGCTCCTATAAAACCAACTACCAGACATCTCTTCCATGAAGCAGCGCACACTCTTGTGCCCCTAACAATTAATTATACAGGACTGAACAAACAACTCAAAAAAGGAAACAAATGCAAAAAGGGGGGGGACCTATTTTAAAGTGTTCAACACTGAGATAACTTCATCCTAGTCAGAACAGTTGTCATCAAAGAACCAACAACAAACAGAGAGAGAGGACAGGATGGTGGGGTAAAAATTAATACAACCACTATGGAAATCAGTTTGGAGGTTCCTAAAAATACAACTACCATATGAGCCTGCTATTTCACTCCTGTGCGTATACCCAGAACTCCACACCACCATTAGATTCTGCACCCCCGTGTTTATTGCTATTCACTATAGCAAGGAGATAACTGGAACCAACAACCTAACTGTCCATCAACTGATAAATAATGACAATCTGGTACATATAAAAATGAAATACTATTCAGCTCTTTACAAAAATCAAAAAATTAGCAGGGAAATAGACTGAGATGGACAGTATTACGTGAAATCACACAATCTCAGAAAGAAAACACATGTTCTCACTTTTTGGTGGGTTCTACCTATAATGCATAAGTAAACACGTGTGTGGGTGTGGAATGTAGAGGAGGAGGAGGAGAAAGGCTGAGCTGGGTGAGAAGGAAGCACAGAATGCAGGGAAAATAATGAGCTGTAGCAGAGGATATAAAACTAATGGTTTTCTAATCTTGTTTTGGTTTTTGTATTTTTCAAGATGGGTTCCTCTGTGTAGCCCTGGCTGTCCTGGAACTAACTGTAGGACCAGGCTGGCCTCAAACTCAGATCCACTGGCCTCTGCCGGCAGTTTTCTGGTTTAAATTGTGACAAATGTTATGTTTCTGTTTCCTGTGGTGATAAGTGCTTACGATGAAACTGACAGTGAAAGTGTGGAACCCACAAAGCCCCACAGCTTCAGAGTGGCTGTCCCAGCAGCCCTGGGGTCACTGATGCACAAACTTAGTGCTGGCTAAGTGTTTAGGTGAGTACATAAATCAGGCTGCATGATAGATTATGCTTTCAAGTTCTTTGTTTTTTTTGGTTTTCAATTTTTTAATCTGTTTTCTTTTATGTACATTGGTGTTTTGCCTGTGTGTGAGTCGGTGTGAGGGTGATGGTGTGAGGGTGATGGTGTGAGGGTGACGGTGTGAGGGTGATGGATCCTCTGCGACTGGAGTTACAAACAGTTGTGAGCTGCCAAGTGGATGCTGGGAATTGAACCTGGGACCTCTAAAGAGCAGCCAGTGCTAAGCCATCTTTCCAGCTCCTGCAACATATTTCTTTATAATGTAGTGATTTCTATTTTAAAAAGCTATACAGGGTCCTAAAAACTTCTACAATTACAGCTACCAGTGTTCACTACTATAGAAACTAACATGAGGATTTTTAACTTTCACTGATTCGTTTAAAATTAATAACAAGTAGTCTATTGTTAGCATAAGTACTTTTTTCCCCAAGAACACTGGATTTTGCCAAATAGCTTTTTGTGACAGGAATGGCTGTCTCTGCAAATCTCTTCACTGCAGGCCTTTGTAGGCTCCTGCTTTTCCTTCTGAAGACAGTCCAGAAATACTTAGGAGAAAATCTCATACACTAGTAAAAAGTGAGCCTGTGGTGGCACATGCCTGTCATCCCCCCACTATGGAGGCTGAGGCAAAAGGTCCGCCATGAGCTCAAGGCCGGCCTGGGCTGTAAGTATCCTAGGGCAAAAAGGGAAAGAGTAAACAGTGACCACTTTCCCCAGGAGGTGGGAAGCCAGCTGAGGAGGCCTCATTCTGCAACACTATTCCCCAGAGAGTGTGGCGGAGATTTTACAGAAGAGAGGAAGAGAAGGGAGAAATCTGCCATCATTTTCGGGACACTGTGACCCTGTTTACAAAAATCCAAATAAAAATGTGAACATTCTGTATTCCTGAGCAACAAAACAAACAAAAGAGTAATATGTCTAGGGATTACCCAACAGAAGACGTGAAGGGCTTCTATGTGGGAAATTAAAAGGCTTGATTGAAAATGTGAGGGGGTGGCACCTCCACCTATGAGCAAACAGATTTATTTATTCAGAACACAGGAGAGCGGCAGTGCCTTTCAGGTCCTCGGTGGAATCTAACATAGGATTTGTCTGAAAGTAAAATGCAGAGGGCATGGTCCATGAAACACAGACCACCAGCACAACTTGCTTTTTCAGATCCCCAGAACAGCCCTGTGCCCCAGAGGCCTGGCTGAGGCTGCAGTCAGAGCCACAGACACACGCAAAAGCACTGCTCACACAGGCATCTTCTCAGGGGCAAAGAATCTGGGTCCTCGCCTAACCCATAGCCCGGCTCTGTAACTCATCCTCCAAGCTGTATGGACCCTTCCTAGAGTGACAAGGATGTCACAGGAAACAAGAATTGCCTGGGCCCACTGTCACCTTGATTAGGGAGCTAAATGTAAATAGCCAAACTATAAAGCTCCCTGGCATTGGCAAGGCAGAAGCAGGTGGATCTCCATTGGTTCCAGGCCAGCCTGGTCTGTACAGTTAGTCCAAGCCAGCCAGGCGAGCCGGCCTGGGCCAGAAACCATGCCCCTCCCCCAAAAAACAGACTATTAAGAGACATCGGACAAAATTCTGACTTCAGGGTGGGGAGAGCTTAGGTACCACCTGAGCCCCAGAGAACCTAAGTGTATGCAGATCTGAGGCAGCAGAGCTTGTTTCTGTTTATCAAAGAGACCCTGAGAATACTAAACTCTCACCCCACCCGCTGTGGGGACTATACTCTGCGCTAGTCAAAGGACGCCTGCAGAGCGCCTGCACTCACCAGGAAAGGTGAGTCCTGGATGACAGCATCAGAGACAGCACTAACCAACAGGCAGAGAGCTTGTAAAGTGCACCCAAGCCATTCTAGCCACACTACAATGGAGAGCCTCCACTCTCCCCAGCACCTCCCTCCGCTAAGACCAAGCAATCCGTGACTGAGTCAGACACTCCCATGCCCACTCAGCATTTTTTTAAAATCAGCCAAAACACGGAAGTGGCCTAAGTGCCCAACAGCAGGCAATGGAAATGTGGTATGCGCAGACATAGACATAGATATGACTGAGCCACAAAAAGGAAATCAGGTTGCAAGCAAAAGCAACAGTAGGGCATTATGTTCAATGAATAAGCCACACACAGGAAGGTAAACACCACGTGGCCTCGCTTCTATGTAGGTTGTAAAACAGTAAGAATCTGTAGTGGCCACAGAGGCTTGGGGCCTGGGGAGCTGGGGACACACTGGTGTGGCAACTGCAGTCCTGCCTTTGGAAGCACTGAGAAAACGCTTGGTCTTCCTGGTTGGAGCCTGTTGTTGTACAATGAATACTTACTTAAACCCAGAGCCTTCCACATACTAACTAGGCGAGCATTCCAGCCCACAAGGGATTTAAACGTCTTTGAGTAACGGGTGCTCATCAGGGTGACTCCACTGCCCCAGTGTACACACACGGACATCACGCCCCACAGAAGAACACACTAAACATGTAAACCACAACTGCACACCTACTCACCAGGGTGGCCACAGTGACAGCGGCCGTCCGTGCTGCTACAGTAGGCACCCAGGGCCACACCGCCTGCAGGTGGACGCAGAGTAAGTCAAGTAGCCTAGCCTTTTACAACCAAGCCCTGGGGCTGGAGAAATGACTCAGTGGTTAAGAGCAGTGGCTGCTCCTGCAGAGAACCAGGGTTCGATTCTGCAGGAGAACGCGCGCGCGCACACACACACACACACACACACACACACAGGGCAGCTCACAACTGCCTGTAACTCCAAGATCTGACACCTCCACACATGCAGGCAAAACACCAATGCACACAAAATAAAAAATAATTTCAAAAAAAAAAAATCAAACCCAGCAACCTGGAAATTTCAGTCCCTTGCAAATACTCTCAAATACTGTGTCCTAAGCAAAAGTCACATGAAAATATGCAAAACATCCAACACTATGGGACAAAAGACAGTGTGGCTTTAGCTTTTGGTGGGTCTCTACAGTTCAGGACAGGGACCCCACAGCAGGAGCAAGAAAGATGTCTCAACAGTTAAGAGCACCGGCTGCTCTTTCAGGTGACCCAGGTTCAATTCCTAACACCCACACAGTGGCTCACAACCTTCTGTTAACTCCAGTCCCGGTGGTCCCATGCCCTCTAATGGCCTCCACAGACATTGCACACATGTGATACAGACATACAGGCAAACTAAACATCCAAACACATAAAATGAATAAAATTCCACACCCCAGCAAAGCTACCAATCGTATTTAGAGAAGAACTGATAAAACGTCGGGGAACCAAGGCCTTGGAGAGAGAGCTAGCTACACAAGCCAAGGCAAAGCCAGGCATGACCAGGCACACCAGGCATGACCAGGCACACCAGGCGTGCACATGGCCGTGCCCATAGTCACCTGCTGCTGTCCCGACCCTTGCCTCACTGTGCACTGCTATGTGCACCTTTCCACAGATGTGACACGCCGTTTTAAATCCATGAAGACTGAAAACAGATGAGGCCGTCTCTTAACAACTTAATGTTTTCATGCAACAGACGTTTTGGAGGGCAGCTCCTCCGCCAGCACTGCTACAGACTTTCACCACTGTGCCTGCCGCACTCGCTAAGGTCTGATGTGGGGCATGAGGATATCACTGTCAACAGCAGAAACCTTCCAGCCGACCCCGGAGAGCACACAGTACTTCAACCCTGGAGCCTGCAGTCTGTGAAGAGGGTGCAGATGTCCTAAGACAGGAATGCACAAGCATAAACAAGGGCAAGAGATGGACCAGACAGGGAGAACCAGGAGGCCAAGTGTCACCTGTACACTTCCCTGCACGCCCCACTCAGAGCCCGAAGCAAAGCCCTGAACCTGACCACGTGCACAGAGTGAAGCCTAATTCTTAAGCTTTCTAGAAAGGGAACACAGGACTGAAACTTGGTCACACAGAAAGTGAGATGAAAAATAAGGCAGCCACATCTTGAAGGCAATGCTGCCCAATGTGTTTCTGGAGACCACGACAGCACCTACACAGGGGATCACCTGGACAGGTGGAAGGCAGCCAATCAGTTCCGCAAGTCTCAATTTAGCAAAGCCTGTGACAAGTTACATGTGGATTTCTGTCTCCCCAGCTCAATTTCAGAGAAAAATGGGCCTATGTAGAGCTGGTATCTGCAGGGAGATCAGGCTGGGTGAAGCAGAAGTTAACGTATGGCTTCCCAGTCGAACCACACAATTAAACCCATGCCAGAAGTGGAGGATTGATGCCTCACAGCCTCTGCACATCCTAGCCAGGCCCTCCATCTGCCTGAGTGCTGAGTGCTGAGTGCTGAGTGCCACCAACAACTACAAACAGCAGCATGATCTATGCCAGAGCATGGGCTCACAGCATCAGCTGAGAACGGCCTCAGCGGCCCCCGAACACTGATGCCGGTGTGAAAGGTGAGCAGTGCACGGCACATGCACCCAAACTACAGGTTCCCGAAGAGAGCTCCGAAAATACCAACAACTTTAAAGCTCTGCTCACCATACACTTTGTCCAACAGTCATTATAATGCTCTAAAATCCAAACCGAAGCTCACTATACATAAAAATGTCTCATTTCTCCCATATGCAAATAGCCCTGACTGAGGAAATTCATTGTAAAAAAACACAGAGGAAGCAAGACAGTGGTGGCACACACCTTTAATCCTAGCACTTGGGAGGCAGAAGCGGCTAGGTCTCCATAAATTAATTCAAGGCCAGCCTGGTCTACAGAGTGAGTTCCAGGCAGCCAGGACTGCTACACAAAAAAACCCTGTCTCCAAAAACCAAAAAGGGAGGGAGGGGGAGAGGCACGGGGAGAGGGAGAGAGGGAGCACAGTTGTCTTTAAACTGTGTGATGTTATCAGACACACACAAGAAAACAAAGTGCCAAGAACAGGACCCCCTTGCCAAGAATGAAACACAGGCACTGGGCTGTGAGGCCCAAACCAGCCCCGGCACACGGCCCGGGTGCTGCAGATGCTTGCTCAGGGGTGGGTGCTGCAGATGCTTGCTCAGGGGTGGGTGCTGCAGAAGCTCGGGAGAGGTGCAGAGCACTGCCGCAGGAAGGCTGTTTTGAAAGCAGTCCTCCCACGTCAGTGGGTCGGTAGTGGGGTCTTGCTTCCTTCTCTGGCTGTCAGTACCTGTTCCCAGGAAGTGGGTAGGGCTGGGGACAAATGTAGAATCCAGCCACCGTGGTCTCGTGCCTCTCAGTATTTTATGAATCCATATAAATGACATGTGGCTCACTCTGAATGTCTGAACCCTAGTAACAACTTGTCAGTAAATACCCCACATGTCTGAGATCATTTATTTTAATAAGGTTTCATGACTCACCAGCCACCAAAGTCTTGATTTAATTCAAAGTTCAGAACATAATCCCCATTTTCTCAGGATAAATTTTTTTTTCTAAACAAACACTAGATCAAAGTAGCAGCACAATGATCCATCCATTTTCCAAAACTACAGAGCAGTGACACGCCAAATGCTGCCGTCAGCTGCCTTTGGTAAGGAGCAGATAGATCACTGGGAACTGGGAAACCCTGAAGGAAGAAGGTCTCTGCCCCCATACGGGCAGCGCCGTCCCAGCCTCCTCCCTCTCCCACCCACCCACCATGACCACACAGGCCCCGGAACAGGTGCCTCTCCCTCCCTCTCCGTAGGGGCTGGAAAGCCTCCACCAGGCTCTCTGGCTGGTTACTCATGACTCACCCTATTAAAGCATGCGATTTCCTTATTATTTTACATTAGTTCCCCTGAGTTCTGACCTTAGAAATTCAAAGAGAAAATGTACACGTCACAGCCCTCCTGAGCAACTCCTGGATGAGCAGTTTCCGGTGCTTTCAGTAAGGTCCTGACAAATGAGACGTACACTTCACTAAAGCACAAACAGGGTGCTAACCAGCCCTTCGTGACTGAGACAGGCTCCAGCACCGGGTCAAAACAGCCATGAGTCTCAAGTGGAGCCACACTAGAGGGCCTGGCCCTACCTCGCGTTGCCAGTCCCATCTCACATGTCATCACCAGCTGAAGCCAAACCTCGTGCAAAGCAGCAGAAGCTGGGAAGCTGAAGTCCTGCTCTCTACTCACTCAAGTCCAGGGGAAAAAAGCTACATCTCCTTTGCTTGCTCAAAGCCAACCACCTGGAAGGCGCCCAGGCACTCCAGGAGGGACAATCCCGAGAGAGCATGTGGCGCTGCTTTACAGCGTCCTTCTGCCAAGGGACTCAGCACCTTCCAGAGAACAGGCTCCAAGTTACTGTCTGCACCACACCAGCAGGAGCAGCAGCAGGCCAATGCCTCCTCCCCATTCTGCAGAGGAACAGGGGACTGACGCCTGCTGGGAGAGCCCACCAGAGCCTCCCTCTAGCCTACTGGCACCCAGCAGGCAGGGGCAGCACTGTGGGTACAGACTGCAGGTACCATCATGTGTTAAGAGTCCTAATGCATTTTCTAAATTTAAAAATAAAAACAAAAAGGCAGACTTAAACCATCCCATCTTCCTGCCGTTGACATTGTGAACATATAAAGATCAGAGCCAAGAGGGAGCAAAGGTCAGAGCAGGTGAAGATACCAGGCCCACAAGGACTAAAATCTCAATGATGGGAAAGAAAGAAGCAACTCCAAGGAGCCAGGGACAGCATGGGAGGAAGGGGAGGACCGACTTGGTGTCACTGACTTGAGAAGCTGTCCTCTATCTTGGTAAGCAATGTGACATGACAGCCTGTTTTGCAGGAAACTATGTGGGTAATTCAAGAGCCAACCATCTAAGGCCACAAGGCAAGAGTCAGCTGCGTTCCTCCAGATGTGCTCCATTCTGCCCATTTGCCCTGCATCCGTCCTCCTCTGCCTGACACAGACACGCCCTATATCCTAGGACGATCCCGAACAGACAAGTCTGCCCCACTGAGGGGTCTGGGAAGGAACCTCAAAAGCCGTCCTAGATGTTGAGCTGCTCTTCTAGCTGAGGAGCGCACCGGCACGCCTGTCCAGAGCCTCCCTGCTCTGCCACTGGTGCAGGATCATTTCCAGCCCTCCAGGAACAGAGGTCCAGAAAAGAAGATTATCCACCCACACCTTCTGCATGCAGAAGGAGCGTGGCTCGTACAGCAGGAGTTCTGTCCACCTGTGCAGGCAGTTTCACAGTCCCTGAGTACTGCCCAGTACTTTCCACACAGTCAAATGTTTAACAGCTATGCAACTGATGGGAGACAGAGAGAGGGAGGAGGAAGAGGGAACAGTGTGGGGAAGACTCTACAGTAGTTCTCAACCTGTGGACCACAACCCCTTGGAGGGTGTTGAACAACCCCTTCTCAAGGGTAGCTAAGACCATCGGAAAACACAGGCAAATACATTAAAATTCAGAACAGTGGCAAAATTACAGTTATGAAGTAGCAACAATAGCAATTTTACAGTTGGGGATCACCACAAGATGGGGACTTATTAAGGGGCTGAGAACCACGCCGCCCTACAAGCAGGCCTATCAATATAACATACAATCCCACCCCACCTCACCCCCAGCCACCTCATGCTTTCAGCCATGTTCATCACGGTGCCCGTGCCCATTCCATGCCTGTGCTTCCCAATTTCCTGTCATCACACTTCAAATGCTTGCCCACAGAGACGACAAAGGACTGGAGAGGACAAGGTTAGGACAGAGCCATCCTCTGAGGGGCCTTCCTGTCAACCCTAAGGCAGTTCTGAGTGTGGTGGCACAAACACCCAGAACACAGATCTCACTGCTGGGGCTGCTGATGGCTCAGTGGGTAAAGGCACTCGCTGCCAAACTCTGTGACCTGACTTTGATCACCGAGATCCGCACTGTAGAAAGGGGAGCAGTGAAAACCAAATCTTATGAGCTGCCCCTCAACCTTCACACGGGCGTGACACACAAACCTGCGCTGCACACGAAGAAGCACATAAAGTGTAAGACACTGAAGAAGAAAGGTCACGCTGGGCGCCCTCCACAGCTGCTCAGAAACAAGCAAAGAGCATAAGCAAAAAGAAGCCATGAGCTCCCTCTCTCTCACACACACACACACACACACACACACACACACACTCACACACTCACACACACATACACACACTCACACACACACACTCTCTCTCTCTCCCTCTCTCCCTCTCTCTCTCACACACACACACACACACTCACTCACACACACTCTCTCCCTCTCTCTCTCTCACACACACACTCTCTCTCTCTCTCTCTCTCTCTCTCTCACACACACACACACACACACTCTCTCCCTCTCTCTCTCTCTCTCTCTCTCTCTCTCTCTCTCTCTCTCTCTCTCTCTCACACACACACACACACACACACACACACACACACACACACACACATGCTCAGGGCCAATGAGATGACTCAGCAGGCAAAGAAGCCTGCCTGCAAGGCAACCTGATCTACAGAGAGAGTTCCAGGCCAGCCAGCCAGGGAGACCTGTCTTTAAAAAGAGAGAGCGAGAGGAGGAAGGAAGGGGATGGGGGGGACACGGACACCACCCTTTCCCTGAATATATGTCTATGCATGACATGTGTGACAAGCCTGGTATTCTCAGAAGCTAGTGGGTACCCTGAAACTGGAATTACATACAGATGGTTGTGAGCTGCCAGAGATCAAATCCAGCCCCAAGCTGTTGGTTACTCAGGGCCTTGGCATGCTAGGCAAGTTTTTGCCACTGAGCTACAACCCAGTCGCTCATAACCTCATTTAAATGATTGAAAAAATCAGAAACAGCTTGTCTGACAGTAGAAATGAGTTCCATACAGACAGTTACTCCAGTAATAAAAGTATTTAATTTCAAAGAAACTCCCGGGATGGGGACGACAGGGCTGAGATCGGGAAAAGGTACGCAGTAAACAGGTCATGCTCACACAAGGTGACCGGCCCTTGCTTTTCCAAATGCCTGTGAACAGATGACATTTGAAGTCCCAGTTCTAAAACACGGGCAGAGCAGGCAGTCACAAGTGTGATCCGTGGCTTTGCACAGACAGCACCGTCAGGAATGATCCCACAGTCCTAGTCTTTGGCGCTAACTTATTGACACACTTCACTTCAATGTTCCCAACCTCACCACCTGCATAATATTCAGGAAAAACATGGTTGTGAGCAAGAAACAGCTGGGCAGTGGTGGCCCACACCTTTAATACCAGCACCTGAAAGGTAGGGTATCTGTGAGTTTGAGACCACCCAGAACTATAGGAAGACTTTGTCCAAGGGGGCAGGGCGGGAGGGGGGGGGAGGCACACAGACAGACGGGACAGACGGACAGACAGGGATGGGGACAAAGAAACAGCAAAGCACATAAATAAACAGCTACAGGGACGATGTTCAACATAAGCAGCAGGCAGAAGACCCAAGGCAGAGGACGGAACTGCTCAGTAATAAACCCTGCCCCACAAGCCTGTGCACACCTCCAGCCTCCAGGGGACAGGGTGACTGGGATTTGTGAGAAGGATTAAAGACAGACAGAATGAACTGGGAGTATTACCTGGGATCTAGAAGGGGACTCAGGTGACAAGCAGCAGCAGCAGCTTGGACACAGCGAGAGAAAAAGGGAGGACATGCACAGCACAGCAGAGCAGAGAAGGAAAAGTGACAGCACAGAAATAAACAGAGGCATGCTGACTTCTAACTACAACTTCAAAACCAATGCTGAGGGCTTTGGGGATGTCAGGGTGGAGCAGAGTGTCCTGTATCTCAGGGTAACCCTAGTCCTATGTAACCAGTAATCCAAGGATGCCCCATCCTGAAGTCCTTATCCTCCTGGCTGAGTGCTGAGACTGTAGGTGTGTGCCTCAACTCCAGGCTCTACCATAATAAAGACGAAATCCAGCACTTCAAACTCGCTAGGCAAACACTACTAAAGAGCTGCATCCCCAGCCCAGTTTGGTTTTATTTTTTGTTTTTAAACTGATGAAGGCACTAATTCACAGACAAGAAAACCTGTAAGTTCAAAGGTAAAATGGGCAGAAATTTCTTGAAAGCAGTGGAGAGAAGCAGAGCCAGCCTGCATGAAGAGAACCACCTAGACAACCAGCCAGGCCCTTCATTTCCAGCTAACATCAACAGAAGGGCCAAGCTACCATCTACATGAGAAACATCACTCTTCCCTTGTGAAAGGAAATTCTAAAATCTTTCCATTGAAACGAGGAATCTCATCCAAAAGAGGCAGACTTGGGGGTGGAGGTTGTGAACACAGATCAAAGCAAAGGAAATCACTTCTGGGGCCTTGAGCTGTAACTGTCCTCAGTGCCCCTCTGTGCTACCTAGACGGCTGTCACAAGAGAGGGCCGTGGGCTACTTCAGAAAGTAAAGGGATGAGATTAGATACTTTCAATGCATTTCTCTTAAGTACAAATAAGATGCTAGATTTAGGACTAAATAAAAAGATAACTGCTCCAGTTAAAGATAAAAACCAACGGGCAGTGGCAGCACATGCCTTTGATCCCAGTTCTTGAGAGGCAGGCGGATCTCCGAGAGTGAGGCCAGCCTGGTCTACAGAGGTCCAGGGCCAAAAAAAGATAAAACTCAGCTAGGTATGGTGGCACACACCTTTAATCCCTTTAAGCACTTGGGAAGCAGAGAGAGGTCAATGGATTTGAGTGTGAGGTCAGCCTAATGTACATAGTAAATTCCAGGACAGCAAGTGCTTATGTAGAGAGACTCTGTCTCAAAACCCCAAACTAACAAATCAAAAGGATAAAAACTGTCAGGTTGTTTTTGAACCTAACTAGTAGCTGTTTACAGAAGACACAGAGAAGCACAAGGACACAGAACCCCTGACCTAGAAAAAGGGATGAGGAATAAGCAACTCAAACCCAGGCAACAGAGACCTGGTTGGTGCCTGGTGTTAATGAGGCCAGAGACACCTGAAGAAAAGGACACTGTTAGGGGAAAGGGAGCCATTTCCAAATGACCCAAACCCCCACTCTCCGGGAAGACCGGGTGGTTCTTAGTGTGTATAACCCGATAGCACAGCCTCGGAGTAAAGCCACAGCACAAGCAGGAAACACTGACAAAGACAACCTTGCGGAGGGTGCGCAAGTCCATGCAACAAAATTCAAAGTCTGTAGAGCAAGATGTTCACCCACAACACTAGGGGGCGCCAGGCACATGTGACAATGCTGCCACAGCTGCCCCAAGCTGTGAGGGCACCTGCCAAGGATGAGGGGCCTGCAGCCATCACAGACAGCCTCAGCAGCCAGCAATTAACAAGTGAAAATGCATCCTAGGGCTCATCACCTATGCTACAAATTACAAAGCAGGCTCAGGGTGCCTGTGTTCACTGGTAATCCCAACATACAGGAGGCAAAAGCAAAAGAATTCTGGGATTAAGGCCAGCACAGGCTAAGTAATGAAACCCCATCTTAAAAGCACAACAAAATACTTTCAAATAACAAATTAATTAAATCAAAGTAAAAAGCAAAATAATCTGAAACGAACAACCACATCACTACATGAAAACAGAACAGAGTAAAGCAGTCACTTCCCAGAACTAACCACAGTATCAGGAAAACAAATGGCTGGAGGATGACGCTTTTCCACCTCGAGAATCAAGCCCCAAGGTGGTGGCCAGGGCAGGATTCCATAAGTTTGAAGTGAGGGCAGGATGCACAGAGAGTTCCCGTCCAGCCCAGGCTACAGAGTAAGACCCTGTCTGTCTTAGGGGGAGAACAAAGCAATCAGCCAGGCGGTTAATTAATTAATTATTATCACTCCGTTAATCCCAATACTCCAGAGGCAGGCAGGAGCAGGTGGATGGAGCACTGTGGGTTCTGAGGCCAGACTATCGTCTACAGAGCAAGTTCCAGAACAGCCAGAGCTACGCAGAGAAACCCTGTCTCAAAATCCAGTAAATAAATAAGCATATAAGAATTAAAAATAAAAGGCTAAATCAAAGGAGCCAGCAAGGTAGGGTGGGTAAGGGTACTTGCTGGCACGCTAAGCATGATATCTGAGTTAATCCCTAAAAGCCACATGGTAACAGGGGGGAACCAATATCTGCAAGTTGTCCTCTGACCTCTACATGTGCACAAATAGATAAATATACCGTAAAAAAATAGTATTATTATTTTACATAGGTACTTTGCTTGCATGTATGTCTGTGTCCCATGAGGGTGTCTCTTAACCCTGAGCCATCTCTCCAGCACCAATTTTTTTTTAAAGCCTAAATCAAAAATGTTTTAATTAATTAATTTCTTGTGTATACAGTGTTCTGCCTGCATTCCAGAAGAGGGTACCAGATCTCATAACAGATGGCTGTGAGCTACCATGTGGTTGCTGGGAATTGGAACTCAGGACCTCTGCAAAAGCAGCCCGTGCTCTTAACCTCCGAGCCATCTCTCCAGCCTCTAAATGAAAACAATGTTAAAGCTTTCATAAGCAACACTCACAATGGCTTCTCAGGCCAGCTTTCACAGAGCTGACTGAGCACCGTTAACTCTTTGCAGCTCAAGAAATAACAACACTCCAGCCAGGGGCTGGTACCATGAACGATTGGCTCAGCAGTGAAGAGCACTGGCTGCTCCAACACAGGACCCAAGTCCAAATGCCATCACCCACATAGGACAACTCAAAACTTCCTGCAGCTCCAGTTGCAAAGGACCTGACCCTTCTTGCGGCCTCCATGAACACGGTACACACATAGTACACAGACATACATGCAGACACACACTCTTGAACACAAAGTAAAAATAAACAAATCTTAAAGCCAGGCAGTGGTGGCACACACCTTTAATCTCAGCACTCAGGAGGCAGAGGCAGGTGGATCTCTGTGATCTACAGAGTGAGTTCCAGGACAGCCATGGGGAACACAGGGAGCGATGCTCTGGAGATGCCCCAAGATGAACGCACAGCCATTTCTGGGAGCCAGTCCGTGACCCCATGTGCTCTCGGCTTTATAATAGGATTGAAAGCACTTGCATATCTGCACTCACAAACCTCACCTGCCCGGCAGCTCTACACACTCCAGGATACCTGGGAGAGGCAAGAAGCAGGCTGACTACAAGAGCCACCAATAATGCTGCCGTAAACAACACACAAAACCAACTGCATTCTCACAGGCCAGCAAGTAGAAACAGCTTTAAAATCTGTTGAGGGGGGATGAGGGGAAAAGAGACAGAGGGTACGGTGTGGGAGAATGCACTCAACATATAATATATACACAGGTGGAAGCGTGAGAAATATTCTAAAACTTCAAAGAGTTGACATATTTTTAAATGTTTTTAAATAGTTTAGGAAATGATCAAGATTATATTGAATGTCTAAATAAATTTCATAAAAGACAGACAATTCCTTTGCAAAGAGCCTATCTATGACTACTCAGGGAAATCAAAGACCTAGTAATTCAACCTAGATACCAGAGATGAGCCACGACGCCCACACCCTTCCCTCTGAGGCACAGGCCCAGTGCAGTTTCAACCCTAATGCAACAGACTCTGCTTCTCTGACCATGGCATGCTTCTTCCACAATGAAGTCCAAGAATAAGAACATCCCACGGCTTCCAGAGAAAGCCTGAGTGGGAGTTGCCTGTGCACAATCAATATCGAGCCCCATGACATGCACGGGCATCATGAAGGTATCCATATACCTGCAGGAACACACATAGCACACTGCAGGAAGAGGAAAAACATTTTTCAGCAAAATTAACTTAAACAACTAGGTATATATAAGGGAACACAAGGAAGATTAGACTCCTCTTTTACACAACATGTGTTAATGACTGCAACATGGAAGGTAAACTATAAAGGTGGAAGGTAATCCAGAAATTATCCTCCCACTCTCAGAATGGTGAAGCAGCTCCTAAAGAGACGCAGACAGAAAACAGTTGCTCAACTGTGAAGGGACGAGCTATACCTGCCCTCACTAAAATCGACTGCAAAAAAAGAGCCCACGAAGGCAGAAGAGTCAAGCTGTGTGGAAAGTTATTCACCAGTAACTACATAAATGCACATGGTCCTAAAGACATTTTTAAAACAACAACAACTAGAATAATAGGCAGAAGACTGGAGCAGGCATTTTAAAATAAAGAAACAAGCAGTTAACTGGTACCTAGGTACCCTGGCCACACTCTATCTCATGCACTGCAATGTTCAAGAATGTGCACTTTCGGCACGGGGCAGGTGGACTGGGATACACTTGTAATGTGTGCATGGAAGTGAGAGTCGGCACACCCCTTCAATGCGCACGGCACATCCTCCTCCTCCAAACGGTGGGATGGGGGTTGCCCCGGAGGGGGGAGGTGTCAAGGACATCCAGGCTGCTGAGACGGCCCTTTTCCTCTCCTCAAGACAGCACGGGGTCACAAATGTTCCTTTTATAATAAATATTGATTGGTATGGAAATAGATGGTTCATAATTTTTTAAAAAGAAATCAGTCCTGCTTTTAAGATAAAGCAGGTAAGTAAAGTGAGCTGTGGGGCAGCTCCTTACGTGGGATTGGTAGCCGCAAGCACAAGTCCAAACTGAGTCCGTGTGACGAAGGGTCCAGCCCAGAGCTACCACGGCACCAGAGAGCAGCTGAGTCTCCGAGCACAAACCCTCCTGAATGCCCAGCAATCATTCGGCTTCTCCCCTGGCCTGCTGCTTTACAAAGGGTGCCCTCCCAGCACATCTGTTGCCGCCACACAGGTCCTTCTCCACAGGACACAGCATCGACTCTAGACCGGCAGCCATGAACTGAATCCTTCACACTCTAATCTGTGAGATTCATCTGGTACACCAAGCCATCTTAAGTTCGACTTCTGTAAGCCATAGGCTACAAAGTGAAGGCACAGGCTGGAGACGGCTCAGTGCGTGGTTAATGGCACCACTGCTCTGGCAGAGGACCTGGTTCAATTCCCAGCACCAACCTGACAGCTCCCAACTGTAACTCCAGCTCCAGAGAATCCAACACTCTCTGTTGGCCTCCACAGACATCAGGTACACATGTGCATACATGTACATCTCATGTACATACATGCAAACACTTCAACACATAAAATAAAAATAAAATTTTAAAAAGGTGAAACCCCACTGAGGGCATGTTAGGTCCAAGGAAGTCCAGTATCACTCATTAGAGAATCACCACTCTAATCTACCTAAACGTAAGTGATGTGACCTAAGTCATCAATCCACCAAAAACTACTTACAAGAACAATGGAGTGCCTGCAATCCCAACCCCAGTACTTGAGAGGCTGAATCAGGGGGACTACCATAAATTCAAAGACAGCCTAAGCTACATAGCAAGAGCCTACCTCAAAACACCAACTTAAAAAAAGAAAAGAAAAGAAAACCAGAGAGAAAGAGAGAGGAAGCTGAGGAGAGGAGGGAGGTGGCGAGGGGAAAGCTGCGGAGCGCTGCAGCAGGCCTGGGAGCCTGGGGCTGAAGGACCAGCTACATGCACAGGAAACGCAAAGGGCACTGATTTCCCAACTGTTCATAATAAAATACTAACATTATTGTAGGGCTTAAAATATACGGAGTTATGCCAGGCTATGGTGGCACACGCCTTTCTTTAACCCCTGCCCCCAGAGACAGGCCAGCCTGGTCTACAGAGAAACCCTGTCTTCGGGGGGAAAAAAAAGACATATAGAGTTAAATACTACAACATCCACAGCAGTAAGACAGGCTAGAAGCCTGCCACTGCACAGCTGTGATGTCACTACAGTCATGTAACAACCTCAGCAGGTTCCTGGTGATAAGTGAAAGATACAGTGTCAGAAACCTGAGACAGTTAGGAAGAAACAAAGGACCTGTTATACAGTAGCCTTTTCTTTACAGCTGGTAAATAATATGGCAATTAATCCTAGTAGCTGGGATGTGAAGGACAGCACACTCTGCTAGGCCCTTTGTCCTATGTTTGACAAAGCAAACAAAAACCTTACAGTACAGGAAAACATAAAGCTTCATAAGTAGCGTCCTAGCTGTGTCCTACCCTTCCCACAAAGTCTCCCATAGGTAAGCGGTTGTTATGTACACACACACACACACACACACACACACACACACACACACACACACACACGCCTTCCTAAAGACACAAATGGAATCACAGTGTATCAGTCTCCTCAGAGTCCTGTTTGTTCTTAACTAGGAACCTACCCTGGGAAGTTCCCAGCTAGCACACGGAGCACACAGCCCTCACCATCCTCCCCAGGGCACTGAGGTCTGCTGCACAATGCACCGTTTAAATAATGCCTTCTCTGGGAAAGGGTAGCAGGTTATTGGAATTCAACAAATACCAAGAGAAGGAACACTGTAATAAACACTCCTATAAAAGACTGGGATAAAAACCAGTTTTCATATTTCTTAGATTCATTTTTCCTAGACTTAGGCTCACAGTTGTATAAAGACAATTGCATAAAATCATTCCATTATGAAAATATTCATACTGCTTCCAAAACACATCTCTATGCGTAAGTCATCATATGAAGGAAAATCGTCTACAGAATCAACTGTAATCTACTTGTCATAAAATTCTTTCCCATCAGGGACAATCTGACTGAACTTTCTCAGATATGTAACTAAGTGAAAATTGTCCATAACTTCCAGTAATAAACAGATTACCAACTAGAGTCTGCTATCTGAAATCAGGAGAGCCAACAAAACATTAGCACCACCCTACTATACCTATCACACACACACATTAGAGCTCATATGCCACAGACATCAGAAGGCACTACCAAAGAGCTAACGGCAGCCCGCCCCTCAGGACCAAGGGGACTGAGTGAGCCCAGCACACCTCAGGCTTCCCCTCAGCAGCATGGTACACTCAGCAGCACAGCAACACAGCACCCTTGTGACGTAAGCTGGCACTGCCAACTTGACTGGATCTGGAATGGACAGGACACAGTTCTGAGAGAGAGACAGAGAGAGAGAGAGACAGAGAGAGAGAGAGAGAGAGAGAGAGAGAGAGAGAGAGAGAGAGAGAGAGAGAGGGAGGGAGGGAGGGAGAGAGGGAGAGACAGGGAGAGAGACAGAGACAGAGAGACAGAGACAGAGAGACAGAGAGACAGAGACAGAGAGACAGAGAGACAGAGACAGAGAGACAGAGAGACAGAGACAGAGAGACAGAGACAGAGACAGAGACAGAGTTTGTGTAAGGTTCCAGAGAGCTTTTTAACTGAGGGGAGAAGACCGGTTTTGACTGGCCTCCCCTCCTCACTGTCCTATGGCTCTGGACAGAAAACAAAGAGAAAGAAGCACCAACACTGGTTCCTCTGATTCCTGACGTGGATGCAATAAAAACAGGGCCCTCACACTTTGAGTCATGCCATCCCCATTGTGACTGTACCCTCAAACTGTGATAGCCACTAATCACATGCACATCCCATGATACCTTCTATCAGAGTCCCTCGCAAAGCCGAGAGAGGCTCAAAGAATGTGACTCAAACCCGGATTCTGGGATTGGGGACAAGGTCTAAGGTTGTTACAGGAAAGGAATTGTCACAAAGGGTAAGGGAGGAGCCCAGCAATCAGGAGGGGAGCAGAAGCCCAGCTCTCGGATCCAGTGCTCAGTGCCAGGCCCCAGCTTCCAGGCTGGCACCCAGGCTCCACTCCACACAGGAGCTGAAGGGTTTCCTACGCAAAGCTCATTTCACTCAGACCACAGCCACATGTCACGAGGCCACGTGGGGAAAGATAAATACAAGAGTAAGAGAGAAGCCACGCTACATCAGCAGCTTTTAGAACGCCATTCAGAAGTTGGGTAAACTGCTTGCTGAACAAAAATGAAGACCTGAGTTCAGACCCCCCAGAAAAAGCCTGGCACAGCCAGCCTAGCTAAAAGGGTGAGCTCCAGGTTCAGAGAGAGACCCTGTCTGCAAAAAATTGTAAACACCCAACATGAACGTCTGGCTTTCACAAGCATGCTCGGGCAGACACACAGGCACCTCACCCTGCCCTAGAGGAAGAGTGGGAGGGGCAACCTAAGCTACCCAGCTTGGCACCCCTGCTAGGAAAGAAGCCAGCTTTCCTCGCCCAGGCACACTATGCCACAGCAAGGGGGTAGAGCCTGCTCTCTCTCTGCTTACTCAATCACTTCTTTACCTCAGCCACCACCAAAAATAGAATGGGGCCATTGCCTTTGCCACACTGAGCATGCAGACAAAAATACGAAAAGCTCAAGATAGTGAAACCCTGAGAATAGTAGCGTGACATCATGTATTGGCCCTGGGCTGTGTTGAGCAGTCCCAGGTCCTCCACAACTGGTTCAACCTCTGCCACTGCACTCTGTACTAGGTGGTCTAAGACCCACTCTGCAGGCATGAGAACAAAGAAGGGAGCTTGGACCAAGATCAGGCTTACGATGTAAAACATCTCCATTCTCAGAAAAAGCCATGGAGTGTCTTGGTAAGGAGGAACCACATGAATGAGAAAGCCATGTGCTGGACATGGACAAGCAGCAACAGGGCTCCGGAGTCCCACGACTCTAAGCAGCACGGCTTGAACCTGGTCTGCTGGCTCTGCCACTTACGGGAATAAACTGCTGAGGTAGCTGCCTCAGTTTACTCAACAGCAAACCCTGCCTGCTGGGATGTCCTGCCAGGAAGAGCAATCATAAAGGGCTCCGACTCTCAGGCCCCCTCTACCAAGGAGAACTAACTGTAGGCCCATCTCCATCCTGCCCACAGCAACCCTCACCTCCTCTTTTCTAGGCAGTCTAACTCCCTGGCCGGCTCTCACTGCCTCCTGCATCTCACACACGCACGCGCTGCAGGGGGGGAGGGTGTCAGGTGAAGGAAACTCAAAACAAGAAAACAGGGGTACATGTAACTCTTAAATCCAGGACAGTGGCATCCTTGGTTGGCAATGGTAGAGAGGAACACACAGGGAAATCAGGACACACTGTCAAGTCAAAAGAGAACTCCAATTCTCCAAAATAAGAGTCTTGGCTCAGCTTGGAGTTCTGATGGAGAGAGAGATAAAAGCCAACAATCAGCACACCTTTAGTCCCATCACTGAGGCAGGGGAATGTCTGTGAGTTCAAGACCAGCCTGGTCTACAAGAACTAGTTCCAAAGCCACAGAGAAACCCTGTCTCAAAAAACCAAAACCAAAAAAAAAAAAAAAAAGCCTGTGAAACGAGCCAGGCGATGATGGTGCAGGACTTTAACCCCAACACTGAGACAGAGGCAGGTAGATCTGTGAGTTCAAGGCCAGTGTGGACCACAAAGCAATTCCAGAACAGCCAAGGCTGTTACACAGAGAAACCCTGTCTCAAAAAACAAACAGCAACAACAACAACAAAAAGAACCTGTGAAATGGGTTTCCACTGGCCAGAAGCGGCCACTTCCCTTGGCATATTCCTGTAATACGATCAAAGCTCATGGCTAACCTCCAGGCTCCTACATTGTAGGAGTATCAAAGTCCCCACATTAGCTTCCCCAACTATGCTAGCTCCCAGCTCCCAGACTGTTGCAGACTACAACCTGCTCTCCATACGGTAAGATCTCCCTCCCGGCCCAGCCCTGCCATCCTCTCCTACTCTTCACCTTGCCTGCTAGATTCTCTACTCCTGAGAAATAGCCCTGGCGATTGCCAGTATGTTATAAACATGGCGGCTTGACTGTTCCATCACCTCTTGTGGGAATTCATTACACCAACATTTGGGGTTCTAGCCTTAGGACATGGCTTCTTGTCTGCAGATGTGGCCTCGTATAGGGAGAGAGGAGGGGTCGCTCACTCTCTCGTGTGGTGGTCAGACAGGATCGCTGCTTCCGCTGACCTCAGGGCAGAATGGAAGGGCACAGCAGCTCTCTCGCAGCAGAGGCTCTCTACCTTATGTGTGAGCATTTCCTAGTACATCTTTGATATCCTTTACTCGGGCTCTCCTGGATTCACATTCTTTCGTCAATAGCTCTACTGTTCTCTCTCATGTCTTTGGTGAACGGAGCGGGCATTCTGGCGTCTCATCTCTTCACTCTCACTTACAGACGCCAGCCATGCATCTTACTTGGCGCAGGGACGGGCAGGAGTTTGTTTTGTGGCATTCACCCAGGACCTGTGATGTATGCCTATCTTTACCAGACACAGGTGCTTAGGGTCCTGTCAGGAAGAGATTTGCAACCATGGATCCTAAGAAAATCATCTAAACTCAAACTTGAAAACTGAGCATTTCCTTAAAATGTCTTTTTGTGTTTGTTTTTCAGAAACAGGGTTTCTCTGTGTAGCCCTGGGTATCCTTGAACTCTCTCTGTAGACCAGACACTTGCACTGTTAACTCATACTGTAAAGCTCAAACTCACAGAGCTCTGCCTGCGTCTGCCCCCCAGAGTGCAGAAACTAAAGGTATGAGCCACCACTCCCCAGCTGAAAATGTTTCCTTACTTAATAATTGTATTCAAAAGTGTCACCCTCCTCTTGTAAGCCTAGACATCACCTATCACCTGCCTAGGGTTCTCTACATCCCATAAGCACCCAAATCTCTCCCATGTCCCTACCTAACTCCTTTTTGAAATCCTTCACAGGCTCCTGGCTGAGCCCCACATTAGACTGAGTTGGCTCGCAGTCCTAAAGGACTATGCATGTCAAGTTCCTGACTCATCCAACCACCAACCCAGTGTGCAAAAGCCCTTTCCACTTCTTCCCAGAGCTGTACTACACCGTCTTCACTCCCACAAAGGAGCTGGTGCAACTGAGGACACTACAAAAATCAATAAGCCAGGAAAGACAGGAGCATGTCTGAGAAGTCCCACACAGCTGTTAACACTACGATGGGCGCACAGACACCCACAATTGACACGACCACGGGTAAACAATTTACCATCTCCTGCCCCAGTTTTCTCAGCTGTGAAAGAGCTGTTGTATGAATTAACAGACGCCTGACACATGGTAACTACCACTGGCTCAGTCTTTAGGGAAAGACGGTCACGCCCACCCAGCATAAAGCCCACCTCCGGAAGGGAGCTGGAGAAGAGGCAAACCACCACAAATGGCCCTTTGCTGCAGACTGACTGGTGGGTGGCTCTTGGCCCAGTGCCAGCAGTGAGGAACCAACACGCACGGTGTCTGGACACACGGCAGGGAACAGCAGAAGACCTTGGGGCCCTGCGACTCCCACGCCAGGTGAACAGTAACTGTGACCTGGGCGAAGTCCGAGTTAACACTGTTCTGTGCTTCTTTTCTTCTGTATTGGAGGGAGGGATAGAGACAGAAAGCTGCATGCAACTGTGTGTGCAGGCCTTGGGCTAGAGACACAGACAGTTGGGAGCCACCAGCGCAGGTGCTGGGAGCCAGACTCAGGTCCCCCGACAAGCAGTAAGCACTCCCAAGTGCTGAACCATCTCAGCAATCCTGTGCTTCCTACTTGTAAGACACTTCATCCTTCCCTCCTTCTTTAAAATTTGTGTGTGTGTGTGTGTGTGTGTGTGTGTGTGTGTGTGTGTGTGCACGCGTGTGTGTGTGTGTGTGTGTGTGCGTGCGCGTGTGTGCACGCATGTGTGTGTGTACACAAACAGATGTTTTAGAGGCTAAAGAGTACCTCAGTTACTCGGGAACTGGAGTTACAGAAAGGTGTGAGATGTGCCATGTGAGTAACAGGAATTGAACCTGGGTTATCTCCAAGAGCAGCTAATGCTCTTAACCAATGAGCCATCTCTCCATCTTTTTTCCTTTTGAGACAGGGACTACGTATCATCCTAGGCTGGCCTCACTTCTTAGCCAAGGATGACTTTTAATTTCTAATCCCGCCTGCACTTCCTAAGTGCTGAGATTACAAGTGTGGGCCACTGTGCCCGGCTTATGTGGTACTGATGAACCTAGCCCTTAAAGCATGCTAGCCAACCGTTGTATTAACTGAGCTACAGTCCCAGACACTTTGCAGAATCTTTAAACTACTGCTACTCTGTAGAATTCTTTTTTTAATTTTTATTTATGTGTATGGTACTCTATCTGCATATACACCAGATGCCAGAATAGGGCATCCAATCCCATTACAAATGGCTGTAAGTGGCTGTGTGGTTGCTGGGAATTGAACTCTGAACCTCTGAAAGAGCAGCCAATGCTCTTAACCAATGAGCCATCTCTCCAGCATACCCTCTGTGCAATGCTTAAGGTTAAGCTGTTTTTGTTGGTTTGTTGGTTTGTTTTCCCACCTGGTTATTTGAAACAGTTTCTCTCTGTAGCCCTGGCTATCAAGGACTCACCCTGTAGAGCAGGCTAGACCTGAACCTGGAGGCTCTCTTGCCGCTGCCTCTCGAGTGCATTAGCACTGAGCTATGAGGCCCCCACTTACACCCATAGCAGCAGGCGGGGCAAAGAGGGTGGATAAAGGACAGAGACTAGGGGACAGAAGCATGACACTGTTAGCCCCAGGAAACACTCTTCAAAAGGAACTTTCCCCATTTTCCACAAATACATAACCCTTCCTCTTCCCAAGAGCCACAATACCTTGTTCTCTTATAGATGCCCAGAGCCTACATGTTACATGCCACCGTCTGTACCCAGTTGTCTGTACCACTTGCAACCTGATATATCTCTCTGCGAACAACTGGGGATGCAGAGTGAGCACCGAGTCCTACTCCCCGCATGACTCACTTGTCACACAGACAAATGCACGCTGGAGCAGTCAGTGGTGGTTATGCAGTGACAAAAAGCAATGCGCGTTAGGCCCAGAGTGACAGAGCACCAGGGAGCACAGGGAAGAGTGCAGCCTTACACAGACAGACGACGGCTCCCGTAAGGCCCCAGGAGAACAGCACTGCAAACCAGGGGGATCCTGTCTCACCCCTGCTGCGTCTCTCATCCTGTCTGGGGCAGACTCAGTCTGTCCTTGAAAGAGGCCATTCTCCACTCCCACACCCTTCCACCTGCACCATCAGCTGTTGCTGTAATGAACAAGTAAATGCTGTCCAGGTACGACTTGTGGGCTCGGGCATCAAAGGAAGAGAGCCTGGCTGGCAGGTCAGAGGACTGCTGCCTCCATCCCCAACACCGCAAAACGAAGCCAGCACGATAGCACAAGCTTGTAATTCAAGCACTCAAGAGGCAGAAGCAGGAGCACAGTCCTGAGTCCCAACCTGGCGAGGACTATGCAATGAAGCAGAGATCCTCCTCTCGGCAGCCTCCCCACTTTGCTAACACTGGACAAGGCACAGACCCATGACTCCTGTACGACAGACCAACCCCATTCGAATGCCCAGTGTGTAAGAAGCTTCCGTCTCTGCCATGCCACTTAGCAGCAGGCAGGGAGCATCCACACTGTGCTTTTGACAAGGATGCCTTTCTAGGGACAACTCAAATAAGGTGTCCTCAGGGACACATAATGCTAGGCTCAGGGCCAGATGAAATATGGAAATGGTACTGACATTTTATAAACAATGATATCTCATAAATTCTGACCGACCCTCATACTTATTTTTAATAGCATAAGCTTTACAGTTCCGGCTTATGTGTTTCATTGTATGCAAGGGCCTGAGACAGCTCAGCAAGTAAAGCAAGCCCTTTCCTCACAAGCGTGAAGGCTGAGCTCAGACTCCCCAGCACCCACACGAAAAAGCAGGGTGAGGCTGCACATCTGTAACCCAGCACTAGGAAGGCAGAGTTCAATCCGGGGGATGGCTGCCCAGCCAGTCAAACCAATCAGTGAACTCAGGGCTCAGTGAGAGGCCCTGTCACAAAAGACAAGGCACCGAGCAATAGAGGGCACACGATGTCAACCTCTAACCTAGACACAGACATGAAAACCACAAGGTAAAGAACAGCTCCTTAATGGGCTGCCTTCCTGAGTGGTACATGCTAGTAACTTCCAGACTCTATGTCCCAGGCCTAGGAGAATGATGAGTGACACTTAGGAGGCAGCTCCTCACTAGTGCAGGAAGGGCACACTATACCCTGAGGTACAGAGGGGCACAGCAGGGGCACTCTTAGTTGTCACTGTAAAATAAACACCAGCAGACACAAACCTCTATGTGCACACCGAGCACCCAGCTCCTGGCCTCTAAATGCCATTCTGACAGAAACCAGGACCCCGAGAGGAAAAGGGAGCCTGGAACCCGCTGTTGTGCAGGAGAGGAAAGAGGGCTCCACGTGGATAAGCAAAGCAGCAAGGGAACAACAAAGAGGGGCCCTCAACAAGCCACAAAAAGCCAAAAAACCAGATTAGTAGCTGGGGTGAGAATGTGACCTATAAAAAAGAGCAAAGCGAGACGGATGAGCAGGACAGAGAAACGCACGGGCCTTTGAATACATGCTCTGAGAAAGGCCCACCTCAACCTAAACACCGAGCCTTGAGCTGAGCACAAGGAGGCACAGACAAAGGAGACTTTAAAATGCAGTCTTCAGAAATGTCAGGGTCCACAAATTAGAGAGAACAGCAAGGCAGGCACAGGAGTGCACACGGTGGTCCTCAGGACGCTGGGGCTTCAGCAAAAGCCTGCCTGGGCAGCTTAGCAACAGACAAGTGGGCAGGGGGCGGGGCCAGCAGAGGTCCCAAGAGCTGGAAGAAAACACAAGGTGAAGTCTACAGTCCAGCTTTCAGTCTGAGGAGAGGAACAAACAGATCCAGGTGGGGTGGTGGTAACCTGGGTCCTTCCGAGGCCCACGTTAAGATCCGGTCCTCCACTTGGCACTCTGGGGAGATGAAGGTTTTAGGAAGCAGGACCCAATGAGTAGTCTTCTGTTCAGTGCACTTGCCCTACGCCCTCTCTTCTTGGCTCCAACACGTGATCTAGCCATTCCGTGCTGCTGTGGACGACAGACTGAGAGGTCAGAGCATGAGCCAATTAAACCCTCTCTCTTTCTGAGTTATTGTTTCTGGTATCTGATATAATAACTACATTTGATCACACACAATAATAGTGTGAACGTGTGTGTGTGTGTGTGTGTGTGTGTGTGTGTGTGTGTGTGTGTGTGTGGTTTTTCAAGACAGGGTTGCTCTGTATAACCGCCTTAGCTGTCCTGGTACTCACTTTGTAGATCAGGATAGTCTAGAATGCACAGAAATCCACCATACCTGGCTGTGGATATTGTTAAAGTCACTATGTGTCTAAACATAGCTAAAAGGAAAGAAAAAGAAAAAATATCCACAGTGGGGAAATCCTAATAAAAGCTCCAGAGCCAGAGGGTGGTGGCACCGTGAATCTGAGGTAAGGCTGTGTGCAAGTTCACTACACTGGTCTCCTATTCTGTAAGTCTATAATTATGTCAAAATTTAAAAATACAAATAACATTAGCTGAGAACAACAAACCCTCGGAAATAACACTGCTGTCTGGGTAAGTGAACACCAGCTAACGTGGCCCCTCCTGTGAGCCGCCTGTGGCTGCTTCCTGTTCTGCCTCCAAAGATACCGAGTTCTCTGCAGCAAATCCCCCAGCGCTTGACAGGTTCAAGGCTTAAGAACATGTTACCCATTAGCATACAATGCCAAAGAGTTATGAAATGGCTATTTATTTAATTAGACTTTGAAGATGTCAAATTTCTGCTCTACTGAAACAAGTATCCCTGGCAAACAAACACTTCCTCGGGTCTGCAGTAGCAGGAGGGCCCAGCCACACGGGAGCCACATGCTGCCCTGAAGAGACTCTAGCTCAGAACTCGACCAGGTGACAATGAGGAGGAAACGCTTCATCCATTTTGGGACTTTTTCACGGTGTGCTGTTGAAAATAAACATGGCATGTTTTTTTAAAGCAGATGTTTTTAACTCCAGTGGATGGTGCTCTGACTCCTGAGGTCTACATGAGACACTCAGGGGCAACCTCATGGGCTTCAGTGCCAAGAGAAGAGAGGAACTGACCACTGGGTATTCAGCACATGCCTAACAAGCCTCAATTTTAACCTCCACATCCCAGTCAGACTCCCTGACTCTCCCTACCTCCCTCCGGTCAGCTAAAGTGCAAGCACCCTCTGCTCTGCGGGGCTTACCTCATTTTCTCACTGAGACTGCCACTGCCCCCTCCACCTCTGTTGTCACTGAGCCCTTTACTCTCACCCCGGCTACTAATCTGGCTTTGACATTCTCCAGGCTTCTATGCAGGAGCAACTGAATTGAATGTTGGTCAATGTGTGTCAGGGTCCATAAAAATGACTTTGCTTCATCTTGGCTTAAGTTCGGAGAGTTCAAAACTATCCTTACTCTTCCAAGGTTAAAGTCATAAGACCTAAAAGTCTAAGGTGTGGCTACTGTAAAGCATTTGGTTTTAGGTGAGGATGTCTTATCTAAATAACCAGAGATTTGGTCTAAGGTGTGGTTACTCTTAATCCTCAAGGCCTAACCAGAGATTCAGTCTGAGGCATGGTTACTGAATGTCTCATTCCCTGTGTCAGGATAAAGGAGTCTTCCCCTTTTTGGCTGGGGTATATAAGAACATTAAAGAATAAACTTGGGGTGTTCAGTACTCACTGGACTGCCCTCCTGACTATTCTGTCTATCTTTTCCTTAGTATCTTTACATTTTCTCAGTCCACACTCCCACCTAGATACAAACCAGGCAAGTCAGCTGGATCCAACTAAAGCCCCCCAAAGTCGGGTCCCTACAGATGACCCCTCAACTCCTTACTACCAATGTGAAAGTTTCCTGTTTCATACAGGACTCACTACAGGGGACAAATTTATCTGATGTGAAATTCCCGGTGACAGTGTCCCTCTCACCTATAATCATCATCGCTGACACACACATCAGTGTATCATAAGTAGGTGATCATCTATCATCCTAGGCAACAAGACCCAGAGGACAGAATATAGCTCAAGTGAACACTCAACCTTTCTGAAATGACTCAAAAAACTAACAGTTCTGCTGCACTCAGAGGGCTGACTGTGGTCTCCTCACGCACACACGCATGCACGCAGGAACCAAGTCTAGAGCTACTGGAACATGACTTTGACAGTCACTACGAGGATACATGTCAGGAAGTGGCTGTCCAATCACACATGCTTCCCCATAGGGAAGCCACCCCCGAGCTCCAATTCAGAGGCCCCATATGCTCCTTGTGCAAAGATATTAGAATGATAGCTGGACAGTGATGGTGCCCACCTTTGAGGGACAGCCAGTCCTACAGAGTGAGTCCCACAACAGCCAGGGCTACACAGAGAAACCCTGTCTATGAATGAATGAATGAATGAATGAATGAATGAATGAATGATGAGTACATATTAGAGCAGCAGACTAGGGGATCCTCCCTGCCCTCCTCCTGACTATACGCCCCTCAAACTTTTGCCAGCAGTCCCCTTTGTGCTCTTAAAGAGTCTTGGAGGCCCACAAAGAGGTTTTGTTTAATGAGTTACATTTATCAACACTTTCTGTATTAAAGGGCAAAACATTTTCAAATGCAATATATTATTAATTTAAAAGTAATTATAAACTCATTATTTATTCAAACAACTAACATTCTATGAAAAATAAGTATGTTTTCAAAAGTGCCAGTGAGACAAGTGGCTGTGTTCTCCATTCTTGTAAATCTCTTTACCCTGTAGCTTCAGAGAGGACAGCTGCATGCTAACTAACATGTGTGGCTACCTCTTTCCCACGAGGAAGACCCCTACAGCCAGAAAGGGTGGGAGGATGCAAACATCCCAGGAACGGACAAACGGCTGCTCAGTAAGTGATACTCTGTAATGCTAAATCCATCTGAATGCTACAGCCTCTGTGACACTACACCCCGACTAGCAAGCCCTCACTGGCTTATTGGTTCACTAGATAACACGTTTCAAATGTTGACATACTCCATTCACATGTTCACATCATGCTCTCATTAGAGCACTCTTTAAGTATAAGATCTGTCTTATAAACTTCCCAGAGGTTTTCCAAACTCTCATTTTCATTTGAATACCCAAATCTCACTGGCAACAAACACTGTCAGATGTTTCCTTAAAATGATAGCTCACTTGGTTCATTTTCAAGAATACACACAAGTCTTCCAACTACACAGACCTAATGCCCAAAGGTGAGCCAGTGTTCATTAGCTCCATAGCTGGGCCCCCCTCTACACGTCTGCAGTGGGGTCTCCTCCACACAGGCAGAACAGCAAGAGACAGGAGAAAACTTGGGGACATGCAAAGGGAGAGAACCCCCCACTCAAGAATCCGGCTGAAGTCCCCTCGGGGCAGAATTCAGAACAATTCTTGTGGCCCCTCTCCCTTCCCTGCAATTTCCTAGGAATCTCATCAGAAATTCCACTTATAGGGAAAGGATGTGAAGGAAACCCCTTGTGCAACCCTAATGGCTTACCGTTTTGCCTTATCAGATTTTAACTCTATGCAAGACATCTCCAGAGCCGCCTTGCTTATTTCACCTAACCAAACAGAAAGGGGGGCAGGGGAGGAAAGGAGTGACCTGAGAGCCACCAAGATGGCTGATGCTAAGAACTGTGGCTCTATCTTAAGTTGGAGGTGTGACTTACTTTCTCTGACTCTTCTTTTGTTTGTTTGGTTGGTTGGTTTTGGTTTTTCAAGACAGGGTTTCTCAGTGTAGTCCCGGCGAAGGGACCAGACCCTCACCCAACCCTCTGCTTTGGCAGCCATAACAGGCTACAGAAAAGACCCAGCAAGAGGTATGCCTCTGACTCAGCAATGTGTGCTTCCCTGACATTAGGGAAGCCGGATACCCTCCATGTGGCAAGGAACCAATCAGAAGTTAGCTGGCAAGCTCTAGATGAGCTTTACAGTAATAGTGGCCCACAGAGTATAGCAACCACCCTGGGAGGTCCTATAGGTCATAGCAACAGTTGGCCAATCAACACAGAACAGGCCACACAAGCTTGGAAGTGCACCAATCCTGATACTATTTTGGATCCCAGACACACCCCTTGCTCTACCCCAATAAATTCCCTGCCCCGAGGTCCCTCCAGGTCCTTCTCTTTCGACCCACCCTGTTGAATGGCCTGAGTTAATACAGTTAACTGTTTAATTATTAAAGAAAGACTGCTTTTGCATGGGATCGGGTCTCTTGGTGATTTGGTGGGTTCAGAATTTGGGCACAACACTGGCTGTCCTGGAACTCACTTTATAGATCACCTTGGCGTCAAACTCAGAGATCGGCCAGCCCTTGCCTCCTGAGTACTAGCACTAAAGGATGCACCACCACATCCAGCCTCCATGGAAAGACAAACTCCCATGCTGTGTCATTTTCTCCTGAACGCCTCTTTTGCCTCACCCTCATGTTCAATCCTATATTAAATAACTTCAGTGAGATCTCCAACTCTTCCTCGATACTGACTAATCCCTAAATTCTTTTCAGTGAATTTTTTCAGCATGGAAGCCACAAATCCCAGTTTGGCTTGAGTAAGATTAGAGGAACTTCTCAGACTACTTGGAGTGACAGGGTTGACCTATGACCGTCCCCTCGTCATTGACTGCTAACAGACAGCCCACCCTACACACACACACACTCACACACACACACACACACACACACACACACACACACACACACACACACACAGTCAATAGGCCCCTCCTCTTAGGTCACAGAGCAGCCATCCACCCAGCCACCATTACCCTTATGGCCACTGGGCCCTCCTTTTTAGCCACAGGGCCCACTTTCACTTGTCATCATCCCCCTCCAAATAACCATCTCCACAAGGCCACCAGCCATCCCTAACTATGGCCTCTGGGTCTGTCCTCCCAAGCAGGCACTGGTCTGATTGAAGAATAAGGAAGTAACAGCTAGGTGGTAGAGGTGTACACCTGTGATCCCAGCACTTGGGAGGCAGAAGCAGGAAGATCTCGGTGAGTTCAAGGCCAGCCTGGTCTACAGAGTGAGTTCCAGGACTGCCAGGGCTACACAAAGACACCCTGTCTTAAAAAAACAAAACAAAAAAATAGTTAACACACGAAGGCACAAGCTCAAGACTTAAAATGTAATCAAAATAATCATGTCCTCTGCTTTACCAAGGACCTTCTCAAATAAAACCAGAATTCTTTTAACATGCTTGGCAAAGAATACTGACAACAGACACCAGCCACTGGTTCAGATGCCTGTTTCCTCCTCTCCTGCACCAACAGTGCCAGCATCAGCGGAGAGAAGGCCAGGCCATCTTCCACTCTGTGAGCCTTAGAAAGGGCATCTGTGCAGAAGTCCTTGGTGAACTACTTAGTGTCTTTCATCAGGACATTTAGTTAGGTCCTTTCTATGTACCTAGCACTACTAAGGAATAGCACAAACTAACAACCCCTTGTTTTATGACTAAGGTTTCTTTTATCTGGTTGAAGGAACGTAGAGAAGAATATCAGGGTTGCTGGGTTGCTGCCTCACACTGAGCAATCCAGAAGGCCTCTCTGAGAAAGAGACCAAGACCCGAGAACAAGGATCAAAGGGCAGAAGGAAGATTATCCCAGGCATCGCTACTGAACAAGGCGCCAAGGCTGTACCCTGCTCTACCATTTCAGAAACCAACCCAGAGCACCAGGAAGCAGACATCAGAGCCTCAGTCTCAGAAGGTCCCTTAAACTACACACGCGAACGCGGGGCAGGCTGAAGAGACAGCAGTTAGGAGCACCGGCTGCTCTTCCCAAGCACCTGGGCTCAATTTTCAGCCCCCATATGGCAGCTCACAACTGTCTGTAGCCCCAGTTCCACTGGCATCTCGAACCCTCATGCTAACATACACACAGGAAAAACCCCAATTTACATAAGTAAATAAATCTTTAAAAAAGAAAAAGATCAGGGAAGAGCGTGTCTGGAACTGCTGGGAAAAACTATGTTCCTGCCACCACCCAAACAAGACACTGAGCTGCCTAGGCAAGGGCGGCAGTGGGGCATAGCAAGCAGGGCAGCCTAGTGTAAGTCACGCTGCGAGGTCATTCCCTGGTCCTAGGGATGCAACTAGGCAGCATTTAAAAAGAGCATTAACTGTGTGTTTGCAGCTTCTGCAACCAACTGAATGGTGGTGAACACCGTGACCAAGTCAAAGGAGGCAGTCAGGCATCCTGAGTGGTAGGGCAGTTCAGGGAGGTCAGAACTAAAGACAAGCTGTGAGTGTCACCGTCATGACGAGGTTAGTTCACAGCAGGCCACATCCCTGGGCACTCCTCACCTAGTGCCAAGCAGCAAAGGAGTCTGAGCAGCAGCCAACAGCAATCCAAGAGGAAAATCTGACTTTCATGAATACCCAAAAGCAAAAATGAAACCGCACATTGGGGTCAGCTGGGTCAAACGCAAAGAGGTCAAATAAACCAGCACAGTCAGCAGCCCCCATGTAGTGAGACAGAGACTAACTGGAATGCTCAAGGAAGGGCACAAGACCAGGGAGAGGGAACCACAAGGGACCAGGAAGTACTCTGGCCACACAGGTTCCTGCTACAGTTACATCACACACCTGTGGACTACACATCAATGGCCCAACACACACAGAGACTGTGCTGATCAATAGCTCTATATACATTAGACAGTGTGTCTATCAATAGTCCAAGTCACATTAGATGGTGTCAACAGTCATACACAGACAACACAATACTTTCTTTTCTGTTTTTTTTTTCTTCTTTAAAGGCAGGAGCTCACTGAGTCCACTCAGGCTGGCCATGAATGCATACCCCCGCATTCACACACCCAGGTAAGAGCCCCAGTGCCTCCTTCAGGACAACAGATGTCAGACT